>CM056606.1:9465726-9490447 GCA_029721355.1 Tegillarca granosa | reverse complement strand
CCGTAAACATTAACATGGGCAAGTACATGTACATGTATTTAAAATCTCAATGAGGCAATTTCCAAAATGTTAATCATAGTCAATGGTTTAAACAATTAATTTTGTCTGCAGTACTGGTAAGGGTTCTGTACAAATGATTAAAAAGTCAAGGTCAAAATGGTTAAAAAGTCAAGGTCAAAATGATTAAAAAGTCAAGGGTGAAAATGAGTAAAAAGTCAAGGTCAAAATGTTTAAAAGTCAAGGTCAAAATGACAGTTTACCGTAAACATAGACATGGGTAAGTGTATTACATTTTACGGTAAACATAAACATGTGCAAATAAATTACATTTTATGGTAACATAAAAATAGGCAAGTATATTACAATTTATGGTAAACATAAAAATGTGCAAGTAAATTACAATTTACGTTTAACATAAACACGTGCAAGTATATTACAGTTTACGGTAAACATAAAAATGTGCAAGTATATTACAGTTTACGGTAATCAAAAAATGTGCAAGTATATTACAGTTTACGGTAAACATAAAATGTGCAAGTATATTACATTTTACGGTAAACATAAAAATATGCAAGTATATTACAGTTTACAGTTATCATAAAATTGGCAAGTATATTACAATTTACGGTAAACACAAACACGTGCAAGAATATTACAATTTACGGTAAACATAAACACATGCAAGCATATTACAATTTACTGTAAACATAAACATGTGCAAGTCTATTACCATTAACGGTTCACATTAACACGTGCAAGTATATTACAGTTTACGGTAAACATAAAAATGTGCAAGTATATTACATTTAACGGTAAATATAAACATGTGCAAGTATATAACAGTTTACGGTAAACATAAAAATGTGCAAGTATATTACATTTTACGGTAAACATAAACATGTGCAAGTATATTACAATTTATGGTAAACATAAAAATGTGCAAGTATATTACAATTTACGGTTAACATAAACACGTGCAAGTATATTACAGTTTACGGTAAACATAAACACGTGCAAGTATATTACAGTTTACGGTAATCAAAAAATGTGCAAGTATATTACAGTTTACGGTAAACATAAAAATGTGCAAGTATATTACATTTAACGGTAAACATAAAAATGTGCAAGTATATTACAGTTTACGGTTAAAATAAAAATGTGCAAGTATATTACAGTTTACGGTAAACATAAAAAATGTGCAAGTCTATTACATTTTACGGTAAACATAAAAATGTGCAAGTTATTACAGTTTACGGTAAACATAAAAATGTGCAAGTATATTACAGTTTACGGTAAACATAAAAATGTGCAAGTATATTACATTTTACGGTAAACATAAAAATGTGCAAGTATATCACAGTTTACGGTAAACATAAAAATGTGCAAGTATATTACATTTTACGGTAAACATAAAAATGTGCAAGTATATTACAGTTTAACATAAACACGTGCAAGTATATTACAGGTTAACATAAACACGTGCAAGTATATTACAATTTACGGTTAACATAAACACGTGCAAGTATATTACAGTTTACCGTAAACATAAACACGTGCAAGTATATTACACTTTACGGTAAACATTAACACGTGCACGTATATTACATTTTACGGTAAACATTTGCAAGTATATTACAGTTTACGGTAAACATAAACACGTGCAAATATATTACATTTTACAGTAAACATAAACATGTGCAAGTATATTACAATTTACGGTAAACACAAACACGTGCAAGAATATTACAATTTACGGTAAACATAAACACATGCAAGCATATTACAATTTACTGTAAACATAAACATGTGCAAGTCTATTACAATTAACGGTTCACATTAACACGTGCAAGTATATTACAATTTACGGTAAACACAAACACGTTCAAGAATATTACAATTTTCGGTAAACATAAACACATGCAAGCATATCACAATTAACGGTAAACATAAACATGTGCAAGTATAATACAATTTACGGTTCACATTAACACGTGCAAGTATATTACAATTTACGGTAAACATAAACATGTGCAATTTTATTACAATTGCCGGTAAACACAAACACGTGCAAGAATATTACACTTTACGGTAAACGTAAACATGTGCAAGTATATTACATTTTACGGTAAACATAAACATGTGCATGTATATTACAATTTACGGTTAACATAAACACGTGGAAGTATATTACATTTTACGGTAAACATAAACATGTGCATGTATATTACAATTTACGGTTAACATAAACATGTGGATGTATATTACATTTTACGGTAAACATAAAAATGTGCAAGTATATTACAGTTTACGGTAAACATAAAAATGTGCATGTATATTACAATTTATGTTAAACATAAACATGTGCAAGTATATTACATTTTACGGTAAACATTTGCAAGCATATAACAATTTACGGTAAAGATAAACACGTGCAAGTATATTACAATTTACGGTAAACATAAACACGTGCAAGAATTTTTCACTTTACAGAAAACATAAACACGTGCAAGCATATTACAATTTACGGTAAACATAAACATGTGGATGTATATTACAATTTACGGTAAACATAAACACGTGCAAGTATATTACAGTTTTCCGTAAACATAAACATGTGCAAGTATATTACAATTTACGGTAAATATAAACATGGGCAAGTATATTACAGTTTTTTCGTAAACATAAATCAAGTGCAAGTCTATCACAGTTTTCCATAAACATAAATCAAGTGCAAGTATATTACAGTTCACCGTAAACATAAACCTGTGCAAGTATATTACATGTTACGGTAAACAAAAAACACGTGCAAGTATATTACAATTAATGGTAAACATCAACATGGGCAAGCATATTACATTTTACGGTAAACATAAAATGTGCATGTATATTACATTTTACGGAAAACATAAACATGGGCAAGTATATTACCATTTACGTTAAAAATTTGCAAGTATATTACAGTTTACCGTAAACATAACCACGTGCAAGTATATTACAATTTACGGTAAACATAAACATGTGCAAATATATTACATTCTACAGTAAAAATTTGCAAGTATATTACAGTTTACCGTAAACATAAACACGTGCAAGTATATAACATTTTGCGGTAAACATAACATGTGCAAGTATACTAAGTTTATGGTAAACACAAACACGTGCAAGTATATTACAATTTACGGTAAACATAAACACGTGCAAGTATATTACATTTTACGGTAAACATAATAAATCAAGTGCAAGTATATATATTACAGTTTACCGTAAACAAAAACACGTGCAAGAATATTACAATTTACGGTAAACATAAACACATGCAAGTATATTACAGTTTTCTTTAAACATAAAACAAGTGCAAGTTTATTACAGTTTTCCGTTAACATAAATCAAGTGCAAGAATATTACAATTTACGGTAAACATAAACATTTGCAAGTATAATACAATTTACAGTTTGTGAGCAGTTCAGATCACACGATAGCATATCAAGTACATGCAGTGTGGTATAACACGTCAGAATATAGCTTACGTAGGATTTTATATAAAATTGATTTTTTTTTTGTTTTACTTTGTGCTTGTGTGTGGGTGCTTGGTTTAAGAAGTGAAGAAAATTTATTTATATCATTATAACGAGATCCTGAGCCGACATAACGAGACGTTTCTTATTGTTTGCGCCTTAGTTTCTGCATTCCCAATGGGCCACTTTTTAAAATGAGTTCAAGAATATGTTACGTGTAGTTCATGTGCACTACGTAAATAGTTGCATTTACACATCGTATAAAGAACAGCGGATTAGCTTCTTTTAAAATGTAGATGTTTTCTTTCTGTACCAATGTTTTAGTTTTGAAAAATGTTTGTTTTTAAGCTATCTTTTAAATAAAACATAAAAACATTTCTCGGAGAAGAACATAGCTAAAAGATATTGAAGCATTGGAATGCATTACTTGTTCGCTACTTTAAAGAATTTAAATAGAAAAAATATTTCATAATAATATTTGTGATCTTTTTTAAATTGTTAAAAATTATTGTAGGGACAAACGAAATATTGTCTCTACTTTTAAATTTTAATTTAAAGCCAGGATGCAGCTTTAAAGCTAGATTTGAAGTAAAACATTGAACAAGTTTGGAGCGGATATGCAGATTTTATTGGAAAAGGTTTTTGAGAATTTTCTTATGAAATAAAAGCTTTGAATTCGACTCGGGTAGATTTCAGTGAGAATGTTTGTCAGTCCGTTCTTTATAATTAAATGAAAAGATTGATACCAATGAAAGGCACCTAAGGTCATTCCCTACTGTGGGGGTGGGGCTGGATAGTGCTATGTACATATATAACTTTTAATCGGTTGAGATTCCCACCTCAAAAGTATGTACTAGTGTTTTCTGGTTCATTATGGAAATTTGATTTCAAAAAACTCTAGAAAATCATTCCCATGAGAAGGGGTTGTAGCACCAGAATACCCCACCCTCAGTCCTAAAACATACATGTTTTCATTTCTTTAGGCAAGCTTATAGGATTTAAATCATTCAAAGAATTGAAAAAAAATTAATAGCATAATTACATGCTTTCATAGGTATAATTGCCTTAATCCCAGTCAATTACCCATTACATATGTAGCTTCTGGCTACTTCACAGTCATGACACATGTCAATAAAATGGTTGGTTACTCTCTTCACATTTCATAGTTAGCTTGCTTTTAATCAAAGTTGAATACTTGACCAATCAAAATACATCAGCTTGTTTAACTACCAAATTTGTTTCTATAACAAATCGCAAAACATTATTAGGGGTGTTGAGAATCAAATTCATTGTTTGAAGAATTGCTGTCAATCAAAAAAGTTCCCCTAGCTCACAATAAGAAATGTCTCATGGTTTCTGACTATGATCAAATTCACTGTATGATGTAAAAAATAACACCCAATTAGCAGTTTTGTGATGGTTTTAATTGCTGGAATCATAAAATGAACTTTCAGAGAGTTAATTCAGAACTGGAAAAGAGATGAGAATTAACTGGTTACTTGGATAATTTGACTCGGAGCATGGCATGCCCTCAGTGGTTAAGTGGGAGAGTTACACCTGGAGAGCAGGAAGTTGTTGGTTAAAACTGGATCATATATAAGACTTTAACAATTGAAATATTGCTTCCTCGCTTGGTGCTCAGCATTAGGAAGATAGAATATAAACTGTTTTTTCTGGTGCCAGGATAATGGAATTGGGGAGTTGTATTCTTATCTGTGGCATACTGACTCGATGAGTTAGCACCTTACCAAAGCAGTTGCCCTGCGTGTGTGCTAGTACATGACAGACCATACTATACACATGCACATCACATGTATGCATAAACTTGTTTTAAGATTAATTCGTAGAGATTAATAACCTTGCTGTCCTTATGAATAGCTGAAAAAATGCTGATGCAATGTTAGACAATATTACACCATCAACATCAGGGCATGTGTGCTTGTTTGCAGCATAATTACTCAGTGATCCTAGCACCTCAACAAAGTTTTCATTAGTGTGCACTGGTATAATGCAGACAAATTACCCTCTAATACATACATCAACTAGTCTTTGAATATCCCTGTGGGAATACAAAACTAGCAATTACTGGTAACCAACTAATCATGTGATGTGAAGGGAGATTTAAAATGTGGAGGTGGTGGAAGACTTCAGTCACTGTGCTTGCCACAATTTCAATTCTAGTTATATGTGAAATCATATTGACCATTTCAACCCTTTTGTCAGTTAACCATTGTCTTATTGAAAAATGTTAGTTTTCAAACAAACGAATGAAACTGGTGATCATTAACAAATAACATTTAT
This sequence comes from Tegillarca granosa, assembly GCA_029721355.1. Taxonomy (NCBI): domain Eukaryota; kingdom Metazoa; phylum Mollusca; class Bivalvia; order Arcoida; family Arcidae; genus Tegillarca; species Tegillarca granosa. Next base: position 9,484,631 of record CM056606.1, on the reverse strand, counting down.
TATTTAAATGACTTTTTGACTTTTCATACATTCACACGTTGGACAGTCGAAGTCATCCTGTTTGTAACGAGGTGGTGTTCCACAGTCTAATTTACAGTAAAATTCTTTACATCCGACTTTTGTCGTTGCTAAAATAACAAAATAAACGAATCTTATTTCTGATGTTAAAATAAACAAAAACAAGAAAATAACTAATCATATCTTTACAACTCACTTCAGACAGATATTCAACAAAGTTTCAATGAAGACGTCAAAACCACATATTTTCTAAATTAGATTTAATCATTATATATGGTTTGTAGTCGAATGTTTAACTCCAAGGTGGTTTACATGAATATTCTTATGGTACGGATAAATCATCAACCACAAGTTTTTGATTGGCTTTGATTTCACATTATTTTTTTATACTGTCATAAAGCATTTTTTAAAATGATATCGTTAAATACATTCAAAATGCTTTATTACATTACTGACACCTGCCTAAATTTATCTAGTTTTCATATTTATTCCGTCAAGGAAGAACACTAACGTCTAAACTCGGAGGCGTAAGTAACAAACCTTGCCGTTTTACTGGATATATTTTAATATAACTTACTTGGTTGTGTTATTGTTGTTGTTGTTGTTGTAGTTGTTGTTTTGTTGGGGCAGCTATACATCTCTTCAACAGGACCTGTGATTTTTTAAAGTTTACACCAGATCATTATTTAATCCATTAGTTGATACATAGAAAATTCGTGTTTAAATGTCACTTTCCAGATTTATAATTTTTTTTAAAGATTTAGATATTTAGATATGGTTTTTATAACAATATTGCTGAATTTGAAGAAAATGACTTTATAATCTGTCATGACTTTAATCTTTGTTTAAATCACGATCTTGATTCTTTCAATTATGTAAACATAAGCAATCCAAATGCAAGACAACGTATGTTAAGATTTTATGCAGGAAACTACTTGTGTGGATGCGTTTCGAGAAAATAACCCAAACTTAAAACGATATACTTGGAGGGAAAAAAAATCCTCTGAAACTGCAAGCTAGATTAGATCTCTTTATTTTAAGTGAATCTCTCTCAACTAACAAATATGTCACATCTATTAAACCCGGATATCGGACGGATCATTCTATAGTACAATTGCAAATGAAATTTAATGACTAAATAAAGGGAAGGGGACTGTGGAAATTTAATAAATCATTGTGGCATGATCTACAATGTATAGAAACAATTCAACGTCTAATCACAACAGTAAAATATGCACTTCCAGTTTATAATATAAATAATATAGATAATATTGAAAATGATTGCATAATTTTGTGATTAATGACCAATTATTTTAGAAACTTTATTAATGGAAATAAGGGGCAAAATCATTTCATATGCAAGTTTGTTTTTGTTTTGTTTTTTTTTTAAAAAAAAAAACAGATAGAAGATAGCCTAATCAATGAAATAAAACAATTTGAAGAAAACTTAAATGATAATAATTATAACTTGTTAGAGGAAAAAAAAAACTTTTGCAAAATTTAAGAATAGATAAAACAAAAAGTTCTTTGGTTAGGTCAAAGGTAAAAATGGATAACAGAAAACCAACAAAATATTTCTGAAGTGTAGAAACCAAAAACTTTCAAAATAAAATTATATCTAAAATAGAGAAACCAAAAACTTTCAAAATAAAATTATATCTAAAATAGAGAAAGAAAATGGAGAAAAAACAACAAAATAAAAAGATATATTGAAGGAAATAGAAGCTTTTATAGAAACCTTTATTCGGAAGATTCAGATGTAGATTTAAAAAATCATATTGGATCATGCAATTTTAAAATACTTGAAGATTTTTAATCTAAGAATTTGGAAGAAATTATAACTAATATAGAAGCATTCGAAACGTTAAAAAATATGAAAAATGACAAAAGTCCTGGTTCCAATGGATTTTCTGTGAAATTTTTTAAAATGTTTTGGAAATATATTGGGGTTTTTGTAGTATGATTGTCATGTGCTACTTTTGAATTTTTATAAAATATTACAATTCAAAAGTAGCACATGACAATTGTCATGTGCTTTTTTTGAATTGTAATATTTTATAAAAATTCAAAAGTAGCACATGTAACTGGTAAACTTTCAGTAACCCAACGGGAAAGGATAATAACTTGCATACCAAAAGAGGGGAAACCAAAACAATTTTTTTAAAAATGGCGACCAATTACACTCTTAAATACAGTTTATAAGATAGGATCTGGAGTAATGGCTAATAGAATTAAACCGTCATTAGAGAACATTATTGGTATAGAACAAACGGGTTTCATCTCTGGAAGGTATATTTGGGAAAATACTAAATTTATACACGATATAATGCAATATATTGAAGATAAAAATATTCCCGGTCAACTTCTTTAAGTCGATTTCGAGAAAGCCTTTGATTCAATATCTTGGTCTTTTTTGCAAAAAGATTTAAATTTATTCAATTTTGGTACTTCTTATAGAGATATAAAGTCTGCTGTAACACAGGGAGGGCATTTAACATCTTTTTTTAACATTAAAAGCGGTTGCAGACAGGGGGAATCTTTATCACCTTATCTCTTTCTACTATGTGTCGAAATTCTAGCAATAAAAATATGAAATTCAAAAATTCGAAATATTTTTGCAAAAGTTTCGGGCCTTAAGATTAATTTAGAAAAAAACTCAGATAATTTGGATAGGGAGCAAGATATATAGTGATGTTAGATTATGTAGAGAATTTAACCTACGTTGGGGAGATACTCGATTCATTTGATGTTGAGTTACAAAAAATGCCTTATATCAACTATATAAAAAACTAAATGCTATCAAATCACATATAAACTTTTGGAAAAACAAGATCTTACACCTATAGGAAAAAATACTATTATAAAAACTTTGCTCATATCGCAATTTAATCACCTTTTTTCGCATTGCCAAATCCAAGCCAAAAATTATTTGTGAACTGAATTCAATTTTTTATAATTTGTGAAATGTGTGGGAAATGAACTAATTGTAAAGAATTTGAAGTTCATAAAACATGATTTTTGGATCAATGTTTTTAAGGCTTGGATACTATTGACAAATACAATTAAAAAATTAAAGTTATTTAAAAATGCAGCTGAAAATTTTCTTTGGTATAATAATGATATTACTATAGGAAACAATATCGTATACATCAGAAAATTATACGAAAAGGGAGTCATATTTATTTATGATCTACTAGATACAGATGGAAATTTCTTAAACTTACAAGAATTTATTAGAATATATAACTACAACATAAATTTTCTCCATTATAATGGAATAATTGAATCAGTAAAACAGATGCTGAAAAAACAAAGAATATTATCTGTCTAAATCAGAAAATCCTTTTATTTCAAATATCTTAAAAATATATTTCAAAATAAAAAAGGCTCAAAAGATATGTATAAAATATTGTAACAAAACCATACTTTACCGACTTCACGACAAAAATTGCAAAGTTTTTTTGACCATTTAACGGAAAGTGATTGGAAACAAATATACAGGACCATTTACTCTACGACCCCAAATTCGAAATTACAGTGGTTCCAATGCAAAATCGTTCAAAGAATAATTGCTACAAACCCTCTTCTCTTCCAAATAGATATCAAAACAGATCCTTTATGTAGTTTTTGTAAACAAGCAAGAGAAACAATTATTCATCTTTTTGGGTAATGTAACTTAGTACAATCATTTTTAAAAGAATTGGAAAATTGGCTCTTATCAAATAGTATTTTTTTTAGACATGACATATCTTAATGAAAGTATCGACGCAGATCTTCTGCCCATTATTGACATTGAGAATGACCGACTATTCTTAAACTGCAATAAGTTTCTCTAGAAAAAAATTAAAACGGTGCTGATCTACTTAATGATGTTCCTAATGAACAATGTTACATTTGGTTCGACAATACAATCTCGAATAAATACAGAAATAACAGTAATTTCCCACCCGTTTTTTCGACCGAATTTCACGAAATGAACCAACTATAGACTTAAAACCCTAGAGAAGCAAAATAGATTTTTTCTCCCATCATTGGTTTCGGAGAAGAAGATTTTTAAAGATTTTTGCACCCTAGGTCACCTTGACCTAGCTTTGGTAGCCATGGCAACTCCACGAACAAATCTGAATTGCACCGACCCAGACATTCTTCTGACCAGGTCTCATTAGAACCTGTCCTGTACTTTCGGAGGAGAAGTCGAAAATGCGTGTTAACGACGCATACACACACGCACGAACGCGCACACACACATCGAAAATTTCAAAAATTTCAAAGTTTCAAAAATTTATTTTTTAAAAAATATTTTTAGAAAATCCAATAAAATTCAGAAAATTGAAAAAATGAATGCAGCTTTAATTAAGTAGTCTGTCATTTTGAAATAAATGTAAATGATTAAATTTATTATCATGCTGCACAGGTTAATTTAAAATCTAGTCATGTTAAGAATTCGTTAAGTTAACGGGGTGACCAATCATTAAATTTAATGAATTAATGAACCTAAATTTAACGAGTTGTTAAATTTACTAGTCATTTTTGTCTTTGGTCCCTGGGTATCGGGATAATTTTAATCACTGGACTTCTACCTCTCTGTCATGAAATTATAAAATTTCATATAGTTGTGGTAATATGCCTGGAAAATACTCCGAATGAAACAAGGAACATCTAATTATTTTTACTAAATTTATATAATAATATTCAACAAAAATAAAAGTCGACTCTTAATATAAACAACTTCCCCCCCCCCCAAAAAAAAAAAAAAAAAAAAAAAAAACTGTTTGTAATGTCAATGTTACTTTGAGTTCCGAACACAAATGAGACTGGAAACGTCTCAGGAAAAGTCCTGAATATACACTCCCATCCACACTCTGGATTTAACAGAAGAATGTTTTAATCTCGAATTTAATTGATTCTTCCCCGCATAATGACAATATGTCCATTAATCTTTGTATTCTTTTATTTCACAATTATATTCTGGATACATAATGAGGTATTTGTTCCTCTCATAAATTGCTTCGCATTATATTTGTATTTTTAAGTTTATAGCATTCCAGACAATTAATTATATAATGACTTTTCTATTTTCTCAAAATTTCAATAAGAATGCTGACAATAGTTCAAATTTTGGCTATTATTAGGATACACCTGAGACTGGCGGCTTTATAAACTACCACTGCCAAGACCCTATAAATACACAGAACCAAACCAATATTTAGAACCACACCTCCATTAAGAGTAATAAATTTCAAAATAAAATTCCAATAAATTCAATAAATTCAAACTTGACAAACAAATAATAGAAATCTCCCTACCTGACAAAACTGTAGACTGAAGCACCTGGGGGTATCTATATTCATGTTCTGAAATAACATCTTCATAACCCATGCTTGTCTCTACAGCACATGTGTTTACTTCAAACACTCCAGCCAGTCTGACCACTCAATGTCATCCCATCTAAAACTACACCTTCCATGTACCAAATAACAGACAACTCATTTGCATATTTCAGTGGTCAAAACTACCTGACTCCAATATAGACCAAATTTGACACCTGTGTCAAAAGAGGCTACCAGTGGGATATACTAATACCTTATGTAACTAAAAAAAAAAAACAATTAAGTTTGTGACACTCTCTTTTGGTAACACATTGAACATAAATGATTACATCTTAAATTTAAGTTATTTTAATTAGTTAAAAAGTAACTTACCTTCAACTCGACTGTCAACTGAACTACCATTACATGCTAACAGGAACGGATGGCGATGGAAATCTTGACACAATGGAAATACTACATAACCAATTACATTGACAGCTAATCTGTAAAACAAGCATATAATGTAAGAAAGGGATATAGCATTGACTGCTAATTTGTAAAACAAGCATGGTATGTAAGAAAGAAATATAGCATTGACTGCTAATCTGTAAAACAAGCATGGTATGTAAGAAAGGGATATAGCATTGACTGCTAATCTGTAAAACAAGCATGGTATGTAAGAAAGAAATATAGCATTGACTGCGTATCTGTAAACAAGCATGGTATGAAAGAAAGGGATATAGCATTGACTGCGTATCTGTAAAACAAGCATGGTTTGTAAGAAATGGATACAGCATTGACTGCTAATTTGTAAAACAAGCATGGTATGTAAGAAAGGGATATAGCATTGAATGCTAATCTGTAAAACAAGCATGGTATGTAAGAAAGGGATATAGCATTGACTGCTAATTTGTAAAACAAGCATGGTATGTAAGTAAGGGATATAGCATTGACTGCGTATCTGTAAACAAGCATGGTATGTAAGTAAGGGATATAGCATTGACTGCTTATCTGTAAAACAAGCATGGTATGTAAGAAAGGGATATAGCATTGACTGCTAATTTGTAAAACAAGCATGGTATGCAAGAAAGGGATACAGCATTGACTGCTAATCTGTAAAACAAGCATGGTATGTAAGTAAGGGATATAGCATTGACTGCGTATCTGTAAAACAAGCATGGTTTGTAAGAAATGGATACAGCATTGACTGCTAATTTGTAAAACAAGCATGGTATGTAAGAAAGGGATATAGCATTGACTGCTTATCTGTAAAACAAGCATGTTATGTAAGAAAGGGATACAGCATTGACTGCTAATTTGTAAAACAAGCATGGTATGTAAGAAAGGGATATAGCATTGACTGCGTATCTGTAAAACAAGCATGGTATGTAAGTAAGGGATATAGCATTGACTGCTAATCTGTAAAACAAGCATGTTATGTAAGAAAGGGATACAGCATTGACTGCTAATTTGTAAAACAAGCATGGTATGTAAGAAAGGGATACAGCATTGACTGTGACTGTTATCGTAAAAAAGAAAACAAAAAAAATTGAATCGAAATTGATAAATGACATAAGTAATGTAGAAGAAACATTAACAAATGAAACAGTCGATATTTAACAATTGAACTGTTTTTTAAATGGTGTTCATTGTCAGAATGAAGGTAACAACTTTCCAAGCAACCGGAATTACGCGCGTTAGCGCGTTATCATAAGTTTGCTTGCAAAGTTGTTGCCTTTATACTGACAATGAACACCTTTTTTAAACAGTTCAATTGTTATATTTTCGTTAAATATTAAAAAAAAATATTCATTAATTTTAAGAATAAGAAATTCCCATCTATAACACATGCACATCGGGGGAGTCCAGTAGACGCAACAGCTGAATTTAAGACCGAGAACGACACATTATTAATCCGCAATATTTTTAATGGGGGGTAACAACGGGGAGATTTGGTTTAAAAAATTATAGTGTTATCAGATATTTTGGTTGTATTTTCTCGATTTTTCATTTACATAATGAATTTTTGAGAATATTGGATATAAAATAATATATATATATATAAAATTAAATATCAACGATAAATGTGTTGTTATTTGTGGACTATATTTCGGTCGAAAATCAGGTGCATCTGTGTGGCCCCATTTCAATTTGCGAAGAAGTTGGGAGTAAACGATTGCTGGCTATATGTCGGAAGTAAATTCTGTGAATCGTAAACGGGAAGGGGGAGAACTATATCAAGGGATATTTTTCAATGTCCAAGCATGTGGGTTTCGAATCTGCGATATGTGAATATACAGGGATTTACCGAGGGATTTTTTCTGGAATGTCGACATTGTTAGGTTGAGATTCACTTTAACATTTTGTACCGAGCTTCATACTCGGTATCATTCAAATGTAGACAGCAAAGCAGTGAGAAGTATACTTATTCTTTACGCCTGGTGCGGTGCAAATATCTCTCAAAGTTTAGAAAATTATCGTTTTAAGTTTAGCAAGGAGTTGTGTAGTACTTAAACCATGTATTATACTTTTGAGGAGTTTCTATTGTATCCCTTATAAACTGATTAAAAGCATGTAGCTGATTTTTCAGTTTTTCCGATCAACAAACACCGCATGTAAAACGGACAATTTTCACTGGATGTGACATACATGCATGAATCTAATTTCAATTGAAATTTACATCCCGCGAGACACAAAATTGATTGACAAGTTGTACCATTACACACTGTCTCAGAATAATAAGGGATAAAGCAGCTTTGCCAAGGTAGGAAGAATTTTTTAAAGATCCGGCCCCAGTTTCACAATCATTCACTCAATTGAGTGTACACTCAACTCAAATATTCCCATTTTTCTCTCATCAATATTTTAACAATTTTAAGTTTTATGAGACAATGTTTTGTTTTGTTTTACAAACCTACACTTAACAATTTAAATATAACATTAGATATTAATTTTAACTATGTAATGTCTTAAAAATTGACATTGAAATATTCCCGAATTTGAGTTGAGTGTACACTCAGTTGAGTGAATAATTGTGAAACTGGGGCCCGATTGTTTAAGAATTTTTTGTGGTTTGATGGTTTTGGCAGATCTGTTGTTCTTTCAACAGGCCATCAAAAACACCTATTGGTTTTTTGTCTCTCACAATGTCAATATTACGGTGAATATCAACCAGGTGCCTATATATGTTATCAAAATATCATTTGATTAATTTCTTTGATTTTACTTTGTAAAATTTCGTAAATGCGTTTTTCAAGCTTGTCTCGAACATAAACAAAAGTGACTTAGTCGTTAGATCACTTAAATATGGCTACAATATGAGAGAATTACCTATAACTCAAAAGCAGGGAATAATTACATGGATCCCAAAAGATGGCAAACCAAATCAATATTTAAAAAATGTTGACCAATTTCCCTTCTTAATACTGTATATTAAATAGGGTCGGGTACAATTGCTAATAGAATTAAACCTTTGTTAACCACTACGGTAGCTCAGTTGGTTTTAGTGCTCGCTCCGTAAGTTGAAGGTCGTGGGTTCGAACCCCGGCTGGGTCTGACCCAAGACTTGAAAGTGGGTAGTGACTGTTCTTTGGCCAAGCACTCGGCATTACAATAAAAGTCACGGTTCTTTCGGATGGGAACTTAAAATAAACGAGGTCCCGTGTCATGGCAGGCATGGCACGATAAAGAACCCTGCTGTATAATACCATCAGCGCAACGCACAGGGCAAATTTTCTGCACTTTCGCCTATTGCTGGCGACGTCTCGATATAAGTGAAATATTCTTGACTGGGACGTTAAACACCATTACTCAACTCAACTCAACTCAAACCTTTGTTAAATAATATTATTGAAAATGACCAAACAGGATTTATAAGTTAAAGATACATAGGTGAAAATACGCGACATATATATGATTTTAAGGCATATACAGAAAAAAAATATATCCCTGGCATTTTGCTACTTGTTGATTTTGAAAAAGCCTTTGATTCTATATCATGGTCTTTTCTTGAAAACGTTTTGGAATTCTTAATTTTTGGCATATCTTTACGATCATGGATTAAGACTTTCTATACAAATATCAAATCTGCAGTAATGCAGTGTGGTCACCTTACAAATTTGTTCGACATAAAGCGGGGGTGCAGACAAGGAGATCCTCTATCTCCTTACATTAATAAATATTTTTTTTTACTTTGTGTTGAAATTCTGTCAATAAAATTAAGAAATAATATAAATATCAAAGGCATTAAAGTTAATGAAATAGAAATCAAACTATCACTTTTCGCAGATGATACTTCAATTATATTAGATGGTTCCGAACGCTCACTCCGATTAACCCTGAAAGCACTAAACATGTTTGCTAATATATCTGGATTGAAAATGAATATGGATAAAACTTAACTTGTATGGATAGGAAGCAAAAAGTACAGTGATCTTCAGTGGGGTTTAACACAATTTAATCTACTAGGTATCACTTATCATGTTGATATTGAAAAAATGTGCGAACTGAACTTTCAGGAAAAAAATTTAAGAAATCAAAACAAATACTAGAAACTTGGAAAAAACGAAATCTTACGCCATTAGGTAAAATTACGATTTTGAAAACTTTTATAATATCACAGTTTAACCACTTATTTTACACATTACCGAACCCTAGCAAAAAATGCTTAATGACTTGAATAAAATGTTTTATGATTTTATATGAAATGGTCCAAAGGGTAGGGTAAAACGGGAAGTACATTGTAGTTATAAAGGAATATTTTGAAGGGGGGTTAAAATGATAGAATCAGAAGGTTCATTCCCACTTAGCCAACATTTTGAAATTTTGTACCTATAGGTAAGGTTTTAAATGTTGGCTAAGTGGGAATTGCTGTCAGTTGTAGGATTAAGCAAAACAATAGGTTTTAATTACAGGTGAGTGTATAGTCTGTTTCTGGAAAATATGAAAATATTGATGTTAAATATTCTTAATAGGTACATGTATCACATTATAATTTCATGTTAAACATCAGGGTTAAATTCGCCTTAAAATGAAAATTAGACTTTGTGCACATCAAGATGATATTTACAAGAAAAATATTTTACAATGCAATCTCAGAATTGACCCTATATATATAGAATATAAATAAAAGAATCTTGACAGTGTTATAAAACACAATTACTCCACTCTCATTTTCTTTAAAATATAACTTATTTATTTATTTATTATTTATTCAATTATTTTTTATCTATTTTCCAAAATAAAATGAATGAATGAATTTAAAAATAATATTAAAAGGGGGAAAGTTATTACATTGTATTTTAATCTAAAATGATATTGGAATTATGGTACAGTATAGTACTATTATGTCATTTTGAATTTCGTGTTTTATCAAGGAAGTTTGTATGTTAAAATCTCTTTGAGCTCTAAATTTTTAACACTGGTTAAAGTTAATTGGCCATTTGGATTTTTCTACGGATTAAATAGATGAGCTATTTGAGTTGATTTTCTATTGCTTTACAAATTTATGAAGATTTACTTAGCATGTTAAAAAGTTAAAATGTGGTCTTAAAACTTACTGTTTACAAAATCAAATGGTATGGATATCCAAAACTTCTGATGGTAATGGACATTTACTGGATTTGAAAATAAATACCAATATTTATTAAATAGTCTGGTTATCTTTTGTTTGATTTGGAGGAAAACATTTGCGCAACGAATATAAATGCAAGGAACGGATTCAAAATATTGCTATTACCTGTCTAAAAATTAGGAGATTTGTTTAGTGGTGTGTTCTCGTATCATACCTGTACATGTGATATTTGTTACTCAGTTTTGAAATAACTATTCATATAAAGATTACAAAGGGTTTAATTTATGTGAAAAATGGATGTTTTTTTCCTAAATGACAAATAGCATTGTATATGGAGTAAAATTTTACAATGCATTATTTTTTTACAATACAGTATCTAAATAATTAATAAAAAAAAAAAACAAGAATGTTTAGTCTGATTTTGCCTATTTTACCTTGAAGAATAAAAATTAATTTGAATAAAATTTATAATTAATATTACATTCTTTAAAATAATTTTACCATATTATCATAGAAGTATCCTGGAAAAGACTATAGCAAAAACTTTCCAGGTTAGATCTTAATTGTTTATTTAACAATGTTGGCTAAGTGGGAATGAGAAATTTTTAAATGTTGGCTAAGTGGGAAGACACCAATCAGAATCATACATAAATGCAATCAAAACATCTTGGATCAGACGAATCATCTTTCAGAACAGAAAATAGAAAGATATAGTAGAGAAAACATTAAATATAAAAAGATTAACTTGCTTTGGAGAAGAATATTTAAATCGAGTAATTTCTCAAGTCGACAATCAATTTTGGATTAATGTTTAAAAAGCATGGAAAATACTAATATTAAAAATGCAAACAAAATAGTCTTTCATCAAAAATTGTTTATGCTGGAGTTTTTTTTATAAATGATCTTTTGACAATAAATGGAAAATCCATGTCTCTTATGGGATTAAATAACACATATCATTGTGATACAAACTTCTTAGAATATAAAAGTACCATTTCAGCTGTAAAAAAGTATGCTAAAAACAAATGGAATTATGTCAGTTATACAAAAAGAAAAAATCCTTTTATACCTCTTTCTACAGAAATATTTTTTAAAAGCAAAAAGGGCTCAAAAGATATGTATAATATATTAAAACATAATACCGTTCAACCATCTTCAAAAATGAAATGGGCCAATATTTTTTGAAAATTTAACAAACGAGGACTGGAAAAAATTTACAAACTTTGCTTTAAGAGAAATGTAGGGTTAAAATTACAATGGTTCCAGTATAGAATAAATCATAGAATCTTAGGCACAAACTACCTCTTACATAAAAAGAAAATAATTTCCCATCCTCACTGTACTTTCTGCGGAACAGAGAATGAAACAATTTTACACTTGTTCTGGGAATGTCAATAAAACATCGAAATTTATCCAAGATATTGACAACTGGCTAACCTTGAATAATTTTGTTCTAAATCTAAACAAATTAGCGCTTATATTTGGAGACTTCGAAACAAGAAATGAACAAAAGAATCTAGTTTTATTAAATATGAAATATTATATATATAAAACCAGATGTCAAAATAAATTGCTGTCTCTAAGTGCTTTCAAACAATGTCTATCTTATATGTATAATATTCAGAAATAGATTTCAGTTAAATTTAACAATGTAGATTCATTCATATTGTCATGGCGACAATTTCACTATATCTTATGCACTAGTGTTGAATTATTAATATGTTTTAACAAAGAGACCATATGATATAAGCAGATGTCATCTCTCTCTCTCTCTCTCTCTCTCTCTCTCTCTCTCTCATAATTATTTTTTATAAAAAAAGAAAGCTAATATATCATTTATCATAATATTACAATATTATATATTTATTGATGTTTAACTTATAATCATTTCTATTTAAACCGCGAAGCAGTTTATGACAAATTAGCGCGAGAGCCATTCGATCTAAACCATCATAGTTCGATTACAAACAAAGTTTAATGCGTATATTTACAATCCGTAGCTTACAACTTACAAATGTTTGAAATTTGATTAATTCATTCATGACTTTCGTGGAAATTCCTTGTGAATACCGAACAGGTTTCAACTGCATCAAACTGGGTTAGCTCCGCCCACCCGTACTCATTTTCAAAAAATGACAACAACAGATAAACGTGTCAAGGTTTTATCTAAATATCTGTGCTTTTACAACTTTATTCATTCAGGCCATTAAATTCACTAAAAATGTAGTATACGTTTATCGTTTATGTTTTGTTTACATTCTGCGTCTTGACACGATGACTTGTTTACATTCCTCGATTTGTCACGTGTATTTGTGTTTACATATTTGTAACGTAGTGCCGTTACCAATGTATTCATACTTTCCCGTGATGCAAACCATGACGTCGGAATACGAAAGGTGATAGATCAAATCACTCGTCTAATAGTTTATTACAGAGAATTTGATTTGGATTGTAAATATTATGTATTGTTAAATGTATGTCACTTTCGTTAATAAAAAAATATAAAAAAAAATTGCGCTTAACTAAAATTACACTAGCTGTAGGTACGTATTGTGTACAGAATTACTAGCTGTAGGTAAGTATATTGTACAGATTTCACCAGCTGTAGGTATGTATGATGTACAAATTTCACATGCTGTAGGTAAGTTTAATATACAGATTTCACTAGCTATAGGTAAGTTTAATATACAGATTTCACAAGCTATAGGTAAGTTAAATATACAGATTTCACTAGCTGTAGGTAAGTTTAATGTACAAATTTTACTAGCTATAGGTAATTATAATGTACAGATTTCACTAGCTGTAGGTAATTATAATGTACAGATTTCACTTGCTGTAGGTAATTATAATGTACAGATTTCACTAGCTCTAGGAAAGTATAATGTACAGATTTCACTAGTTGTAGGTAAGTATGATGTACAGGTTTCACTAGCTCTAGGTAAGTATGATATACAGATTTCCCTAGCTACAGGTGAGTATAATGTACAGATTTCACTAACTGCCGGTGAGAATGATGTAAGTATAATGTACAGATTTCACTTGCTGCAGGTAAGTATGATGTACAGATTTCACTAGCTGTAGGTAAGTATGATGTTCAGATTTCACTAGTTGTAGGTAATTATAATTTACAGATTTCACTAGTTGTAGGTAATTATAATGTACAGATTTCACTTTCTGTAGGTAATTATAATGTACAGGTTTTATTAGCTGTAGGTAATTATAATGTATAGATTTCACTAGTTGTAGGTAATTATAATGTACAGGTTTTATTAGCTGTAGGTAATTATAATGTACAGATTTCACTTGCTGTAGGTAATTATAATGTACAGATTTCACTTGCTGTTGGTAATTATAATGTACAGATTTCACTTGTTGTAGGTAAGTATGATATACAGATTTCCCTAGCTGCAGGTGAGTATGAGGTACAAATTTCACTAGCTCTAGGTAAGTTTAATGTACAGGTTTCACTAGCTGTAGGTGAGTATGATATACAGATTTCCCTAGCTGCAGGTGAGTATAATGTACAGATTTCACTAACTGCCGGTGAGAATGATGTTAGTATAATGTACAGATTTCACTTGCTGCAGGTAAGTATGATGTACAGATTTCACTAGTTGTAGGTAAGTATGATGTACAGATTTCACTAGTTGTAGGTAAGTATGATGTACAGATTTCACTAGTTGTAGGTAATTATAATGTACAGATTTCACCAGCTGTAGGTAAGTAATATGTACAGATTTCTCTAACTACAGGTAAGTATGATATACAGATTTCACTAGCTGTAGGTAAGTTATATGTACAGATTTCTCTAACTACAGGTAAGTATGATATACAGATTTCACTAGTTGTAGGTAAGTAAAATGTACAGATTTCACTAGCTGTAGGTAATTATAATGTACAGATTTCACCAGCTGTAGGTAAGTAATATGTACAGATTTCTCTAACTACAGGTAAGTATGATATACAGATTTCACTAGCTGTAGGTAAGTAAAGTGTACAGATTTCACTAACTGCGGGTGAGAATGATGTTAGTATAATGTACAGATTTTACTTGCTATAGGTAAGTATAATGTTTAGATTTCACTAGCTGTAGGTAAATATTATGTACAGAATTTACTGGCTATTGGTAAATAAAATCTGCAATAGGTATTTTTGTAAGGTACAACATAGTGTTTTTTGCTTGATAAATTGTAAGTGTAGGAATTCTTTATGTTCAGTCTCAAGGAAAACTCTTTTTAAGTCCTTCGCAAAACGATTACAAATAAACATAATATCTGTCATCCTCACATCGATAAATTACAAAAATTAATATACTGCCATGCTAAAATCAAAAACAAACATTGTCTGTCATCCTAATATCGACTTAAACACAACACACTTTGTCTGTCATCCTTATATCGTCTTAAACACAACACAACTTGTCTGTCATCCTTATATCGTCTTAAACACAACACAACTTGTCTGTCATCCTTATATCGTCTTAAACACAACACACTTTGTCTGTCATCCTAATATCGTCTTAAACACAACACAACTTGTCTGTCATCCTTATATCGTCTTAAACACAACACACTTTGTCTGTCATCCTTATATCGTCTTAAACACAACACACTTTGTCTGTCATCCTTATATCGTCTTAAACACAACACACTTTGTCTGTCATCCTTATATCGTCTTAAACACAACACAACTTGTCTGTCATCCTTATATCGTCTTAAACACAACACACTTTGTCTGTCATCCTAATATCGTCTTAAACACAACACACTTTGTCTGTCATCCTTATATCGTCTTAAACACAACACAACTTGTCTGTCATCCTTATGTCGTCTTAAACACAACACAACTTGTCTGTCATCCTTATATCGTCTTAAACACAACACACTTTGTCTGTCATCCTAATATCGTCTTAAACACAACACAACTTGTCTGTCATCCTTATATCGTCTTAAACACAACACACTTTGTCTGTCATCCTTATATCGTCTTAAACACAACACACTTTGTCTGTCATCCTTATATCGTCTTAAACACAACACACTTTGTTTGTCATCCTTGTATCGTCTTAAACACAACAAACATTGTCTGTCATCCTTATATCGTCTTAAATACAACACACTTTGTCTGTCATCCTAGTATCGTCTTAAACACAACAAACATTTTCTGTCATCCTTATATCGTCTTAAATACAACACACTTTGTCTGTCATCCTAATATCGACTTAAACACAACACACTTTGTCTGTCATCCTTATATCGTCTTAAATACAACACACTTTGTCTGTCATCCTAATATCGACTTAAACACAACACACATTTTCTGTCATCCTTATATCGTCTTAAACACAACACAACTTGTCTGTCATCCTTATATCGTCTTAAACACAACACACTTTGTCATCCTTGTATCGTCTTAAACACAACACACTTTGTCTGTCATATTAATATCGACTTAGACACAACACACATTTTCTGTCATCCTTATATCGTCTTAAATACAACACACTTTGTCTGTCATCCTAATATCGACTTAAACACAACACACATTTTCTGTCATCCTTATATCGTCTTAAATACAACACACTTTGTCTGTCATCCTAATATCGACTTAAACACAACACACTTTGTCTGTCATCCTTATATCGTCTTAAACACAACACACTGTCATCCTTGTATCGTCTTAAACACAACAAACATTGTCTGTCATCCTTATATCGTCTTAAATACAACACACTTTGTCTGTCATCCTAATATCGTCTTAAACACAACACACTTTGTCATCCTTGTATCGTCTTAAACACAACACACTTTGTCTCTCATCCTAATATCGACTTAAACACAACACACTTTGTCTGTCATCCTTATATCGTCTTAAATACAACACACTTTGTCTGTCATCCTTATATCGACTTAAACACAACACACATTTTCTGTCATCCTTATATCGTCTTAAATACAACACACTTTGTCTGTCATCCTAATATCGACTTAAACACAACACACTTTGTCTGTCATCGTAATATCGACCTAAAGCTGCATTAAGTTTTTCAAAGAAAAAAAATAAAACGGTGCTAATCTAATAAATGATGTTCCTAATGAACAATGTTACATTTGGTTCAACGATAAAAGCTCGAATAAATACAGAAATTACAGTATTTACCCAGCGTGATGCAGCATTTGGGATCTAATATTAGAACATGGTTACGTCATTAAAACCCGGGTCATTTAAACACAACTTCAAAATGTTGAAATACGATAAATAAAACACAGAACTTCGTTGAATTTTTCATTTGTGACTTATTAAGAGAAAAATAACACAATTTCAAATACATCTGGATATTAATGAAAGACAATTAATGCAATGTGTCATGTTTCACTTTCGATTCTAGGCTTTTCCGTACATCCGTGCGCATGCTCCATGCTCATAATTACCATCGTAGAATACTGACCAACCGGTCAGAGGATTCCGTTTATTTACAGCTAAAAGAAATGAAATTTTAGAAAATGAATGTCAAAGATCGTGGTTAGAAGATATCTATTTTTAAAAAAATATATTTTTAGAAAATCAGAAAAAAATTTAGAAATTTGGTAAACTTAATGCAGCTTTAAACACAACACACATTGTCTGTCATCCTTATATCGTCTTAAACACAACACACTTTGTCTGTCATCCTATTATCGACTTAAACACAACACAACTTGTCTGTCATCCTTATATCGTTTTAAACACAATACAACTTGTCTGTCATCCTAATATCGACTTAAACACAACACAACTTGTCTGTCATCCTAATATCGACCTAATCACAACACACTTTGTCTGTCATCCTTATATCGTCTTAAACACAACACACATTGTCTGTCATCGTTGTATCGTCTTAAACACAACATGCATTGTCTGTCATCCTAATATCGACTTAAACACAACACACTTTGTCTGTCATCCTAATATCGACTTAAACACAACACACATTGTCTGTCATCGTTGTATCGTCTTAAACACAACACACTTTGTCTGTCATCCTAATATCGACTTAAACACAACACACCTTGTCTGTCATCCTTGTATCGTCTTAAACACAACACACTTTGTCTGTCATCCTAATATCGACTTAAACACAACACACATTGTCTGTCATCGTTGTATCGTCTTAAACACAACACGCCTTGTCTGTCATCCTAATATCGACTTAAACACAACACACCTTGTCTGTCATCCTAATATCGACTTAAACACAACACACTTTGTCTGCCATCCTTATATCGACTTCAACACAGCACAACTTGTCTGCCATCCTTATATCGACTATAACACATTACACCTTGTAGGCCATCATTATATCGTCTTAAATCAAATACACATTGTCTGCCATCCTTATATCGACTTCAACACAACACACCTTGTCTGCAATCCTTATATCGACTATAACACATTACACCTTGTAGGCCATCATTATATCGTCTTAAACCAAATACACCTTGTCTGCCATCCTTATATCGACTTCAACACAGCACACCTTGTCTGCAATCCTTATATCGACTATAACACATTACACCTTGTAGGCCATCCTTATATCATCTAAAACCAAATACACCTTGTCTGCCATCCTTATATCGACTTCAACACAGCACACCTTGTCTGCCATCCTTATATCGACTATAACACATTACACCTTGTAGGCCATCATTATATCGTCTTAAATCAAATACACCTTGTCTGCCATCCTTATATCGACTTCAACACAGCACAACTTGTCTGCCATCCTTATATCGACTATAACACATTACACCTTGTAGGCCATCATTATATCGTCTTAAACCAAATACACATTGTCTGCCATCCTTATATCGACTTAAACACAGCACACCTTGTCTGCCATCCTTATATCGACTATAACACATTACACCTTGTAGGCCATCATTATATCGTCTTAAACCAAATACACATTGTCTGCCATCCTTATATCGACTTAAACACAGCACACCTTGTCTGCCATCCTTATATCG
>CM056606.1:9228410-9465626 GCA_029721355.1 Tegillarca granosa | reverse complement strand
AAGAAATCTCAGAGGAAGATCAGTGTGGAACAATATTCTGATAGACCACAACAGTAAAAAAAATACAGAAACAGAGGAAGATCAGTGTGGAACAATATTCTGATAGACCACAACAGTAAAAAAAAAAAGATCTCAGAGGAAGATCAGTGTGGAACAATATTCTGATAGACCACAACAGTAAAAAAAATACAGAACAGAGGAAGATCAGTGTGGAACAATATTCTGATAGACCACAACAGTAAAAAAAATAAAGATCTAGAGGAAGATCAGTGTGGAACAATATTCTGATGGACCACAACAGTAAAAAAAAATAAAGATCTCAGAGGAAGATCAGTGTGGAACAATATTCTGATAGACCACAACAGTAAAAAAAATAAAGATCTCAGAGGAAGATCAGTGTGGAACAATATTCTGATAGACCACAACAGTAAAAAAAATAAAGATCTCAGAGGAAGATCAGTGTGGAACAATATTCTGATAGACCACAACAGTAAAAAAAATACAGAAACAGAGGAAGATCAGTGTGGAACAATATTCTGATAGACCACAACAGTAAAAAAATACAGAAACAGAGGAAGATCAGTGTGGAACAATATTGTGATTAGACCACAACAGTAAAAAAAATACAGAAACAGAGGAAGATCAGTGTGGAAACAATATTGCTGATAGACCACAACAGTAAAAAAAATACAGAAACAGAGGAAGATCAGTGTGGAACAATATTGTGATAGACCACAACAGTAAAAAAAAATACAGAAACAGAGGAAGATCAGTGTGGAACAATATTGTGATAGACCACAACAGTAAAAAAAATACAGAAACAGAGGAAGATCAGTGTGGAACAATATTCTGATAGACCACAACAGTAAAAAAAATACAGAAACAGAGGAAGATCAGTGTGGAACAATATTCTGATAGACCACAACCAGTAAAAAAAATACAGAAACAGAGGAAGATCAGTGTGGAACAATATTCTGATAGACCACAACAGTAAAAAAAATAAAGATCTCAGAGGAAGATCAGTGTGGAACAATATTCTGATAGACCACAACAGTAAAAAAAAATAAAGATCTCAGAGGAAGATCAGTGTGGAACAATATTGTGATAGACCACAACAGTAAAAAAAATACAGAAACAGAGGAAGATCAGTGTGGAACAATATTGTGATAGACCACAACAGTAAAAAAAATACAGAAACAGAGGAAGATCAGTGTGGAACAATATTCTGATAGACCACAACAGTAAAAAAAATAAAGATCTCAGAGGAAGATCAGTGTGGAACAATATTCTGATAGACCACAACAGTAAAAAAAATACAGAAACAGAGGAAGATCAGTGTGGAACAATATTCTGATAGACCACAACAGTAAAAAAAATACATTTGGAAACAGAAGAAAGTTGTGGTGGTCATTACAAGCAAGAACTTGCTAAACTACTATAATATTGTTGAAATGACCATACCAAAAACTACCTTTTGTGCTGTTTGACCATAGACTGTTGTGGGTTTTGTAACTTCAGCTATAGAACAAATGGATATAGGTATGGTCAGTTGAAAGGTATAACAGGTGGTTGTTGGCATTGTCACCTTAGAAGGACAACAGCAGGCATAATCATATACATGTATATATATGGTCAACTAAACAGGACAACCTGTGATTGTAGGTATGCAATTTGAATGTTGAAATTAGTATTTATAAATGCTTGAGAAGAGTTTTGACTAATTCTGTTACAAAGTTTTGTAATAAATTTATTTTATATTTTAGAGCATGAGGTCAGAGTAAAAATTGGCAAATGTCCAAAACCTACAAATGATGTTACAGATACAAGCTGTGTTAAAGAATGTGAGATTGATGAGGACTGTGATGGCTATAAAAAGTGTTGTAATGCTGGATGTAGTCAGACCTGTCTGATGCCAAGTAATAACTTACTTGATAAATCAATTAAATTAATAAAAAATCTTAAAATCGTTATGCAGCTATGAAACATTAAGTCAGTCAGATATATTTACCATTTTGAGACTTGCAAATTTTCATGCTGATGTCATCCATTTTGAAATCAACTTAACCATTTTGTCCCTAAAGAACTCATTTAGTCAATATGCTGATATTTCTTTTGAATAAGCTTAAGTTTTTATCTAGCTTTGGTTAATCTCATAGACATAGAACCTGTTTTTTTTAATTAAGTCTATGCTGAAAATAAGATCTTTATATACATATTCAAAACATCAAGGCTTGCATATAATAGTGAAAATTTCTGTTTTTTATTAGATTTTACAAAGTGCAATAGTGATTATCTGAATGAAGCACATACATATAAAAATGGCACAGAAATAACATGTAACAGAGACAGTGACTGTTTATGTGACATTCATCCTGAGGGTGACTATGCCGTCTGCTGTAGTACATGTAAGTTTTTATATGGGACATTCATCCTAAGGGTGACTATGCTGTCTGCTGTAGTACATGTAAGTTTTTATATGGGACATTCATCCTGAGGGTGACTATGCTGTCTGCTGTAGTACATGTAAGTTTAATATAGGACATTCATCCTGAGGGTGACTATGCCATCTGCTGTAGTACATGTAAGTTTAATATGGGACATTCATCCTGATGGTGACTATGCCGTCTGCTGTAGTACATGTAAGTTTTTATATGGGACATTCATCCTGAGGATGACTATGCCGTCTGCTGTAGTACATGTAAGTTTAATATGGAACATTTATCCTGAGGGTGACTATGCCGTTTGCTGTAGTACATGTAATTTTTATATGTGACATTCATCCTGAGGGTGACTATGCCTTCTTCTGTAGTACATGTAAGTTTAATATCGGACATTCATCCTGAGGGTGACTATGCCGTCTGCTGTAGTACATGTAAGTTTTTATATGTGACATTCATCCTGAGGGTGACTATGCCGTCTGCTGTAGTACATGTAAGTTTAATATGGGACATTTATCCTGAGGGTGACTATGCCGTCTGCTGTAGTACATGTAATTTTTATATGTGACATTCATCCTGAGGGTGACTATGCCTTCTTCTGTAGTACATGTAAGTTTCATATCGGACATTCATCCTGAGGGTGACTATGCTGTCTGCTGTAGTACATGTAAGTTTAATATGGGACATTCATCCTGAGGGTGACTATGCTGTCTGCTGTAGTACATGTTAGTTTAATATTGGACATTCATCCTGAGGGTGACTATGCTGTCTGCTGTAGTACATGTAAGTTAAATATGGGACATTTATCCTGAGGGTGACTATGCTGTCTGCTGAAGTACATGTAAGTTTAATATAGGACATTCATCCTGAGGGTGACTATGCCGTCTGCTGTAGTACATGTAAGTTTAATATGGGACATTTATCCTGAGGATGACTATGCTTTTTGCTGAAGTACATGTAATTTTTATATGGGACATTTATCCTGAGGGTGACTATGCTGTCTGCTGTAGTACATTTAATTTTTATAAGTGGCATTCATCCTGAGGGTGTCTATGCTGTCTGCTGTAGTACATGTAAGTTTTATATGTAACATTCTTGCTAGAGTCATTTACCCACTTTTCCTGCACACTTGTTTTTATTCAAGGTGCTAGATGTTAGTTTTAGGTAAAGTTTTTTTTTATTTTATTCCACAGTTGGAATCACTGTATTTTTGACAGACTGAGTGAATTTAGCTTAATTTTCATAGAAAATCAAATATATTTAATTAAGTTTGGTATTTTTTACTACATTGAGTTTAGTCATAACTGGTAATGTGTATCCAGGATTACCATGGAATATTTCTGCACACAGGAAAAAAGTTCTATAGAAATTTTACAAGTTGAAAAACAAGACAAATGATGGATTCTTTTCTACATAAGACATAATGAGTCACCAAGAATATCACTTCTGGTGTTAACATCACCATTTTGGACATGTAAAATCACCATAGCAACAAAAGTTTCCTTTCTACAGAGATATTTAATGGTAATTACAGATGTGCATTATAGTGATTTTCAGTTACAACTTAACTTAAGTATTATATACCAGACTTTACTCAAGTTAAACAGAGTTTCAAAATAAAATTTACAGATTTAACTCTCACAGACCAAGTGTATCCAACAGAAGTTGCTAAATGTTACTTGCCACTGAAATGTTTTGTTTACTTTCCAAGAGCTCATGATCTAAAATGAAGTATGATAATATTGTCTAAGGTACATATACTTATGTTGTTTGCAAATTTAATATAATATGTTATATAGCTTTTAGAGTCTGGAACTCCAGTGCATATATATGTATCTTTGTGCATGACAATGAGGGTTTAACAATAAATACGGTAGAATGGTCCATTAAACTAGGATATGTGTGATGTTATAGCATTTCACCAAGTTGTAATTTGAAAGGATTTGTTAGAGTCAAGATTATTTAACTTCTGTCATTTAATTTTTCATAAAAAATTGTAGATCTCAATGCTTTCAAATACCTAGTGTGATCAATATTTTCCACAATATTTTAACTTAATGACATTTTTCTGTTATTTTTAAGCACTTTCAGTTGGTGTGCTAGGAAAAGTTAACGGTTTTGCTAACACCCGATTAAAAATAGAAAAAAATGTGAAAGGATTTCCTGGTCTTATTGTAAGTTGGAAGAGAGGTGATATATACCTGCCAATAAAAGGACCCAGACATTTTATTGCTGCCAATGGTTCTCTTGTATTCCTTGCTGTCCATGTATCAGATTCTGGAAATTATACATTAGTTGGCTCTCCAGGAACTCATTCTTTCTCAACATCTTCAAAAACAGAAGTAGAAGTATTTGGTAAGTGACTTACGCAGTCTTGGTGGTGTATGTCTTACATATAACTTGTATATCACATGACCATAAACAACTATATCCTAAACAATACACTTACACTTGAGATGGACTATAGTTAGTTGAGGTCAAGTATAAGTGGAGTAAGGTTTGATTAAGTGCTAGTGAAGTTTGGGTGGAATATTCATAAACTGTACTAATTTCCCACTAGTAGGAGTTCAACTGGTCAGCAAATTCAAGTGGCTGGTAGCAGTGGAAGAAATAAACCAGTTTTTGGAATAATAAAGGACATTCTAATAGAGTTTACAAACACAAGAATATTTTGGAAGTGCCTGAGAAATGATTGCAAATCCATCAGGCTGGCATTACTTATTCATTATCGATGTAAGTGACCTTGGCCATTAACAAGCCTCAACTGGTAAAGTATGGTAATTTGTTTATTCGTTAAACCAATACTTCAACATAAGATTACAAATACATAATAATAAGCAAACATAAGAACTATGCAAATTACATATCGTTTCATAAGTGTAAATGAGCTTCTGAAGATCTGGTTATATATACTTGTATATATAAAGTTGATGTCCGAAAGTATGGTTTAGCGTTTATCAATCAGGAAATAAATCCAAGGTGATGCTTATGTGCACCTAATGCAGCATGTTAAGTAACCAGATAAACATAAAACACTTGTCACACTACATATCAACAAAGAATTAATTGTCTTAAAATTCTGAACAATGACAATACCTGGATTTGTATTGATATAAGTGATGTTTAAACAACTTAATAAAGCAAAATCCAGACAAAATAACTATGAAATATTAGCCATCAAAATAATCTAAATTAGCTACTAAAATTACCATAAAAATGCTAAGAAAAATATAGAAATTGCACGTAATAACTATGCATCATTACTTATGAACGTTGAGCAAAGCGGCGTAACTCTTAAATACTCTTATGGTTTTATACACACACGTGGGTTTGATAAACAATGACGTGTGCAAACCACAACACAAATATTACAAAAATAATTAAATTTATTCAAACATTTGCGTCTAAGAAAGGCTATACACAAACATACCATGCTTGTACACTGAGCATATGAATGCACGTGTTATGATTATGCACATGGGATACTGGGGTTAGGTTCAACATCTTGCCACCCATTACTCATATTAGTGTATTTAAATGGTATTCAGCTTTGGGCAATAACATGACATTAATTTAAGAAAACCACAAGTTACAATTATTACCTTTATCTCCTGACCAGGCTCAGGGAATTATGATTTGTTTTTATCTGAGCATAGTTATCTTTGTGTTTGACAGTTGGGCAGAAGCATAATATTAAAATTACTCATGTGCCATTAAGACATTACATAAACATAGCAAGAAAAATTGCACGAATTCAAACCACAATCTATAATAACAGTTAAGGTACGAAAATCATCTTGGTAAATGATAAAACAAAGTTAATACATTGACATTTACAATTGACAGAGATATGAGCAACAAGGGTGCTAAATATACCCCCTCTGACTCACACAAGCATTTGTACCATGGAATGCATGATCGCACTAGTGCTGCATGTCTAATTGCATTGGCACATGTTCAATCGTCCGATCACCTGATCACCCATGCGATCCTATGGCATTATCTTACAACGATTGCTTTCATTGTACAACAGTGGCATATAGATGCATGATATCCCACAAGATTTGATGCTTTTGCATCCCACAACGATCACTTTAGATCATGCACATTTAATACAAAAACTTTTTCATATGTGATTTTTTCAACATCAGTTTACGATTCATATAAAAAACTTATTGGTCACACAAATATTTTGTCGCTTCTGCTCATTTGCCAGTTGTGAAAACCTCTATAATTTGCAAGTGTTTCTAGTCTGCATTGTACTATGCACACTTATTGCAATCTTTAAGAGTGCTAGAACACTTACCCATTATGTCGCAGATACACATTGCAGACCACTCATTCCATTCTACTGATACTTTGCAACTGCCTAAGATTGGGCTCAAACCCACAGCAGTAACTACTTGGCCACTGCAGTACCTTAAGATAAAAGAGAAGGAGGTCCACAGCAGAAAAGTACTGAAACAGGAGAGTTACAGGAAGTCTAGCAGCAATACTTCCTCCACAGATTGGCCCACCTTGATAATATTAGTAAATTTCAGGTTTTGGTCACAGACAACTTGAACATTGATGGAAAAATTTTCTTTCTATTTTTGTATAGCTCAGCACTTACTTCCTGGACATAGAATTTTAACAAGAAGGCAATGTGTTTCCTCTATTTCACTAAGCATGGTCCTAAAAGAAGACAATTTTTGAAATATACTGTAGTAATTATTTGGTCTCTGGAATCTTATATAGTTTCTTTAAATTTTACTTTAGCAGCAGTAAATATTTACGCAGAAACATTTCTGCATGGTCACTGATGACTGAAAAATTAGAAAAATAGTTTTACCTTTTTGTCAGTGATGAGGTCAGGGAGAGAATGAAAATGATACAAAATTTATACCTTGGTGCATTCCACACTTGATGTAAATTTTTGTCATTCTCATTCTGTACTCCAATCTGAATGCTGTTAATATAATATAATTGACACAACTTGTAAAACACAATTAATTCATCGCTGACTGTTATAACATTTTACAGATAATTTAAATAATAGTATAATCAAACTTGTTGTTTTTTATTACATGTTTATTTTTTTCTGATGTTTTAGAACGAGTAGCTGGTAATTGTCCTATTGTTAAAAGTGAGATGTTAGATTGTTTTAGCATTCGATCACAAAACAAGAAATGTAAGACAGATGATGATTGCAATAAACACGAGTTATGTTGTAATGTTGGATGTGGACTATTTTGTACAAAACCAGGTACATTTATTAAATCGCCCTCAAAACTCAAGGGTGGTATATATTAATAACCATATCTGTCTGTCTGTCTGTCTGCCTGCCTGCCTGTCTGTGTCTGTCTGTCTGTCTGCCTGTCTGCCTGCCTGCCTGTCTGTCTGTTTGTCTGTCTGTCTGTCTGCCTGTCTTTATCTTTTTGTCTGTCTGTCTGTCTGCCTGCCTGTCTTTCTGTCTGTCTGTCTGTCTGTCAGTCTGCCTGCCTGTCTGTCTGCCTGTCTGCCTGTCTGTCTGTCTGCCTGTCTGTCTGTGTAAAATATTAATGTTTCTGACCACATCAATGGACAAAGTTGAATAAAAAGCTTAGCACCAAATGTATACCAACAAAAGATAATGTGTCACATAACATTGCTAGATGTGTTGGTCAAAAGTCAAGGTCACTTAGTCAGGGAGATATTTAGGGTAGGGTATATTTGGTTACTTTGTTTATTTTTTATATGTTCAGTACTTTATGTATCTCCGTCATTATATAACACATTTATTCAACTGCTTCAAAAACATAAATGTGGAAAAATTAGTGTTTAGGTAAGCTAAATATACCATCAAAATCATTTGAACAAAAGTCTTTAGTTAACTTTTGAACAAAGTTAATGTTTCAACACTATCAAAGTTTTCTGTCAAAGCAAACAGAAATGAGGTCAGGGCATTAAACCTTATGTTACACTAGAATATATAGCAGTAATAGTATTAATAGTATATATATATATATATATATATATATATATATATATATATATATATATATATATATATATATCTATATATATTTATATATATATATTTATATATACTAGTATATATAAGGCCTTAACAAACACCGATTTTTGGCAAAAAACACCAAGTCAAACTTAAAAAAGCTCATTGAAAAATATCTGAATCGGCTTTTCCCCCCATAATAGTAAGACAAAATCTGATTAAAAATTCTTTAATGCCGGCTTGTTAACAATTAACATTCTCAGGACAGTGTCTCGATTCACTGTTACCTTTGCCTATTGTTGGAAGGCGGTGGGGGGTGGTGGTGATGTACCCTCTGCCTCCTGCCGATTGACCTTACCACTGTTTGTGGAGCCTTGATTTATATATTTAAATTTGTATGTTGTGGTTCTACTTTCATTTAGACAAGTTAATCATTTATCATTAGTTTGCTTTAAATTGTCACTTGAAAGATTGACCTAATCTGACCCTAATTAAGTGAAGCTGTTAATACAATTAACTTTATCAAAGTTTTAAACATTAGAAGATGAAAATCTAGTCATTTATCAAAACTTTTATAAAGAGTAAATTTTTGATAGTCAAAATTTTAACACCCTTCAGAGATTTTGAAAGATAAACCTACCTTAAATTTTAATTTTATCTTTTAAGATCAAGATACAAAATGCCAGAAATATAAAGAAAGGACCATTACTGACATAATGATTGCATTTCAAAGACAAGATATATGCACACCTGTATTTATTCCCAGGTGAGAACACATAAATTATCAAGTAATAACTATACCTAATAACACTGTATTAACTCTCAAGAACCAAGCATCATAGAACACAGTACATGTACTATAACTCACATACAACACAGTACATGTACTATAACTGTCGCATACAACACAGTACATGTACAATAACTGTCACATACAACACAGTACATGTACTATAACTATCACATAGAACACAGACATGTACTATAAGTCATGTAGAACATAGTACATGTACTGTAATTGTCACTAACAACCGTTACTGTTGATGTTGTATAAAGGCTTGTGTACCAAGCATCATAGAACACAGTACATGTACTATAACTGTTACATACAACACTGCACATGTACTGTAACTGTCGCATTCAACACAGTACATGTATTTTAACTGTCACATACAACACAGCACGTGTACTATAACTATCGCATACAACACAGTACATGTACTTTAACTGTCGCATACAACACAGCACATGTACTATAACTGTCACATACAACACAGTACATGTACTATAACTGTCGCATACAACACAGCACATGTACTATAACTGTCGCATACAACACAGCACATGTACTATAACTGTCGCATACAACACAGCACATGTACTGTAACTGTCACATATAACACAGTTCATGTACAATAACTGTCACATACAACACAGTACATGTACTATAACTGTCGCATACAACACAGCACATGTACTGTAACTGTCACATAGAACACAGTACATGTACTATAACTGTCACATAGAACACAGTACATGTACTATAACTGTTGCATACAACACAGCACATGTACTATAACTGTCGCATACAACACAGCACATGTACTACACAGCACATGTACTATAACTCGCATACAACACAGCACATGTACTATAACTGTCGCATACAACACAGCACATGTACTATAACTGTCGCATACAACACAGCACATGTACTTTAACTGTCACATACAACACAGCACATGTACTGTAACTGTTGCATACAACACAGCACATGTACTATAAATGTCACATACAACACAGCACATATACTATAACTGTCACGTAGAACACAGTATATGTACTATAACTTTCACATTGAACACAGTACATGTACTATAACTGTCACATAGAACACAGTACATGTACTATAACTGTCACATAGAACACAGTATATGTACTATTACTGTCACTAACATTGGTTACTGTTGATGTTGTAAAAAGGCTTGTGTACCAAGCATTACTGTCACCCCCAAGCATCTTAGAACACAGTACATGTACAAGTCTCTGGGTATGTACAGCTCTTTCCAGTTAGCTTTTTGGAACCCCTGGGTGTGCACAGCTCTTGCCAGTTAGCTTTTTGGAAGTCTCTGGGTGTGTATAGCTCTTGCCAATTAGCTTTTTGAAAGTCTCTGGGTGTGCACAGCTCTTGCCAATTAGACTTTTGGAAGTCTCTGGGTGTGTACAGATCTTGCCAGGTAGCCTTTTGGAAGTCTCTGGGTATGTACAGCTGTAGCCAATAAGCTTTTTGAAAGTCTCTAGGTGTGTATAGCTCTTGCCAATTAGCTTTTTGGAAGTCCTTGGCTGTGTACAGCACTGGACAATTAAATTTTAAGATCTTTTCAATGTTTGATTTTTAACTTGCACTTAATTAAACTCTCAATATTCTTATTAGATGAATCTTGGTGGCCCAGTGGTCTAAAGTGCCTGTCACCTCCAAGGTTTGAATCAAACACTGGTGGTTTTCTCAGGGTATTCTGGTTTCCTATATCGGAACTGACCAACTCAACCTAAATAATCATGAGGTAAAACGCCATTACTTAACTCTCACCATTTATCTTTGTTTTAACTTTGTCCATTCAAAT
This sequence comes from Tegillarca granosa, assembly GCA_029721355.1. Taxonomy (NCBI): domain Eukaryota; kingdom Metazoa; phylum Mollusca; class Bivalvia; order Arcoida; family Arcidae; genus Tegillarca; species Tegillarca granosa. The sequence continues at coordinate 9,454,590 of CM056606.1, read as the reverse complement.
GTTAAAATAATTAATTTTACTTTTAAGATGTACAGAAGATGGTGAATTTAACAGAATGCAATGTATAGATCAAACAGGAGTATGTTGGTGTGTTGATCAAAATGGAACCAAAATTGATGGGACAGAATCCAGAGGAAAAATAGATTGTTCTACAGGTTTGTATTAGAAAAATTATAAAACACACTGGATATACTTGAAAAAGTTTATAATAAATCTGTAAAATAAAAATACTATAAATATCAATAATGATCACTTTGTATAAATTTTCCAACAAAATATTGTGGTTTTCTACTGGCAATCTGGTATCCTCAGATCCTGGTGTAAGAAATTTTGTCAGTTCACTCACCAATGGTTGATGGTTTTTTCAGTCACTCTGGTTTCCTCAGATCCTGGTGTAAGAAATTTTGTCAGTTCACGCACCAAAGGTGGTGGTTTTTTCAGTCACTCTGGTTTCCTCAGATCCTGGTGTAAGAAATTTTGTCAGTTCACTCACCAATGGTTGGTGGTTTTTTTCAGGCGCTCTGGTATCCTCAGATCCTGGTGTAAAATTTTGTCAGTTCACGCACCAAAGGTGGTGGTTTTCATAGGCAATCTGGTATCCTCAGATCCTGGTGTAAGAAATTTTGTCAATTCACTCACCAATGGTTGGTGGTTTTTTTCAGGCGCTCTGGTATCCTCAGATCCTGGTGTAAAATTTTGTCAGTTCACGCACCAAAGGTGGTGGTTTTCTCAGGCACTCTGGTTTCCTCAGATCCTGGTGTAAGAAATTTTGTCAGTTCACTCACCAATGGTTGGTGGTTTTTTTCAGGCGCTCTGGAAACCTCAGATCCTGTTGTAAAATTTTGTCAGTTCACTCACCAAAGGTTGGTGGTTTTCTCAGGCACTCTGGTTTCCTCAGATCCTGGTGTAAAATTTTGTCAGTTCACTCACCAAAGGTTGGTGGTTTTTTTCAGGCGCTCTGGTATCCTCAGATCCTGGTGTAAAATTTTGTCAGTTCATTCACCAAAGATTGGTGGTTTCCATTTGGCACTCTGGTTTCCTCAGATCCTGGTATAAGAAATTTTGTCAGTTCACTCACCAAAGTGGTGTTTTTCATTAGGCACTCTAGTTTCCTCATATCTGGATGTGAAAAATTTTGTCATTTCACTCACCAAAGAATGGTGGTTTTCATAAGGCACTCTGGTTTCCTCAGATCCTGGTGTGAGAAAGTTTGTCAGTTCACTAACCAATGGTTGGTGGTTTTTTTCAGGTGCTCTGGTATCCTCAGATCCTGGTGTTAAATTTTGTCAGTTCACTCACCAAAGATTGGTGGTTTTCATAAGGCACTCTGGTTTCCTCATATCCTGGTGTAAGAAATTTTGTCAGTTCACTCACCAAAGGTTGGTTGTTTTTTCCGAGCACTCTGGTTTCCACAGATCCTAGTGTGAGAAAGTTTGTCAGTTCACGCACCAAAGGTTTGTGTTTTTCTCCAGCTACACTATTTTCTCAACCATCTGACAATCTCCATATAAGAAAAAGAATCTTGATAAGTGTGAACAAAACACTATAACTCTACTATATGAATAAGAACAATAAAAACCTTAAATAAAATCATTCATACAGGATTTCATTTAATTTGATTTAATTATGTTTTACATCCCAGTCAAGAATATTTTACTTACATCAAGATGTCACCAAGTACATAAAAAGTGACAGAAATTTTTACCTTTGCAGTGCGCTTAGGGCAATGTGCAGGGAGTGTTTTTTAATGTGCCACACCTGCCGTGATATTGGGCATCAGTTTTGAAGGTCTTATCCAAAAAACCCTATGACTTTCATTTCTAAATTCTGAGTGCTTGGTTAAAGAACAGTCACTACCAATTTTCAAGTCTTGCTTAAACCTTGTTGGGTTACGAATCATTGACCTCCCATATACAAGGGGGCCTCGGTGGCCAAGTGGTCTAAAGCATGTGCTTACGGATCACAGTGCCTCTCACCGCCTGGGTTCGAATCCCACTTGGGACAGATCCTAGTGTGAGAAAGTTTGTCATTTCGCTTGCCGAAGGTCACTCTGGTTTCCACCACCATCCCAGAACTGACCACCTCGAAATAAGTGAAAGATTCTTGACTGAGGCGTAAAACACCATTACTCCACTCCACTCCACTACTCTCATATATGAAGCGAGCAATCTTCCAACTGAGCTGCTGTAGTGGTGTCCATTTAGACAGGACATTGTTATCTGTAAATATATAAATACACAGATTGTTCCTTTTAAAAGTAAGGTATGAGTTATCAAATGTATGGTGTAATTCCTTTATGAAATTAAGTGTACATGTAGATAAGTTATAGAAGATAAAGATATTAGTTGGGTTCAAGATACTGCAGTGAGTTGATTTAATTTGTTTATTTTTCAAAAGCATCAAAGCCTGGTGTTTGTCCTGCTGTTTCTATCAATGGTACCTGCTCTGCTGCAGGAGTTGAGAAAAATAACCAATGTAAATCAGACAGAGAATGCTCAGGGATACAGAAATGTTGTATTAATCATAATGGATGTTTCTACCAGTGTTTGGACCCACGAGGTAAACCATTATATAAGGAAAAGCTAACAACAAGTTTACAACTAGAATTGTAAAAATCCACTTTATTAAGACTGATGTATTTTGTGTGTCATAAATTTTCAGTGATTTGACTTGTGTTTATTTGAAAAAGTTACCCTGGATTCTACTACAGATTACCCATCTACCTCTAAAAAGATACTTAGAGATATATAAATAAAGTCTATATTTATTATCTCAGATTGGACCACTGATGACAAACCAACTACAAACCACAAGGAAATAATTCCTTTTTATTCTGAAGTATTGTCTCCATTTTTAATCCATTTTTCTTTTCAACTAAAATTGTGACACATGACATAAAGTTACATCTTTCTGATTTATATAATACCCTAGTCAGTTGGAAATTCAGATATAAGTTAAACATGTCTGAAATTGTTATTAGCAGTGATTTTGCCATGGCTGTTGAAAACAACCTTCTACCTTTCAAATTTGAAAAATTTTGACTATTTTTCTATGCTCAGAATTTTCCAGTTCATTGCAAAGATTTTATATTGTGACATTATCTGACATTTTTTGTCATCCTGGACAGTTTTAGATAACTTGATTTACCTTAAATTATGTGATTGTGTGTCATTGTTGGCTTTTTGGGGATTTTTGTGGTCAGATTTGGGGATTTTATTGTTATTTCTCCAGGGGAAACTACCTTTATTTGGTAGTAATTTAAGGCTGACAAAATCACTGATTAGTTTTTTTTTCTTCTCAAAAAGATTCAGTAAAATTCACGTAACAGCAAATACATGAGACAAACAGCAAAAAGTGACATGGAAATAAGTATAAATACGATATGGAGGATATAGTTATGAAGTTTACTTTAAGACACATCTGTTGGTAAAAAAATCCTTTATAACATCCCATAACATGCTGTTGAACAGATCTCTAAAGTTTACTGACATAAATCCTCATAGCATGTTGTCCAACACATATCCATAGTTTGTTGTCACACACAATTCCATGGTATGCTGTTTACATCTCCATAGTTTGCTGCCACACTCATCCCCATAGTTTGTTGCCACACAAATCTTCATGGTATGCTGCCACACTCATCCCCATAGTTTGCTGCCACACATATCTCCATGGTATGCTGTCACACTCATCCCCATAGTTTGCTGCCACACACATCTCTATGGTATGCTGTCACACTCATCTCCCATAGTTTGTTTCCACACACATCTTCAAGATATGCTGTCACACTCATCCCCATAGTTTTCTGCCACATTCATCCCCCATGGTATGCTGTCACACTCATCCCCATAGTTTGCTGCAACACACATGCCCAAGATATGATGTCACACTTTTCCTATAGTTTGCTGCCACATACATCTCTATGGTATGCTGTCACACTCATCCCCATAGTTTGCTGCCACACACGTCTCTATGGTATGCTGTCACACTCATCCCCCATAGTTTGTTTCCACACACATCTCCATGGTATGCTGTTACACATCTGCATAATTTGTTGTCACACACATCTCACATTGTTTGTTGTCATTCATAAATTATAATGTTTGCTATTATTTTCATATGTTTCTGTCATACATTTTGCAAATTTATAAAACAATAAATAACCTGACATTTTTACTGCACTTTTCACTATATTATGTATATTTGCACCGATCAAATGCTTACATTTATTTTTTATTTTCCTCAGAAAATTCAAGTGTATCAGCTGAAAATCAGCAAACCATAGGAAATAACAGTAAGAATTTTTTATTAATTATTTTATCAGTTTATCAATATGTAGATTTATTTTTGTGTAGGATATTTATTAATAAACAAAGTTTCAGACTGTTGAAATTGAATGTACTTTCTTTGTTTTACACAAGCAATGTGATTTGTCAGTTATATACATGTAGCTTTATTTTAATTGATAGATCAGATCTTTTTGATATACATATGCCTGGGTTAGATATAATCTAGCTTTATTTTAATGAATGGATCAGATTTTATGTTCACCTGAGTTGAAAGCTCAGATGAACTATTGTGATCTATCCCTGTTCATCGTCTGTCATCCGTTGTGAAATGTGTGTCATGCGCCATGCATAAACTTACATTTTAATCATCTCCTCCAAAACTACTGGGTCGAATTTAATGGAAGTTGGTGATAATCATGTCTGGTAACAGCTCTTCAGAATTGTGTTTTCTGTTTAGCCATGCCCAACAAGATGGCTGCCATTACTAAAAATAACCAAAAGACAAAAATTTTTGATTGGATATTTAGATTCAGCATATCTGGGAACATACAAGTCATGTTTTTCATGAAAATTGGACGAAAAATAGGTAATGCTATTTTGATGTAAAATTTGTAATTTGTTAAATGAGACATTTTATTGTTATAACTCAACAACAGCAGAAGATAATTTTTATGGAGTTTTCACTGTTGACCCTGTTTTGCTATTTTCTTCAAAATGATATCAAGGTCATATCCTAGTTTTTGACCTTTGATAAAAATTGCTTTTTTTAACATTTCAGGTGATAATGGCATGATTTTCAGTTTATTGTAGGTTTTGACATGGCAATCATTTTGATACATACATCAAGGTCATGGGTTCATAGGTCAAGGTCACAGATGCACAAGCATACTGAAATAGTTAATATTCTTGAAAACTATAACCTTTTTGTAAAGGCATGTATATTAGAATATTGTTTTATTGATATGATGATCATTTTGATATATGGTTGAAGGTCATAGGTTCAAATGTCAAAGTCATAGCTGCATAATACAGCTTAAATTGTTAACTATCTTAAAAACTAATAACTTTTTGTATAACCATGTATCTTAGAATATTGTAGGTATTAATATGATGATCATTTAAAATATGGTTGAATGCCATAGATTCAAAGGTTAATGATTTGGAAATTATTCATCACACTATAGTTACAACATGCATATTAGCTACTTATAAATGAACTGTGACTTCATATTTCTGGTTATGTATTTTACAGTTCTAAACTTGAAAATTGGAAATTTTACATTGTTTATTGTACTTTGCAAACAATTTAGGACATATCCTCATGTGAGCATTAAGGCCCATGGGCTTCTTATTTTGATATATATGTGCCTGGGTTTTATTCAGACAGGAAATTAGGGCTATAAGAATTAATGACTGTTCATGGTGTCACAATCATTTATAAAATACAATATCCTGAAAATCGTTACATGTTTTAAGAGTTAAGTTTCTGTTGAACAACACAAAGTAGTGTTTCACAAGTTTTTTTTATTTGAATTTCTCTTTTTCAGTTTGTCCTAATAATGTTCCTGCCCAGTGCTGTGATTTGACTCTGTGTTTAAGGCATCAATGTCCAAATGACCCAAACGCTGTGTGTCGTATAAATCCTTGTAATGGATGTAAAGTGGAATACTTTGACCTCTTAAATAACAAAGTTAACTGTGAAAGTGGTGAGTATATACATAAAGTGATAAATAATAAACTGTTTAAAACATAAATTTGAAATAGATCAGAAATTTAGAAATTATACTAGTATCTATTATAGTCTAAACAGCTGTTACTGTGTGTCTGTGTTACAATATTTATGTATATATGCCAGTACGACAAGACTACAATCTAACCAATAAAATTTTTAGTAGCCATAAAAAAGAAAATTTTAGCTCATAGAATTTATTTGGTAATCCAATGATTACCTTAGATACTTTGAACATATTTCTATAATAAAGGCTGATGCAAAACACACACACACACACACACACACACACACACGCACAAATATATATATACTTGGCATTGATTGTGCATTTTTATTTCAAACAAGACAATTGATAAGGATGTTGTCTAATTATACTGAGACAATGACTTCATTAATGGTCATGTTCCAAAAATGCACAATCAATGCCTAGTGAGAATGTCAATATTTAGAAGGCCAAATTGTTATTTGGTAATGAATAGAACTAGATGAATGTCTATAAATCCCAGATTTCATAATAGAAATATTGCACATTTCCTTGACTCGAGGGTCAGATTTTGAAAATCTATGTGGGGTTCTATAAATTTAATAAGATATATATTACAAAACTGCAAAAACCGAGTGAATTATTTTTAAGACCAATTATAGTTTTTGTCGAGCCTGGCATTGCCATAAGGCGAGATTTAGGTGTTACTTTTCCAGTGGCGGCGACGGCGTGTCAAAATGTGAAAGTTTATGTTAAAGTTATATGTTTTCTAGTTGATCAAAAACTAACCAGGCGAGACATTTACATCTATGGAATTCTTGTTGTTTATTAATGATCAAAACAATTTTCTCTGATTTATCTAAGGTCTGACAAAATGTCAAATACAATCAATGAAGAAAAAGGCACAGATGAAAACACTGTTTGGGATTGGAACAACAGCAAAGAGTTTAGTACATTATGTGGATAAAGAAAAACAAACATCTTATTTCTCTTCAGAAACTGGTAATCTATCTAATATAATTTTTTATATTTTCCACCCTTATCCCCCTTTCCATCCTTCCCCCTTAACCTCCTTCCCACCCTTATCCCCCTTTCCATCCTTCCCCCTTATCCCCCTGAATCTCCTTCCCACCCTTATCCCCCTTCCCACCCTTCATACACATATCCCCCTTAACCCCTTCCCACCCTAAACCCTCTTAACCCCTTCCCACCCTTAACCCTCTTAACCCCCTCATCCCCTTCTCAACCTTATTCCCTTTAACCCCCCCCTTTCAGACCCTTATCCCCCTTAACCTCCTTAACCCCATCATCCTCCTTCCCACCTTTATCCCCCTTTACCCCCTCATCCCCCTTCCCACCTTAACCCCCTTCCCACCTTTATCCCCTTCACCACTTTATCTCCCATTCCACCCTTATCACCCTTCCTACACATATCCCCTTTAACACCTTCCTACCCTTAACCCCCTCATCCTCTTCCCAACCGTATCCCCTTTAACCCCCCTTCCCACCCTTATCCCCCTTAACCCCATCATCCCCATTCCCACCTTTATCCCCTTAACCCCATTCCCACCTTTATCCCCCTTCACCACCCTTAACCCCTTCCCACCCTAATCCCCCTTCCCACCCTCATCCCCTTCCCACCCTTATCCCCTTCCCGCTCCTAACACCCTTATTCCCTCCCTTATCCCCCTTCCCGCCCTTATCCTCTTAACACCCTTATCCCTCCTTCCCACCTTTATCCCCTTAACCCCCTTCCCACCTTTATCCCCTTAACCCCCTTCCCACCTTTATCGCCCTTCACCACCTTATCTCCCATTCCACCCTTATCCCCCCTTCCTACCCTAAACCCCCTTCCTACGCATATCCCCCTTAACACCTTCCCACTTATCCCTCCTTCCTATCCTTATATCCCCCTTAACCCTCTTCCCACCCTCATCCCCCTGCCCACCCTCATCCCCCTTATCCCACTCTCATCCCCCTCTCCACCCTTATCCCCCTTCCGAACCTTTACCCCTTCCCTTTAAACCCCTTTCCCAGTTTAATCGCTTACCTTTTACATACCATTCCAACATTTGTCCTTGGGTCTTGATGTAAATGAAATGATCTGTACTTTGACATTCAATCACTGCTTAAGCTGGTGACATCTCAATGTATGTGAATATTTATAAGGATGACAAATTGTTGATAAACATATAAAGTACATGATTGCTGAAGATGACAACTTTGTTTAAGTACAACAATCTTCAGTAGGCCGTCACAGTTTAAGAGGGTAACATCTTAATTTTGTTGATTTAACTTTACAAATGACATGAAGTCATTTATTGCTAAAGCTGGCAATTTTACTTTGACATAAAAAGAAGTCGTGAGATTTAGCTGGTGACATCTCCATGTAAGTGAATTACCTTTACAAAGATAACAAACTGGTGGTCCAATACATCAAACAACTATACCACCAAGGACCCGTGTGAATGTGCTTTTTGTTTACATCAATCATTTTGAATTATTGTCCAGTTTTATAATCTTTTGTTTTAAGCCAAGATTTCCATTAATTTTGGAATGGCAAGCTTTAAAAAAGTAAATATATAAATAAATTAACTTATTAAAAAAATAACAAAAATAAATAATTAATTAATCAAAAATAAATATAAATAAATAAATAAATAAATAAATAAATAAATAAATAAATAAATAAATAATTTGTTTTGGTTTAAATAAGAGTTGAAAACTTTAGTACAAAATACTAATCATCGTATCTAGCTTTAATCATTTTTGATAGATTTGATATAGAGTGCCATGAACTTGTCAGAATTAAATAAAATTAAGGAAAATCTTTGTATTGGATTTGTGAAACAGGAACATGTCCTTTTACAGAATGCAGTTGAGACCTTTTTTTTTTTACACACACTGACAATCATTTTATTTCTCCTTCTCCCTGATTAAGTGTGGGATGTCAGATTGCTTAAGGGGTTAGCATTCAAACTCAAGGTGCTACATGTTCAACCCCAGTGGACAACAAGCGAGGAAGGATTTACCTCAAGTCATAAGCACTTACTCATGAGCTGGGTACCAGGGTAATCAACTGAGTGGTCTGTCATGTTTATGTGTGACTCTTAAAGTCACTATAAGTACACACTAGTATAGTGCGGATTAGTAACAGTTGCACAGGAAAGACTTCCTTTTGTACCCTCCACTAAAATATTAGTTTCAACTAAAATCATATAAAAATAATAAATTCATGCCATTTTGAACATTTCTGTAAAAAATAATTTTTCAAAAATTTTACATTGAATTTAATATGTGGGGGGGTACAAAAGGAAGTCTTCCGTTGCACAGCATAAGAACTTGTTAAAATTAATCTTCAGAATTGATAAATATTGTTTTATTAATTTTGGCTGAAAAATTGCTGATGTGAAATAAAATAACATTCAACCAACCATTCTCTCTGGTACCCAAATTTATTGATGGGTTTAATCTAAGGCTTCCACGTTTACACAAAACCGTAAATGTGTACACGACAGGTAGTAAAGGAAATGATGCTGTTTACACGGCCATCATGATTCGGAACCGCAATTTATTGTATCAAAGAAAATATATTGTGTCAGTCATACATTCATGAACATGGAATTTTATTAAATTAAAATACATTTATTTTAATCCTTCTGTAACAATAGTTTGAAACAAAAAAATTACTGTTAACATTGATCCATGTAAAGTGTATGGCTACAATGCCCGAGACGATATTGATATGCATGTGCATGCCCATGGACTATCTCAAAAACTTTAAAATTGTAACTTAATCCTAGTTAACAAAAACTTACGTACATGGAACGTCAAAATTTCAAATTTTTCAATAAATGAAAAAATTCAGTTTTAACTTACAACTTGTAACAAAATTGACCATCTCTGTAACAACATAAAGTTTAAATATGAATCAAATGGTAGACATGTACTAGGAAGTAGGAAGCGTAGAAATCGAAGTTGCCAGGATACTTGGAACATTATCCTCTACAGGCTCTCTATTGACGACATGTTTCTGGGATAGATTTATTTATTTCTTAGCCGATTTAAGTTTTGATTTCAAACAATGGTTAATAAAGATAAGCTTGTCAACTGTGCCGGAATCAAGAGAAGATATGAATTTATTAACTGTACCGCTGGCTGTCGACAAAACTCTCTGAGGGCACAGAAGTCATTGGTACCCCTAAATATTTTCGTGCAAGTTGTGGGTCTTGGAAACATATCCTGATCTAATTTTCACAATTAAATACGTCACATGTCGTGTACATGGTTATAAAATTTGTAAACGTTTACAGCCTATATCCAACACATTACCGTTTACACGTGTTAAGGTGGAAGCCTAAGTTTAATCCATTCTTTATTCCATGCATTCCAGGATTTGGACACAGTTTGTGTCTTCGTTATTCCCAATCTTTATTACCATTCATACCAAATGTCTTACATTCTGGGACTTGGACACACCATGTGTCTTTGTTTTATCCCAATCTTTATTACCATTCATTCCTTATACAATGTCATACATTCTGGGACTTGGACACACTATGCATCTTTGTTTTATCCCAATCTTTATTACCATTCATTCCTTATACAATGTCATACATGCTGGGACTTGGACACACTCTGTGCCTTTGTTTTATCCCAATCTTTATTACCATTCATTCCTTACAAAATGTCATACATTCTGGGGCTTGGACACACCATGTGTCTTTGTTTTATCTCAATCTTTATTACCATTCATTCCTTATACAATGTCATACGTTCTGGGACTTGGACACACTCTGTGTCTTCGTTATTCCCAATCTTTATTACCATTCATTCTACTTAAGGTTTCATTCTTTCTGGGAGTTGAATGTAACATGCATCCTTTTGTTTATTATCATCTATTATTATACTCCTGCAAACTAAAGTTGGGGAGGGGGGTATATAGGAATCAGCTTGTCCATCCATCAGTCCATCTTTCTGTCTGTAGACAGATTTGTTTCCGAACAATAACTTTAGAAATATTGACCAATTTTAATTATATTTGGTATATAGTTTTATTGCGTGAAGATGAACATTGAGATTTATTTCAGTGATATTCTATTGATTTTTACAGGAGTTATTGCCCTTTGATCATAAATTTTAAAAAAAAAAACTCTTGAAAAGCAAAGCTCTCAGGCAAAAACTGACTTTATATTTGGCATCTGTAGTGTCATAAGTATGCATTTTATCAATTACATGTATTTTCCTCGAAAAATAGGTTATGTGTTTTTCGCATTTAGTTTCTATAAGGCATAACATTGACAAATTCCTTTTGGGACAATTACTAAGGAAATATTTGACAAATTTTATTTATATTTGGTTTTGTTGCTTTATTGTATGAAGATGAATGTTGAGTTCCATTCCTGTTTCAATGTTGAGTTCCATTCCTGTTTCAATGTTGAGTTCCATTCCTGTTTCAATGTTGAGTTCCATTCCTGTTTCAATGTTGAGTTCCATTCCTGTTTCAATGTTGAGTTCCATTCCTGTTTCAATGTTGAGTTCCATTCCTGTTTCAATGTTGAGTTCCATTCCTGTTTCAATGTTGAGTTCCATTCCTGTTTCAATGTTGAGTTCCATTCCTTTTCACTTCATTGATTTTTACAGAAGATATTGCCATTTAATCATAAAATTTTGAATAAAAATTCTTAATAGACAAAGCTCAAAGACAAATCTGATATTTGGTATCTGTGGTGTTGTGGTAGTGTCCTCATTTCATGAATTTTGGACAAAAGATAGGTAACACATATTTTGTGTTTAGTTTCTGAGGCTAGTAATTAAGAAATTACTTTATGTTCCTTAAATACAATTTTTTCTTTGAAAGTGTTATTGACCTTTTATGCTATTTTTTTTTTTTTTTTTTTTTTTTTGCAACACCTGCTTATGCTTGACCACATGCATTGAATTAACTAATTCTTATTTAAAGGAAGGTATGTTTTGCTTAAGCATATGTTCAACTAATTTTTCCAATCTGTGTGAATGCACTATAGCTGTAGAACTGTTCAGATTTTCTTATATTATTGACCCCGTCACCAGTCTTTTCTCAAGCAGTGCTGACAATTCTGGCAATCCTTTTTTCTAAAACATGCTAGTTTCTTTGCTGATAACCATAAAATGTACTATATTAACACCTACCTATTGGTGGAATTCAGTCATCTGTAAATCAGTGCATACTTACTACTCCTTATAAATATATATGTATGGGTAAGTGCTATTTTGTTTCAGTTTGAAAAGGACGAAAATAAAATTGTCACTAAATTTCTTCTGTAAACATATGTTGTATCACCCTTACTGATGTTATCAAGAATAATTCAGAAACAGTTTTAAACTTTTTTTAATGGATTTGAGTATTGCTTGTAAATTATAACTATGTTTAACTGCTTCATAAACTAACGACCAACAGTGGAATTTGAGAAAACTTTAAAAGGGAATTTTCATTTCTTTTTTTTTTTTTATTTCTGAAGAAATCTCAGTCTGTATTTCAAGTTCAAACTAAAAACATGTAACCTATTTTTCAAGGAAAATTCATTTACTTGATAAACTAAATGCTTAAGACATCACAGATGCCGAATATCAAGTCAGTTTTTATCTACAAGCTTTCCTATATTTTTCTTTTTTATCAGCAGATTATGATACTTGAAACTAGTTGATTTATATGAGTCAGTGTCCTAAAAAAAACAATGGCTTGTATTTATGGAATTGTCACAAAATTCAGATGGCACGTCTGTTGATGGTCGGCCTGCGAGGGTATTAGTCTACTTAAGAGACAACTCTAGAATTATTTAACCTGGCTTTAACTTCAGTCCAAATCTGTACTATCATCTATAAACGGTATTTACAAAGCTGCTTACATGCAAACTTGACCTTAGAGAGCTGCTGTGATGGTGGTTTTGTTGATTATACATTTCATGCTTAGTTTGTATATTTTCAAGTTGTAATATCTCAAAATGTAACCAGGGCATAAATATCAGATTGGAGATAAAATATAACCAAGGTATAAATATCAGCTTGGAGATAAAATGTAACCAAGGTATAAATATCAGCTTGGAGATAAAATATAACCAAGGTATAAATATCAGCTTGGAGATAAAATGTAACCAAGGTATAAATATCAGCTTGGAGATAAAATGTAACCAAGGTATAAATATCAGCTTGGAGATAGAATGTAACCAAGGTATAAATATCAGCTTGGAGATAAAATGTAACCAAGGTTTAAATATCAGCTTGGAGATAAAATGTAACCAATGTATAAATATCAGCTTGGAGATAGAATGTAACCAAGGTTTAAATATCAGCTTGGAGATAAAATATAACCAAGGTATAAATATCAGCTTGGAGATAAAATGTAACCAAGGTATAAATATCAGCTTGGAGATAAAATGTAACCAAGGTATAAATATCAGCTTGGAGATAGAATGTAACCAAGGTATAAATATCAGCTTGGAGATAAAATGTAACCAAGGTTTAAATATCAGCTTGGAGATAAAATGTAACCAATGTATAAATATCAGCTTGGAGATAGAATGTAACCAAGGTTTAAATATCAACTTGGAGATAAAATGTAACCAAGGTTTAAATATCAACTTGGAGATAAAATGTAACCAAGGTATAAATATCAGCTTGGAGATGAAATGTAACCAATGTATAAATATCAGCTTGGAGATGGAATGTAACCAAGGTTTAAATATCAACTTGGAGATAAAATGTAACCAAGGTTTTAATATCAGCTTGGAAATGAAATGTAACCAAGGTATAAATATCAGCTTGGAGATGAAATGTAACCAAGGTTTAAATAGCAACTTGGAGATAAAATGTAACCAAGGTTTAAATATGAGCTTTGAGGTAAAATTTAACCAAGGTATAAATATCAGCTTGGAGATAAAATGTAACCAATGTATAAATATCAGCTTGGAGATAGAATGTAACCAAGGTATAAATATCAGCTTGGAGATAGAATGAATCTAAAATTTTTAGTAACATGTAATATTTTGTATAATTAATAAAAAACAATTAATTGTAACAATTTTTACACATATTGTTTCCTTAAAAAGAAGAATGTCTGCTGGTACCCACAACAGGGACTTTCTAGGGTCAAATTAATACTTGCTAGTTGCTTTGTGAATGCTTATCTATTCTTCATAAAAATTATGCTATTCACTATTGGACACAATTTGTGTCTTGTCATTTCTGATCTTTATTACCAAATAAACACATCAGACAGATCCTAAAGTTAGAGAAATTTTTGTCATTTCATTTGCTGAAGGTCAGTGGTTTTCTCTACCATTCCAGAAGTTATCTCCCAGTACTTCCGTTCCTCCACAATCCCACAACTGACCCCTTGAATTAACATTATTTGTGAAAGAAAGGAGCCTGGGAACTTTATTAAATGATCTGGGAACCAGGTAGATAAATTTGCATATCTGTCATGACAGTCCGCCATGATTGATGTCATACATTTCTGGTAAACATTTAATTAAGTATTGCTGGTACATTTAATTAAGTATTTCTGGTACACATTTAATTAAGTATTGCTGGTACACATTTAATTAAGTATTGCTGGTACACATTTAATTAAGTATTGCTGGTACACATTTAATGAAGTATTGCTGGTACACATTTAATGAAGTATTGCTGGTACACATTTAATTAAGTATTTCTGGTACACATTTAATTAAGTATTGCTGGTACATTTAATTTAGTATTGCTGGTACACATTTAATTACATGTAAGTATTTCTGGTACACATTTAATTAAGTATTGCTGGTACATTTAATTAAGTATTTCTGGTACACATTTAATTAAGTATTTCTGGTACACATTTAATTAAGTATTGCTGGTACACATTTAATTAAGTATTGCTGGTACACATTTAATTAAGTATTGCTGGTACACATTTAATTAAGTATTTCTGGTACACATTTATTAAGTATTGCTGATACATTTAATTAAGTATTTCTGGTACACATTTATCTGATTTCTGATTCTATTGTTCTTAAATAAAAGAACACATTTTGTATGGTTTTGCCGTCGATATCAATTCTTTAATACATTGATTGTTATTTTTTGTTTAGAAAGTATCTATTATTATTTAGTTTTTTCCATATTGCATTACATTTCAGTACTGGTAAGTGTTTACAACATCAAAAATTTCTGTAGTGGAAAACATGAGTGAGGTCATCCTTCAGTTTTGATAACTTGAACACCGCAATGACTCAAAGTCACCACTGAATTACTTTGCAGTTCAAGTTATTGAAGTTCTAAATGTTGAAAATTAACATTCATTAAAACGATAATGTAATTAGAATTGTTATTGACTATACAAATTAGCTTGATACACACTATTATATATTGTATTTTCATTATACTTCAAATACAGCTATTTTGGTAAGGATGTAAATTTTATATCAAATCAGAATTTATTTCCAACTCAAAACAAACTTTGACCTTAAATGACATATAATTTCATTGTCTGATAAAGCTTTATAATTTTGGTTGTCTAAAAGAAAAATGACATCATGCAACAAATTTGTGTGGTAGATAGGGCTTCATAGTTGACTGGGTAGCTCTGCCAGTTGAGCATCCCACTAGCATTGGGAAGATCCCGGGCTTGGGTTCCAGTTTGACAGTTGCATTTTTTCCATTTTCTGTTACTTTTGTGGGGTTTTCCTGTGGAGTCAATCAACAAGTTTCCAGGGAAGAACCTGGTGGTTTTGATTAAAGGTAGTTTAATCAAAATAAAAGTGAGGTGGTTGGGTTGCTAAGAGCATCCTGCTATATTGGTAAGGTCCTGGGCTCGAGTAATGGTTTAGTTGTTGCAGTTCTTCCCTTTCCTCTTACAGGATCATGTAAATAACTGGGTCACATTTAGTATCCAATTTTACATGTTTAATTGAAGCTCAGTAATGTTGCTGTACACCTCATACAAGAGTATTTCACCTGCTTTGAGACCTTCATATATTATAGAAGAAGCCAAAGAAAATCACCAATTTCAGCAAACAAATTGGCTTTTAAATTAATAATAATTTGTTTTGATATACTAGTATATATCTTTATACCTACTGTTTCTTCTTTAACTTTTGTCTTTGTGGTTCCAGTGTTTTAGACTCAGCAGTATTTTATCTCATTACCTGATAGGTATATTTGTCAAACCTGCAGCAGGTGATTGAACCAATGTGTTGGATACCTAAATAAAAAAAAATGTTTCAAAATTATATATATTACTTCATTATTACAATTTAATGTCTTGATCTACAGTGAAACAAGTCTAAACTGAACCCTGAGCCAATAGATTACATGTCTGAACTGATCTACAGTGAATCGAAACAAGTCTATACTGAACCATGGGTCAATAGATAACATGTCTGAACTGATCTACAGTAAAACCAGTCTAAACTGAACTCTGTTTCAATAGATAACATGTCTGAACTGATCTACAGTGAAACAAGTCTAAACTGAACTCTGTTTCAATAGATAACATGTCTGAACTGATCTACAGTAAAACCAGTCTAAACTGAACTCTGTTTCAATAGATAACATGTCTGAACTGATCTACAGTAAAACCAGTCTAAACTGAACCCTGTTTCAAAAGATAACATGTCTGAACTGATCTACAGTAAAACCAGTCTAAACTGAACCCTGTTTCAATAGATAACATGTCTAAACTGATCTACAGTAAAACCAGTCTAAACTGAACCCTGTTTCAATAGATAACATGTCTGAACTGATCTACAGTGAAACAAGTCTAAACTGAACCCTGTTTCAATAGATAACATGTCTGAACTGATCTACAGTAAAACAAGTCTAAACTGAACTCTGTTTCAATAGATAACATGTCTGAACTGATCTACAGTAAAACCAGTCTAAACTGAACCCTGTTTCAATAGATAACATGTCTGAACTGATCTACAGTGAAACAAGTCTAAACTGAACCCTGTTTCAATAGATAACATGTCTGAACTGATCTACAGTAAAACAAGTCTAAACTGAACTCTGTTTCAATAGATAACATGTCTGAACTGATCTACAGTAAAACCAGTCTAAACTGAACTCTGTTTCAATAGATAACATGTCTGAACTGATCTACAGTAAAACCAGTCTAAACTGAACCCTGTTTCAATAGATAACATGTCTGAACTGATCTACAGTAAAACCAGTCTAAACTGAACCCTGTTTCAATAGATAACATGTCTGAACTGATCTACAGTAAAACCAGTCTAAACTGAACCCTGTTTCAATAGATAACATGTCTGAACTGATCTACAGTAAAACCAGTCTAAACTGAACCCTGTTTCAAAAGATAACATGTCTGAACTGATCTACAGTAAAACCAGTCTAAACTGAACCCTGTTTCAATAGATAACATGTCTGAACTGATCTACAGTGAAACAAGTCTAAACTGAACTCTGTTTCAATAGATAACATGTCTGAACTGATCTACAGTAAAACAAGTCTAAACTGAACCCTGTTTCAGTAGATAACATGTCTGAACTGATCTACAGTAAAACAAGTCTAAACTGAACCCTGTTTCAATAGATAACATGTCTGAACTGATCTACAGTAAAACAAGTCTAAACTGAACTCTGTTTCAATAGATAACATGTCTGAACTGATCTACAGTGAAACAAGTCTAAACTGAACTCTGTTTCAATAGATAACATGTCTGAACTGATCTACAGTAAAACCAGTCTAAACTGAACCCTGTTTCAATAGATAACATGTCTGAACTGATCTACAGTAAAACCAGTCTAAACTGAACCCTGTTTCAATAGATAACATGTCTGAACTGATCTACAGTGAAACAAGTCTAAACTGAACTCTGTTTCAATAGATAACATGTCTGAACTGATCTACAGTAAAACCAGTCTAAACTGAACTCTGTTTCAATAGATAACATGTCTGAACTGATCTACAGTAAAACCAGTCTAAACTGAACCCTGTTTCAATAGATAACATGTCTGAACTGATCTACAGTAAAACAAGTCTAAACTGAACTCTGTTTCAATAGATAACATGTCTGAACTGATCTACAGAAAAACCAGTCTAAACTGAACTCTGTTTCAATAGATAACATGTCTGAACTGATCTACAGTAAAACCAGTCTAAACTGAACCCTGTTTCAATAGATAACATGTCTGAACTGATCTACAGTAAAACCAGTCTAAACTGAACCCTGTTTCAATAGATAACATGTCTGAACTGATCTACAGTGAAACAAGTCTAAACTGAACTCTGTTTCAATAGATAACATGTCTGAACTGATCTACAGTAAAACCAGTCTAAACTGAACCCTGTTTCAATAGATAACATGTCTGAACTGATCTACAGTAAAACCAGTCTAAACTGAACCCTGTTTCAATAGATAACATGTCTGAACTGATCTACAGTAAAACCAGTCTAAACTGAACCCTGTTTCAATAGATAACATGTCTGAACTGATCTACAGTGAAACAAGTCTAAACTGAACTCTGTTTCAATAGATAACATGTCTGAACTGATCTACAGTGAAACAAGTCTTAACTGAACCATAGGTCAATAGATTACATGTCTGAACTGATCTACAGTGAAGTGAAACAAGTCTATACTGAACGATGGGTCAATAGATAACATGTCTGAACTGATCTACAGTGAAGTGAAACAAGTCTGTACTGAACCCTGTTTCAATAGATAACATGTCTGAACTGATCTAAAGTGAATCCAGTCTAAACTGAACCCTGTTTCAAAAGATAACATGTCTGAACTGATCTACAGTAAAACCAGTCTAAACTGAACCCTGTTTTAATAGATAGCATGTCTGAACTGATCTACAGTGAAACAAGTCTGTACTGAACCATGGGTCAATAGATAACATGTCTGACCTGATCTACAGTGAAGTGAAACAAGTCTGTACTGAACCATGGGTCAATAGATAACATGTCTGTACTGATCTACAGTGAAGTGAAACAAGTCTATACTGAACCATGGGTCAATAGATAACATGTCTGAACTGATCTACAGTAAAACCAGTCTAAACTGAACTCTGTTTCAATAGATAACATGTCTGAACTGATCTACAGTGAAACAAGTCTAAACTGAACTCTGTTTCAATAGATAACATGTCTGAACTGATCTACAGTAAAACCAGTCTAAACTGAACTCTGTTTCAATAGATAACATGTCTGAACTGATCTACAGTAAAACCAGTCTAAACTGAACCCTGTTTCAAAAGATAACATGTCTGAACTGATCTACAGTAAAACCAGTCTAAACTGAACCCTGTTTCAATAGATAACATGTCTAAACTGATCTACAGTAAAACCAGTCTAAACTGAACTCTGTTTCAATAGATAACATGTCTGAACTGATCTACAGTGAAACAAGTCTAAACTGAACCCTGTTTCAAAAGATAACATGTCTGAACTGATCTACCAACAGTGAAACCATTTTTAACTGAGCCCTGAGTAAATAGATAACATGTCTGAACTGATCTACAATGAATCAAGCCTAAATTGAACCTGAGTAAACATAAAATGTCTGAACTGATCTTCAGACAGCAAAACCAGCCTAAACTGAACCCTGGGTCAAAAGATAACATTCTGAACTGATCTACAAACAGCGAAACCATTGTTAACTGAACCATGAGTAAATGGATAACATGTCTGAATTGATCTACAGTGAAATAAGTCTAAACTAAACCATGAGTAAATAGATAACATGTCTGAACTGATCTACGCTGAAATAAGTCTAAATTGAACCCTGAGTAAACAGAACTTAATGAAAACTGTCAAGATTATACCTTTATTTGGCCTAATTTATAAGAATTTACGTTTGTAAAGTAAAAATTAATTATTTAAATTTTTATTATTATTATTATTATTATTATTATTATTTCACTTATTAGGCAACTGAACTGAAAATAAATGTCCCATCAAATTTATTAGTTTACTTGTAATTTTAAGTCAGATCAAATCCCAAAA
The DNA here is from genome assembly GCA_029721355.1 of Tegillarca granosa. Taxonomy (NCBI): domain Eukaryota; kingdom Metazoa; phylum Mollusca; class Bivalvia; order Arcoida; family Arcidae; genus Tegillarca; species Tegillarca granosa. The sequence goes on along the minus strand of CM056606.1, from coordinate 9,434,598 downwards.
AAAGAGTGTTAATTACTGGAACTCATCTGATCACTGATCATCTGACCCAAAAAGAGTGTTAATTACTGGAACTCATCTGATCACTGTCAGACTTAGATAACCTTTTTAAAGCACAGTGACGTTAGTACTCATAAAATATTGATTTTAATTAAAAATCAATGTAATTGTTTTCATAATCAGGTAAGCTTGCGATGGAACATTTAATGTAAAAGATACTTAATAATGTGTTTCATCTGTACCTGTATTTGATAATCCTTCAGTACAAAAATCAACAGAACAGGACAAAGGTATTTAAAAAACTTAATCTTTTTATTAATTAATTGAAAAAAATATTCATTTAATTAACAGAAATAAAAAGTGATATTTTATTTCAGTAGAAGTATTTGCTATTTCTAGAAGAGACATATAAATGTTCATATAAATGTTGCTGTTTCAAGCAATGGGTAAACACCATAAACTGTATAGAAAATATAAATGTTACATTTCATCAGAATAGGAAATAAAAATATCTTAACTACAATAAATAAATAAATAAATAAATAAATAAATAAATAAATAATCTAACACTATGAACATGGAGAATAAGATACTACCTTACATCTTGGTTATTGAATAATGAAATAAACGTTACTGGTTTTACACTCTGAAATTGCTAAGGGGAGATAACACAGTATTTCTACTGTGTTAGGATTTTAATATTTGCACTGAAAGCACCAGTATTCATTGATAATAAAAATCAACTCGATTTAATTTTTGGTGACAGGTGACCTTTAAAAATTTATTTCTCTGAAACTGATTATGGGGGGGATCTAATATGATATTGTTAGATATTATTACTCAAAGGTCTTAAGAGTATAGTTTAATTGTTCATTTCATGAAATTCAGTTTTGTTCATTTTACGAAAGTTAGTCAAAAAATGGTGAATCATTTTTGGAGCTATTGCCCCTGGAACATTTCATTTTTGAGTAAATTTTATTGTTTTTTGTTATAGATAGATATAGATAATAATAACAAAATGCAAAATTGATTAAGTGAACAAGATCTGACTGATCTATAAATGGCAACTTTTATAACTATATGATGATTCATGTTTATCAGTGTTTTCTTGAACCTGTTATAGATAGATAATTGTAGAAGTGATCAACATGACAAGTTATCATAAAACAGCTAGTTTTGTTGTAACTATATCATTCTTGTTGGAGTAGAGTGGAGTACTGGTAATGGTGTTTTACGCCCCAGTCAAGATTCTTTCACTTATTTGGAGGCGGTCAGTTCTGGGATGGTGGAGGAAACCACAGTGCCTGGAGAAAACCACCGACCTTCGGCAAGCAAACTGACAAACTTTCTCACACTATGATCTGTCCCAAGTGGGTTTCGAACCCAGGTGGTGACTATATCATTCTTGTTGGAGTTATAGCCCCTGAAATTTCTTTTTTTTTTTCCTCGCTATTTTAACTTCTTATGAATTTTGATGACAAAAAAAAAAGAACACGTGTCCAAGTCCTGCCTTCTAAATGTTACTTTATTTTTAGAAATGACCATTGTAACTTTGTTTTCAAACTATGCATCTAATTCAAAGCCAGGATAGTTGAGGTGAGCATTTGGTCTATTGTTGTGTAGGTCAAAGAATGAAAGATCAAGGTCACAAGGTCAGATCTTAATCTTCATATGTTGAGAGTATTTGGCACAGTTCTAGTCATCAATATGTGTACTTTCCTCTGCTAAACTAATGGTCATTAGAGAATCCAAGCCTTGTGGTCAGTGATACAGAGTTATTATTGGGTTCAAGCCCATGAGTGACTGTATGGTTTGTCTTTAAACAAGTATCCCCTCCCATTAAATTTTGTGTAAAATATTTGAAAATATTTTTTCACAGAAATGTTCAAAATGGCTTGATTTCATTATTTTAGGCCATTTCTATGAAAGTTAAAAAAATTAATTGTAAGGGGGGGGGGGGGGGGGGGTTACAAAACAAAGTCTTTCCATCCACCTTAATTAACCTGTGTAATAAATGGTGGTGAGGTGATCTCTGTCTCTCACATTTAAACACTAGAACTTAGTCTATAGGCTTTTGAAAATAAAGAAATCATAATTTTTTGTTTGAGGATTTGCCTTCAGGAGATCCTTTTTTAACATAATTTATCAAAATGCATTTTAGGCTTTTTTAATGCAAATTAAAATCTTTTCTTTACTATATGTCAGGTGATGGCATCATGTCCAACTATAGTCATTTTAAATTTAAAAGTATGTGCAACAGGAGATGATAAATATATGATACATGTATTATGCATCAGTACACATTTACCATACATTATATACCTATATTGTGTTAAAACAAAGGCCCCACATTTCCCATTACATTTTGTCCAAACTTAAAAACACAAAGCAAAAATATATATACAAAAAAAGAAAACTCTAAAATGGAAAGTTAATAGTCCTACCTTTTTCTGGTTTTGATTTTTTTCACTAGAAATCTTTGTCAAAATAAACAAACATTCTGTCTTAGTTCTCTTTACACATTGCACACATTGACCAAATTCTTCAGGAAAATGATACAAACAAAGAATTTCAAAATTTAACCAATAGTGTTCCAGGTTACATTATGTGAGCCAATCAGAACTTTTGTTGGTAGCTATAAGGTTTATAGATAAGAGACCTGATATATGTTCACCAAGATAATCTTTTTATTTTTACAGATTATATGGCAAGTAGAAAGTAATTAATAAAGTATAATAGCACCTGTATGTTTCATTCAGACCACTCTCTGGTATAACTGACTTGTAAGGGGACAGATTATACACCTGTATTGATGTTAAATGTTACTATAAATAGCATCAATGATTGATTTTTTTGTAGGTTTATTTTTGTATCTATTTTGTTTAGATTTATTAATACATGTATAGCAATTTTCAAATCAAGTGTAATTTTAGTCACTTTCTTTGAAAATCATCGGGTCTGTAATCACCGGTCCAGATTGCTTTGAAAGATCAGGTTGTACAGATAAACATTCTTAACAGCATATCTGTATCATATCTGTCTGTCATAAATAGCTAACATCAGTGATTGATTCCTTACAGTTTACAATAAAAGTTTAACATATGTTGACCTTGACTAGTGACCTTGTATACTAAACCATTTTATTATCTTCTTGTCAAGAACAAAAAGGCCCAAAAGCAACTTCATATTTAGCTTTACCAAGTGCATGTATGTAAAAATGATAAACTTTTATTCAAGTAACTACCATCATGTCGCAGGGAAGATTGTTTTGTTCCATATTGAATAACAATTTAAGAACTCACTTGGCTATATGCCTACCTTTATATACTAAAAGTCTTTTTTTATTTTGTGTCATTATATTCATGCATCCATTTGTCTATCTAACTGTTTTTTGTCTATCTGTCCATCAGCCTGTCTGTCTCAATCTGTCTGTCCATCTATCTTTTTGTCTGTCCATGTGTCTTTATTTGTCTCACCATCTGTCATTTCACATGACCATCTGTCTGTCTATCTATCCATTTGTCTGTCCATCTGTCTGTCTGTCTGTCTGTCTATCCACCATCAGTCTGTCAAAGCACCTAGGTTATGTTTGACATGTAACATAATGGAGTACGATTGGTGAAGGGATTGTGTTTTAGTTTTGAGTTCTGATTGAGTTTTGATGAATCTTGATTGTCCATCTGTGTGTCTGTCTTTTTGTCTGTCTGTTCATCTGTCTGTTTATTAGTTCATTTGTTTGTTTGTCCATTTATCTGTTCATCTGTCAGTCCATGTCTACTTATCTGTCAATTTGTCCAACTGTCTGTCCATTTGTCTGTGTGTCTGTCTATCTTTCTGTCCACCTGTCTGTCTGTCAAAATGCTAAAGTAGGTTTAACATGTAACATAATGCAGTGTGATTTGTGAAGGGATTATTTGTGAGTTATGAGTTTACATTGAGTTTGATGAATCTTGGCTGTTGATGTTTATTATTCATGTATATACATGTACATTGATAATGCTTTAAGCTCATATGATCAAAGGCCAAAGTCATAGCTGTATAAGATTATATTAGAATATTGTAGGTATTGATACGTCAATCATTTTGATATTTAGTTCAAAGTCATAGAATCAAATGCCAAGGTCATAGTTATATGAGAAGATTAAAATTCTTAATTAAGCAAATTCAACTTAAATAGTTGATTCTCATCCAGGTTGGAAATTGTTAATTATCTGGAAATCGTCAAAAAATGGTTTCTGGATGATAGCTTGAAAAGTAAATGACATTTTTGAAAGAAACTTGGCACATACATGTATTGTGATAAGATCTTGGTTGGGATTGCTTATGGGATAACTACATCAAAGGTCAAGGTCACAGTTGCTTTGTCATTTCACAAAATAAGCAACCTCTAGCTATATCTTGGCCATATGTAAAGATAATGAGATGGGGGTTTTCAATTTTCGTATTTTCTAGCAATGCTGATGAAAATAAAACCAAAATCAAAGGTCAAGGTCATGACCTACATTTTGACCTTTGTGTTTTCTGCACTAAAATGGCTATATATGTAAAGATAATGACATGGGGTTTTCAGTTTTCATATTTTCTAGCAATGCTGATGAAGGTAAAACCAAAATCAAAGGTCAAGGTCATGACCTACATTTTGACCTTTGTGTTTTCTACACTAAAACGGCTATATGTAAAGATAATGACATGGGGTTTTCAGTTTTCATATTTTCTAGCAATGCTGATGAAAATAAAGCCAAAATAAAAGTCATGGTCATGACCTACATTTTGACCTTTGTGTTTTCTGCACTAAAATGGCTATTGTTGCATGAAATTTACAAATTTTGGCATGAAATTGGCTATTTTTGATGATATGTAGACATAGAATTCACTATTTATGAAAATAAAGCCAAAATCAAAGTTCAAAGTCATGACCTACATTTTGACCTTTGTGTTTACTGCACTAAAATGGCTATTGTTGCATGAAATTTACAAGTTTTGGCATGAAATTGGCTATTTTTGATGATATGTAGACGTAGAATTCACTATTTATGAAAATAAAGCCAAAATCAAAGTTCAAGGTCATGACCTACATTTTGACCTTTGTGTTTACTGCACTAAAATGGCTATTGTTGCATGAAATTTACAAATTTTGGCATGAAATTGGCTATTTTTGATGATATTTAGACATAGAATTCACTATTTATGAAAATAAAGCCAATATCAAAGGTCAAGGTCATGACCTACATTTTGACCTTTGAGTTTTCTGCACTAAAATGCTATTGTTGCATGAAATTTACAATTTTTGGCATGAAATTGGCTATTTTTGATGATATTTAGATGTAGAATTCACTATTTATGGAATTTTAGTTTTGTAAAACGATTATGTTGGCAAAATATTTTGATGTTGACTATTTTGCATTAAATTGGATATTTCCGAATAATTTTAGGTGCAGATGCCACTATGGATCTTTTCTTAAATGAAATTATATTGAAATGAAAACAGAACATTCAGATTTCTAAATAATTTGTCATAATTGCAATCTTTTAACATGTTCTGATGTATGATGCTTTTATATATATATATATATATATATATATATATATATATATATATATATATATATATATATGAATATATGATAAATTAAATCTTAATCCATTACGGGTATCCCTTTACTATCAACCAGGTCCCTGGGAGACACATGATCACCCATAAATAATTATTGTTAACTAGGTACCATTTGTCTCTGAAACCCCCTTCTCCGAAATACGAAAACCTGGTTTCCACGGAGTTTCCATGACTCTTGTTTTAAAATATGATTTCAGCTTAGAGTTTAAAGGTCAAGGTCCTAGATACATATGACATTTATTTTAGGTACATGTATTTATAAATTAACTTTACTCTAAACGAACTTAAAAAGGCAAAAACTGACTTGATTTTTGGCATCTGTAGTGTCTTATATATGCAGTTTATCAATTACATAAATTTTCCTCAAAAAATAGGTGTCACTTTTTTGCCGTTAGTTTCTATAAGGCATAACACTCATGAATTCTTTTCATGACAAAAAACTGAAGAAATATTTGACCAATTTTAATTATATTTGGTATGTGGTTTTATTGTATGAAGATAAATGTTGAGTTCGATTTTCTTATCATTTTATTGCTTTTTACAGAAGTAATTGCCCTTTGATCATAAGATTAAAAAACTTCTTTTTCTTAAAAACACAGGCAAATCTAAATTTAATATTTGGTATCTGTGGTGTTGTAAGCATGCAGTTTCTTAATTTAATGAATTTTGGATGAAAAATACGTGACGTGTTTTATCCTGTTTAGTTTTTGGGATGTACAATTAAGAAATTTAATTTACATTCCTTTGATACAATGTTTTATTTGAAAGTGTTCTGTACCATTTACACAATTTTTTTTCTTTGAGTGTTTCAAGAAGGGCTTCATTTATGGACTTTGTTTGTCACAAAGAAATCAAGATTGGGGGTCTGCTGATGGTGGGTCTGCTTGGAGTATTAGTCTGCTTTAGAGACAGCTATGTATTTATGTATGTTATGTATTTGTCAGTGGGGTTGTAACTGGGGAAAATTAGGATAGTTTCTGTATTTAGTGCTATTTTTATTGTACTTTGCAAATGATTTAGGTCATATCCTCAGGAGGCCTTTTGTTTTCAAAAAAAAACAATACCCAGTACTTAATGTGGTTTATTGTCAAAAATAATGGATGCTACATGATTTGAAAAAATGCTGAATGTATATTGCCAATCATTCAAATGTTTCTTTTTCCTTTTCATACACAAAATTTACATATGTTGCTAGACAATGTTTTTTTTTTTGAGCCTGGTTCCATGTCTTTTACACAAAACAAAAAACTTTCAAACGAGACAAATTTGATAATGTCAAGAAGTGAAAAATCATACATATAAAGGGAGATAATGCTGTGTGATTTATTTACTTTTTCTTTTCAGATTCTTACAGTACAGACATTTGTTTTGTACCTAGTTACAGAGGAACATATAAAGGGAGATAATGCAGTATGATTTATTTACTTATCTGATTTCAGATACTTACAGTACAGATATTTGTTATTTACCTAGTTACATATAAAGGGAGGTAATGCAGTGTGATTTATTTACTTATCTGATTTCAGATATGTACAGTACAGATATTTGTTATTTACCTAGTTACATATAAAGGGAGGTAATGCAGTGTGATTTATTTACTTATCTGATTTCAGATACTTACAGTACAGATATTTGTTATTTACCTAGTTACATATAAAGGGAGGTAATGCAGTGTGATTTATTTACTTATCTGATTTCAGATGCTTACAGTACAGATATTTGTTATTTACCTAGTTACGTATAAAGGGAGGTAATGCAGTATGATTTATTTACTTATCTGATTTCAGATACTTACAGTACAGATATTTGTTATTTACCTAGTTACATATATCGGGAGGTAATGCAGTGTGATTTATTTACTTATCTGATTTCAGATACTTACAGTACAGATATTTGTTATTTACCTAGTTACATATAAAGGGAGGTAATGCAGTGTGATTTATTTACTTATCTGATTTCAGATACTTACAGTACAGATATTTGTTATTTACCTAGTTACAGAGGACCATGTAAAGCTAACATAACAAGATATTATTTCAACAATTCTACCAAGACATGTGAAAAATTTATGTTTGGTGGATGCCACAGCAATGGCAACAATTTTGTAACAGAAAAGGATTGTAACACTGTATGTGGTGAGTCCAACATATATGTCCATAAATCTTCTGTAGATTTTAAAATTAGTTTATGAATTTCATAAGATTTATGGAATAAAATATGTAATTGAATTTAAAAAAAAACAACTTTTTGCACACTCTAATTGAAAAAATGTTTTATTGAAATAAAAAAACTTAAACAAAACCATCTTTATAATTTTGTTTTATTATTTCATTATATATACTTTCATTTTATCACTAATAAAATGATTGAAAAAAATGTATCACCTGAAGACATTGTTTTTTTTTTTTTTTTTTTTTTTTTTTTACTTCATTCTATGAGAAATAAATCATTATCTATATATAATGTCCACTTAAAGACTTCTATAGATTTATGGATTTTACATCAGGTGTTATAAAGGTAAAGAAATATTGTACATGTTAACTGTAAACACAGTTTACAATTACAATATATGGAGCTGAATCTTGTTATCTTAGAATTTGATATCTCAGATTTTCAGATGAGTTGAATAATTTTAAAGAAATTTTCTGTGAATGGAAATGAAATAAAATAAATGTTTCTTAACTCAAACTAAACGTTTTTGTTCCTATAACTTTGATACACTACAACACATCTGTAATTAAAATTTATCATAAACGGCTGCCAGGAGCCCAGCACTTGTGTATCCTAACTGAAATGATATTTACTCCCACTGATCTGACAACTTCTGTAAACTATTAATTCTTATCAATCACAAACAATGATCCAGGTGGAATAGCTGTAGGTTAAATAACTCTAAAACAGAACAATATATGCAACAGATGAAACCATATTGATTACTACATAAACAAACAAACCAGAAGTGTGAACCATATTGATTACTACATAAACAAACAAACCAGAAGTGTGAACCATATTGATTACTACATAAACTAACAAACCATATTGATTACTACATAAACAAACAAATCAGAAGTGTGAACCATATTGATTACTATATAAACTAACAAACCATATTGATTACTACATAAACTAACAAACCATATTGATTACTACATAAACTAACAAACCATATTGATTACTACATAAACTATCAAACCATATTGATTACTACATAAACAAACAAACCAAAAGTGTGAACCAATATTGATTACTACATAAACTAACAAACCATATTGATTACTACATAAACTAACAAACCATATTGATTACTACATAAACAAACAAACCATATTGCTTACTACATAAACTAACAAACCATATTGATTACTAAATAAACTAACAAACCATATTGATTACTACATAAACTAACAAACCATATTGATTACTACATAAACAAACAAACCAGAAGTGTGAACCAATATTGATTACTACATAAACTAACAAACCATATTGATTACTACATAAACTAACAAACCATATTGATTACTACATAAACAAACAAACCATATTGATTACTACATAAACTAACAAACCATATTGATTACTACATAAACAAACCAGAAGTGTGAGGGAAATTATAGTATTCATAGCATTATCATAATAAAAATAAAAAAGGAATGATTTGTTTGACAGTTAAGGATTAAATCAAATGAATCTTAAGGATATAATATCATTGATTAGTTAAATGTACATGGAATTGATGATGAACATGCAAGTGATGACCTTTACTTATAGTCTGCCAAAAATTCCACAAAATGTTCAAATTACTCCTTTCCTTTTTCAGTCATCATTTACAACTTTTTTATCTTAAAATATTATTAATTTTATTATTCTCAGTTTGGAACATCCCTCTATTTTAGGTGTAGGTGCTCAAATTCATTAAAAATAACTAACACTGAAATAGAGCATTCATGTTTTTCCATTGTCCATGAGAACATCATCTGCATACACATTTTCTCATTAATTGTACAAGCATTTAGCAATGCTTGTATCTATCAAAGCTTTTTAGAAAGCTTATGCATAAAACTATTATGTTTTAGATCACTTGCCTGATATACATTGTTTATCATTCAAATTATAAAATGTAAGCTGAATACATCCAGACCTCAGTCTGTTGATTAGTAAGCTCTTGTTTATATGCCACTTCACCACATTAACAAATCTCAAAATATACTATATGTTGCTTATTTTACTATCTGTTTAAATTCTGATGTCTAAAATAGGATTGATTTTTCTTTTTTCAAGTTCCATAGTCATTTTGATAGTGTTATTTTTTATGACTAAAGATATCATATGTCTGGTTAAGGAAGGTGAATTTGTGTCAATTTATGCAAATGAAACAGCAAAGTTCTTATACCAGTAGTTTTCAGAATTCAGAGGATCTGTATGGTTTATAAAGTGTTATCTCTAAAGAATAAAATGACAAAGTCGTGTCAAGTTGCCATCTCACATTTTGCATGTAAATTTGACAATGGTTTTGAAATAAACTGCTGGTGCACCTTCTCATAAAATATAGGTCATCTCCTGTCAGTCAAGAAGAGCATTTGACATCTGACCCCACCCACTGGTAACTAGAAAAAAGTCTGATCAGTATATGCAAATAATTTATTAAATTTGATAAAATAACAATAAAATTACATTTTTGTGTTAAGATTGAATGAACAATTATTAAAAGATGAATTTATCTAAAATAATGGATGAATTGATACCACTTAAAATTCCATTTGTGGATTAACATTGGAAGTGCATGTAGCAGTGCAGTCAGTTGGTAGAAAACTTGTCATGTTATGGTCAGTGGATAAGGATTGTTTTTGTCAGCTTTAGTAGCTGTATAATTGTCTTAATTGTAAGATCAGTCTGACTGCTTACTTAAAGCATCTTCAACTTAAGCTTATTAAGCAATCCAATCTTGATGTACTTTATACAAATTTAAAAAACAACACTTTTTCAGTTGAAAGAAAAATTGGAAACATTGAAGATGTTTTTATACCACAGTGTACAAAGGATGGTAGTTTTGCTTACAAACAATGTCATGGGGCTGTGTGTTTCTGTGTGAATGATAATGGTAACTATCAACCTGGAACAATTCAAGTAGGACATACAGACTGTCAAACTAGTAAGTAATCTCATCAGTCAATTTTTACTTATAAGTAGTAAGATTTACAGACAGAACTTAGCCTTTGTAGGTGTTAATGGTAAAACACCAGTTATATGTAGTTTGGTGTACAGATGGGACAACCTCTGTAGGTGTTAATGGTAAAAAACACAAGTTATTGTAGTTTGATGTACAGGCAGTATGGCCTCTGTAGGTGTTAATGGTAAAACACCAGTTATATGTATTTTGATGTACAGGCAGTATGGCCTCTGTAGGTGTTAATGGTAAAACACCAGTTAAATGTAGTTTGATGTACAGACGGGACAACCTCTGTAGGTGTTAATGGTAAATACCAGTTATATGTAGTTTGATGTACAGACAGGACGACCTCTGTAGGTGTTAATGGTAAAATACCAGTTATATGTAGTTTGATGTACAGACAGGACAACCTCTGTAGCTGTTAATGGTAAAACACCAGTTATATGTAGTTTGATGTACAGACGGGATGATCTCCATATGTGTTAATGTTAAAACACAAGTTATATGTAGTTTGATGTACAGACAGGACGATCTCCATATGTGTTGATGCTAAATTACCAGTTATATGTAGTTTGATGTACAGACTGGATGATCTCCATATGTGTTGATGATAAATTACCAGTTATATGTAGTTTGGTGTACAGACAGGACGATCTCCATATGTGTTGATAAATTACCAGTTATATGTAGTTTGATGTACAGACGGGACAACCTCTGTAGGTGTTAATGGTAAAACACAAGTTATATGTAGTTTGATGTACAGACGGGATGATCTCCATATGTGTTAATGGTAAAACACTAGTTATATGTAGTTTGATGTACAGACAGGATGATCTCCATATGTGTTAATGGTAAAATATCAGTTATATTAGTTTGATGTACAGATGGTATGATCTCCATATGTGTTAATGGTAAAATACCAGTTATATGTAGTTTGATGTACAGACGGGATGATCTCCATATGTGTTAATGGTAAAACACTAGTTATATGTAGTTTGATGTACAGATGGTATGATCTCCATATGTGTTAATTGTAAAACACCAGTTATATGTAGTTTGGTATACAGGTGGTATGATCTCCATATGTGTTAATGGTAAAACACCAGTTATATGTAGTTTGGTGTACAGACAGGATGATCTCCATATGTGTTAATGGTAAAACACCAGTTATATGTAGTTTGATGTACAGACGGGACAACCTCTGTAGGTGTTAATGGTAAAACACAAGTTATATGTAGTTTGATGTACAGACGGGATGATCTCCATATGTGTTAATGGTAAAACACAAGTTATATGTAGTTCGATGTACAGACAGGATGATCTCCATATGTGTTGATGATAAATTACCAGTTATATGTAGTTTGGTGTAGAGACAGGATAATCTCCATATGTGTTGATGATAAATTACCAGTTATATGTAGTTTGGTGTACAGACAGGACGATCTCCATATGTGTTGATGATCAATTAACAGTTATATGTAGTTTGGTGTACAGACAGGATAATCTCCATATGTGTTGATGATAAAATACCACTTATATGTAGATTGGTGTACAGACAGGATGATCTCCATATGTGTTAATGGTAAAACACAAGTTATATGTAGTTTGATGTACAGACGGGATGATCTCCATATGTGTTAATGGTAAAACACCAGTTATATGTAGTTTGATGTACAGACAGGATAATCTCCATATGTGTTAATGGTAAAACACCAGTTATATGTAGTTTGATGTACAGACAGGACAACCTCTGTAGCTGTTAATGGTAAAACACCAGTTATATGTAGTTTGATGTACAGACTGGATGATCTCCATATGTGTTGATGATAAATTACCAGTTATATGTAGTTTGATGTACAGACGGGATGATCTCCATATGTGTTAATGGTAAAACACCAGTTATATGTAGTTTGGTGTACAGACAGGATAATCTCCATATGTGTTAATGGTAAAACACCAGTTATATGTAGTTTGATGTACAGACGGGACAACCTCTGTAGGTGTTAATGGTAAAACACCAGTTATATGTAGTTTGATGTACAGACGGGATGATCTCCATATGTGTTTATGGTAAAACACCAGTTATATGTAGTTTGATGTACAGACAGGACAACCTTTGTAGGTGTTAATGGTAAAACACCAGTTATATGTAGTTTGATATACAGACGGGACAACCTCTGTAGGTGTTAATGGTAAAACACCAGTTATATGTAGTTTGATGTACGGATGGGATGATCTCCATATGTGTTAATGGTAAAACACCAGTTATATGTAGTTTGATGTACAGACGGGATGATCTCCATATGTGTTAATGGTAAAACACCAGTTATATGTAGTTTGGTGTACAGACAGGACAACCTCTGTAGGTGTTAATGGTAAAACACTAGTTATATGTAGTTTGGTGTACAGACAGGACAACCTCTGTAGGTGTTAATGGTAAAACACCAGTTATATGTAATTTGATGTACAGACGGGATGATCTCCATATGTGTTAATGGTAAAACACTAGTTATATGTAGTTTGATGTACAGACGGGATGATCTCCATATGTGTTAATGGTAAAATACCAGTTATATGTAGTTTGATGTACAGATGGTATGATTTCCATATGTGTTAATGGTAAAACACCAGTTATATGTAGTTTGATGTACAGACGGGATGATCTCCATATGTGTTAATGGTAAAACACTAGTTGTATGTAGTTTGATGTACAGATGGTATGATCTCCATATGTGTTAATGGTAAAACACCAGTTATATGTAGTTTGGTGTACAGGCGGTATGATCTCCATATGTGTTAATGGTAAAACACCAGTTATATGTAGTTTGGTGTACAGGCGGTATAATCTCCATATGTGTTAATGGTATAACACCAGTTATATTTAGTTTTATGTACAGACAGGATGATCTCCATATGTGTTAATGGTAAAACACTAGTTGTATGTAGTTTGATGTACAGATGGTATGATCTCCATATGTGTTAATGGTAAAACACCAGTTATATGTAGTTTGGTGTACCGGAGGTATGATCTCCATATGTGTTAATGGTAAAACACCAGTTATATGTAGTTTTATGTACAGACGGGATGATCTCCATATGTGTTAATGGTAAAGCACCAGTTATATGTAGTTTGATGTACAGACGGTATGATCTCCATATGTGTTAATGGTAAAGCACCAGTTATATGTAGTTTGATGTACGGATGGGATGATCTCCATATGTGTTAATGGTAAAACACCAGTTATATGTAGTTTGATGTACAGACGGGACAACCTCTGTAGGTGTTAATGGTAAAACACCAGTTATATGTAGTTTGATGTACGGATGGGATCATCTCCATATGTGTTAATGGTAAAACACCAGTTATATGTAGTTTGATGTACAGACGGGATGATCTCCATATGTGTTAATGGTAAAACACCAGTTATATGTAGTTTGGTGTACAGACAGGACAACCTCTGTAGGTGTTAATGGTAAAACACTAGTTATATGTAGTTTGGTGTACAGACAGGACAACCTCTGTAGGTGTTAATGGTAAAACACCAGTTATATGTAATTTGATGTACAGACGGGATGATCTCCATATGTGTTAATGGTAAAACACTAGTTATATGTAGTTTGATGTACAGACGGGATGATCTCCATATGTGTTAATGGTAAAATACCAGTTATATGTAGTTTGATGTACAGATGGTATGATTTCCATATGTGTTAATGGTAAAACACCAGTTATATGTAGTTTGATGTACAGACGGGATGATCTCCATATGTGTTAATGGTAAAACACTAGTTGTATGTAGTTTGATGTACAGATGGTATGATCTCCATATGTGTTAATGGTAAAACACCAGTTATATGTAGTTTGGTGTACAGGCGGTATGATCTCCATATGTGTTAATGGTAAAACACCAGTTATATGTAGTTTGGTGTACAGGCGGTATAATCTCCATATGTGTTAATGGTATAACACCAGTTATATTTAGTTTTATGTACAGACAGGATGATCTCCATATGTGTTAATGGTAAAACACTAGTTGTATGTAGTTTGATGTACAGATGGTATGATCTCCATATGTGTTAATGGTAAAACACCAGTTATATGTAGTTTGGTGTACCGGAGGTATGATCTCCATATGTGTTAATGGTAAAACACCAGTTATATGTAGTTTTATGTACAGACGGGATGATCTCCATATGTGTTAATGGTAAAGCACCAGTTATATGTAGTTTGATGTACAGACGGTATGATCTCCATATGTGTTAATGGTAAAGCACCAGTTATATGTAGTTTGATGTACGGATGGGATGATCTCCATATGTGTTAATGGTAAAACACCAGTTATATGTAGTTTGATGTACAGACGGGACAACCTCTGTAGGTGTTAATGGTAAAACACCAGTTATATGTAGTTTGATGTACGGATGGGATCATCTCCATATGTGTTAATGGTAAAACACCAGTTATATGTAGTTTGATGTACAGACGGGATGATCTCCATATGTGTTAATGGTAAAACACCAGTTATATGTAGTTTGGTGTACAGACAGGACAACCTCTGTAGGTGTTAATGGTAAAACACTAGTTATATGTAGTTTGGTGTACAGACAGGACAACCTCTGTAGGTGTTAATGGTAAAACACCAGTTATATGTATTTTGATGTACAGACGGGACAACCTTTGTAGGTGTTAATGGTAAAACACCAGTTATATGTAATTTGATGTACAGACGGGATGATCTCCATATATGTTAATGGTAAAACACTAGTTATATGTAGTTTAATGTACAGACGGGATGATTTCCATATGTGTTAATGGTAAAATACCAGTTATATGTAGTTTGATGTACAGATGGTATGATCTCCGTATGTGTTAATGGTAAAACACCAGTTATATGTAGTTTGATGTACAGACGGGATGATCTCCATATGTGTTAATGGTAAAACACTAGTTGTATGTAGTTTGATGTACAGATGGTATGATCTCCATATGTGTTAATGGTAAAACACCAGTTATATGTAGTTTTATGTACAGACGGGATGATCTCCATATGTGTTAATGGTAAAACACTAGTTGTATGTAGTTTGATGTACAGATGGTATGATCTCCATATGTGTTAATGGTAAAACACCAGTTGTATGTAGTTTGGTGTACAGGCGGGATGATCTCCATATGTGTTAATGGTAAAACACCAGTTATATGTAGTTTTATGTTCAGACGGGATGATCTCCATATGTGTTAATGGTAAAACACCAGTTATATGTAGTTTTATGTACAGACGGGACAACCTCTGTAGGTGTTAATGGTAAAACACCAGTTATATTTAGTTTGGTGTACAGACGGGATGATCTCCATATGTGTTGATGGTAAAACACCAGTTATATGAAGTTTGGTGTACAGACGGTTTGATCTCCATATGTGTTAATGGTAAAACACCAGTTATATGTAGTTTGGTATACAGACAGGACAACCTCTGTAGGTGTTAATGGTAAAACACAAGTTATATGTAGTTTGATGTACAGACGGGACAACCTCTGTAGGTGTTAATGGTAAAACACCAGTTATATGTAGTTTGATGTACAGACGGGATGATCTCCATATGTGTTAATGGTAAAACACTAGTTATATGTAGTTTGATGTACAGACTGGATGATCTCCATATGTGTTAATGGTAAAATACCAGTTATATGTAGTTTGATGTACAGATGGTATGATCTCCATATGTGTTAATGGTAAAACACCAGTTATATGTAGTTTGATGCACAGACGGGATGATCACCATATGTGTTAATGGTAAAACACTAGTTGTATGTAGTTTGATGTACAGATGGTATGATCTCCATATGTGTTAATGGTAAAACACCAGTTATATGTAGTTTGGTGTACAGATGGTATGACCTCCATATGTGTTAATGGTAAAACACCAGTTATATGTAGTTTGGTGTACAGGCGGTATGATCTCCATATGTGTTAATGGTAAAACACCAGTTATATGTAGTTTGGTGTACAGGCGGTATAATCTCCATATGTGTTAATGGTATAACACCAGTTATATTTAGTTTTATGTACAGACGGGATGATCTCCATATGTGTTAATGGTAAAACACTAGTTGTATGTAGTTTGATGTACAGATGGTATGATCTCCATATGTGTTAATGGTAAAACACCAGTTATATGTAGTTTGGTGTACCGGAGGTATGATCTCCATATGTGTTAATGGTAAAACACCAGTTATATGTAGTTTTATGTACAGACGGGATGATCTCCATATGTGTTAATGGTAAAGCACCAGTTATATGTAGTTTGATGTACAGACAGGATGATCTCCATATGTGTTAATGGTAAAGCACCAGTTATATGTAGTTTGATGTACAGACGGGATGATCTCCATATGTGTTAATGGTAAAACACCAGTTATATGTAGTTTGATGTACAGACGGGACAACCTCTGTAGGTGTTAATGGTAAAACACCAGTTATATGTAGTTTGATGTACGGATGGGATCATCTCCATATGTGTTAATGGTAAAACACCAGTTATATGTAGTTTGATGTACAGACGGGATGATCTCCATATGTGTTAATGGTAAAACACCAGTTATATGTAGTTTGGTGTACAGACAGGACAACCTCTGTAGGTGTTAATGGTAAAACACTAGTTATATGTAGTTTGGTGTACAGACAGGACAACCTCTGTAGGTGTTAATGGTAAAACACCAGTTATATGTAGTTTGATGTACAGACGGGACAACCTCTGTAGGTGTTAATGGTAAAACACCAGTTATATGTAATTTGATGTACAGACGGGATGATCTCCATATATGTTAATGGTAAAACACTAGTTATATGTAGTTTAATGTACAGACGGGATGATTTCCATATGTGTTAATGGTAAAATACCAGTTATATGTAGTTTGATGTACAGATGGTATGATCTCCGTATGTGTTAATGGTAAAACACCAGTTATATGTAGTTTGATGTACAGACGGGATGATCTCCATATGTGTTAATGGTAAAACACTAGTTGTATGTAGTTTGATGTACAGATGGTATGATCTCCATATGTGTTAATGGTAAAACACCAGTTATATGTAGTTTGGTGTACAGACGGGATGATCTCCATATGTGTTAATGGTAAAACACTAGTTGTATGTAGTTTGATGTACAGATGGTATGATCTCCATATGTGTTAATGGTAAAACACCAGTTGTATGTAGTTTGGTGTACAGGCGGGATGATCTCCATATGTGTTAATGGTAAAACACCAGTTATATGTAGTTTTATGTACAGACGGGATGATCTCCATATGTGTTAATGGTAAAACACCAGTTATATGTAGTTTTATGTACAGACGGGACAACCTCTGTAGGTGTTAATGGTAAAACACCAGTTATATTTAGTTTGGTGTACAGACGGGATGATCTCCATATGTGTTGATGGTAAAACACCAGTTATATGAAGTTTGGTGTACAGACGGTTTGATCTCCATATGTGTTAATGGTAAAACACCAGTTATATGTAGTTTGGTATACAGACAGGACAACCTCTGTAGGTGTTAATGGTAAAACACAAGTTATATGTAGTTTGATGTACAGACGGGACAACCTCTGTAGGTGTTAATGGTAAAACACCAGTTATATGTAGTTTGATGTACAGACGGGATGATCTCCATATGTGTTAATGGTAAAACACTAGTTATATGTAGTTTGATGTACAGACTTGATGATCTCCATATGTGTTAATGGTAAAATACCAGTTATATGTAGTTTGATGTACAGATGGTATGATCTCCATATGTGTTAATGGTAAAACACCAGTTATATGTAGTTTGATGCACAGACGGGATGATCACCATATGTGTTAATGGTAAAACACTAGTTGTATGTAGTTTGATGTACAGATGGTATGATCTCCATATGTGTTAATGGTAAAACACCAGTTATATGTAGTTTGGTGTACAGATGGTATGACCTCCATATGTGTTAATGGTAAAACACCAGTTATATGTAGTTTTATGTACAGACGGGATGATCTTCATATGTGTTAATGGTAAAACACTAGTGGTATGTAGTTTGATGTACAGATGGTATGATCTCCATATGTGTAAATGGTAAAACACCAGTTATATGTAGTTTGGTGTACAGGCGGTATGATCTCCATATGTGTTAATGGTAAAACACCAGTTATATGTAGTTTTATGTACAGACGGGATGATCTCCATATGTGTTAATGGTAAAGCACCAGTTATATGTAGTTTGATGTACAGACGGTATGATCTCCATATGTGTTAATGGTAAAGCACCAGTTATATGTAGTTTGATGTACAGACAGGACAACTTCTGTAGGTGTTAATGGTAAAACACCAGTTATATTTAGTTTGGTGTACAGACGGGATGATCTCCATATGTGTTGATGGTAAAACACCAGTTATATGAAGTTTGGTGTACAGACGGTTTGATCTCCATATGTGTTAATGGTAAAACACCAGTTATATGTAGTTTGGTGTACAGACGGTATGATCTCCATATGTGTTAATGGTAAAACACCAGTTATATGTAGTTTGATGTACAGACGGGATGACCTCCATATGTGTTGATGGTAAAATCCCTGATAAATTTACTTTTTGAATTGTTTTACAGATACATCTGTCCCTGTATGTGATAATGGTAAAAAACCAGTTGTGTGTACATCAGCTTGTGTTGATAATAAATGTCCAGCTAACAGAGATGCCATCTGCTTCACTGATCCTTGTAACGACTGTAAAACAACATTTAAAGATTGGTTTAATAAAGATGTCACATGTGAAGAAGGTATTGCATAATTTTTTATCTGTATATAAAAATAAAAACTTCTTAGTTTACTCATATAGTAAAAAATCAGTCTTAAAAACAGAATTTAATCAGACTTACATGTAATATATTTTCCTTATTTCATGGTAAATGAGTTTTTTTTGGCATTCAAAAAGTAACCAAAAGTAGGTCACTTGATAACTATAAGAATATCATTTGTAAAGAAATATGCTAATAAGTGTTTTATTTTGTAAAATTTCTTTTAAAAATAGGTTAAATGTTTTTACATCAAATTTTGCAAATCTAATCAAGGGTCTATTAGTTGTATGTTAGATATTTATATTGGGATTTCTGATTATTGTGTTTTAATCTCCTGCTTTCAAAGAAAGAGGTGGACATTAATTTCAAGTTTATGTTCATCTTTCTTTCCATTCATCTGTCTATCCATCCAATTTCTTGTCCAGGGTAATTCTCCAAACTATTCATCATAATTTAATGAAATTTGTTACATAGCATCAACAGGGATAGGAGATGAGCATGTCATAAATCCAAGTTTGGATGTGGATTTTTCTTTGAGTTATGGAATCTTGAATCTTCAATAAAAAATTCTTTAACAAAGTAATTCCTCAAAACTAATTTATCTGAACTAATTGAAACTTGGTACAAAGCATCAGCAGGGATAGGAGATGTGCATGTTGTTAATCCAAGTTTGTAAATTTTCTTAAGAATTATGGACCCTTGAAGTTTTCAGTAGGAAATTCTTGTCCAGAGTACTTCACCTATAGCCGGTGACATTTTGATATAAGTGAAATATTCTTGACTGGGATGTAAAACACAGGGGTCATTAAATCTTACATCCTCCAAATGTTTTCAGATGACCATAAAAGTTTTTAAGTTATTGTTAAGTTTTAAGATATTAAGTATATATGAGTGTTGGTATATCTTGTTTAAAACCATTGGATCCAATATAACAACAACTAAACTGTTGTCAGAGAAATTGTTCAATCAAGCTGTGATTAATTGTCTCTGGTCATGTTAGTGTGTCTTGATGTTAGATAATGGTTCTGGTCATGTTATTGTGTCTTGATGTTAAATAATGGTTCTGGTCATGTTAGTGTGTCTTGATGTTAGATAATGGCTCTGGTCATGTTAGTGTGTCTTGATGTTAGATAATGGTTCTGGTCATGTTAGTGTGTCTTGATGTTAGATAATGGCTCTGGTCATGTTAGTGTGTCTTGATGTTAGATAATGGTTCTGGTCATGTTAGTGTGTCTTGATGTTAGATAATGGCTCTGGTCATGTTAGTGTGTCTTGATGTTAGATAATGGCTCTGGTCATGTTAGTGTGTCTTGATGTTAGATAATGGTTCTGGTCATGTTAGTGTGTCTTGATGTTAGATAATGGTTCTGGTCATGTTAGTGTGTCTTGATGTTAGATAATGGCTCTGGTCATGTTAGTGTGTCTTGATGTTAGATAATGGTTCTGGTCATGTTAGTGTGTCTTGATGTTAGATAACGGTTCTGGTCATGTTAGTGTGTCTTGATGTTAGATAATGGCTCTGGTCATGTTACTAAGTGTTTTTTATAAGAGATTTAGTTTTTGATTTTTATTTTAAAACCAGAAACAAGAAAATGTCAATTAGCAACACCAGCGATAGGACAGAATAGGAACATTGGTTGTCACAACAGTTTTATACGTTATTATTATAACAACCAAAGTCAGACATGTGAGAAATTTGAATACAACTCCTGTGATGGAACTGATGTATACTTCAGGAACATGTACCAGTGTCAGACAGAATGTATAGGTAAGATAACATAAAAATCACATATAAATAAATAATATCTTTGTGTCCATAAAGTGAAATCAGATATAAATAAATAATATCTCTGTATACACCTGAAAGTCACAGATATAAAGATGTAACCATTGTGTTTCTTCCAAAATAAAAAGGTTGAAATGTGTTCCTTGTGTTGTCTCAAAATTCACAAATGTAGTAATATATCAATTGCGTTCTCTGAAGAGTCGCAAAAATAGTAATATATCAATTGTGTTCTTTGAAATGAAAAGTCACAAATGTAATATATCAATTGTGTTCTCTCAAAAAGTAACAAATGTAGTTATATATCAATTGTGTTCTCTGAAAAATAACAAAAGTTAAATGTCAGTTGTGTTTAAAGTCACAAATGTAGTAATATGTTAATTTTATTCATCAAACAGTACATGTCAATTGTTTTCATCAAACAGTACATGTCAATTGTTTTCATCAAACAGTACATGTATTGCATCTTTTTGTACCTGTATTAGGTTCTGTATGTGATGGAAATGGTGTTACGATGTGTGTTAATTCTTGTAATGGCCAGATGTGCAGGAGAAACCCTGATGCAATATGTCAAATAGATCCTTGTACCTGCCAGATATCTTATATTGATCCAGTAACAGGGCTGACTGAAGATTGTCAAGCTATAGGTAAATCAAGGAAAAATGTACTACAGTATTTAAAAAGTTATTGGTGTAAGAGATTGATTGAAATACTTCATGCTGCTAAGCATTATTATGCTGACATTAATATGAGCAAAAATCTAAGATTTAATTTTTTTGCACCCTGTGATCTTGAACTTTGACCTATATATCAAGCAATTACGTCAGCAGTGGAAATGATGTGCATCTACTGTTTCGTTACCATTTAATGATTTTTTTTTGTTTAATTATTGCGTATGAACTTTGTTATTTTTTACATTTGATACATGTGTTTCACAGCTATTACAAAGTCTGTAGTATAAGTAGTTCTGACTATATCTGCTTGAAATAATCACAGACACTTGTTTATATTATATTATAAACTATTTCTTAATTTCAGAAATAAGTACCCATGGTAATAATACCTGGGTGATGCAGGTTTGGAACCTGAATAGGTCTTGTTTTTATTAGTTAACATTTCAGGCTCACTGGACCTCTTCATCTTGTTGTAAATGTAATCACTATTAAATTGTATTTTCATTGAAATTGTCCCAGATAAAAGACCAAAAAGTTTGTGTGAAGTCAGAAGAGCAAATGAAATGAAAAAGAGGTTACTGAAAGACATAATATCTAGTGGTGTATTACAGTGTGATCACACAACAGGCAAATTTGTCAAACAGCAGTGTAATACCACACATTGTTGGTGTGTTGATGGTACTGGATTGAAAACTTCTGATGAAAGAATTGTAAAGCAGTTAGGCACTGATATAGGATGTGGTATATTTACATTATATATTTAAAAACATATATATAATACTCTTATCATTAGTTTGCAATACAAACATTTTGTAGCATTTGTTAAAACAATACCAGTTCTGAATAGTAATATAACATTATGAACATGTTTTTGTTTTCCCTTCTATCTTTCAATTTGTCTTTAAAATGATTCATCTACATTGATTTAAGATGATATGTGACTGTATTAAGTTATCAGCAGACTAAATTATTTCAGTCAATTAGTCCATCACTTTTTTTAACTTTGTGTATTTTCCAACATTTAGGTTTTTATAAAATAAATACAGCATGTATTGTATTGTAACTGGCATAGTTCACAACGATCATATTTTGATTAGCATTATGTACTTTGAACGATTTATAAAGCCTTGTCTGACTAACAATAATGACCGTTATATTGATGTCTGTCTGATGTAGTATCAGTCAGTAATTACCAAGTCTGTCAAAATGTGCCATAACAAAGTATCTTACAGTCTGCAACAAAGATTGCAAAATGTTCAAACTTACACTGGCAACAAAAATGGCCACTGTGGCTGCAAGCTTTGCTTCAGTTGAGGAAAAGTATCAAAAAATAATAAATGAACAAATAAACAAAAGGAAAAGATGAAAGATGGAATTTACAGTACATTGAAAGTTAAACATTTTACTTGTTAGTTTCTTGATTAATGGACATGATTATAATTATATTCCATAAAAGATTTTTATTTCAGTTGATAATGACACACTTAGTGCAGTGGTAAATATGAAGTTTAGTGGCTATAACTTTTTGTATTACTATGACCTTGTCTACAATGGTAATCCAGATGCTTTCATATGGTAAGTAAATAAATATATTGGTTTTAATCTGATTATAACTTGTTTCATGTATTCTGATATGCTATGGATATATACTCAAAGACACTTGTGTCACCTTTTCTGATGTACAATGATTGTTATCTCATGTACATTGTGTGACCTTGTCTGATGTGTAATGTTTGTGAACTCATGTACACTTTTGTGACCTAGTCTGATGTATAATGGTTGTTATCTCATGTACATTGTGTGATCTTGTCTGATGTACAATGGTTGTTATCTTGTGTACATTGTGTGACCTAGTCTGATGAACAATGTTTGTAAACTCATGTAAACTTTTGTGACCTAGTCTGGATGTGCAGTGGTTATCTTATGTACACTTGTGTGACAAAGTCTCATGTACAATTCTTGTTATCTCATGTACATTGTGTGACCAAGTCTGGTGTGCAATGGTTGTTATCTCATGTACACTTGTGTGACCAAGTCTGGTGTGCAATGGTTGTTATCTCATGTACACTTGTGTGACATTGTCTGATTTACAATTCTTGTTATCTCATGTACATTGTGTGACCAAGTCTGATGTATAATGATAGTTATCTCATGTACATTGTGTGCCCTTGTCTGATGTATAATGGTTGTTATCTCATGTACATTGTGTGACCAAGTGTGATGTACAATGTTGTTATCTCATGTACACTTGTTTGACCAAGTCTCATGTATAATGTTGTTATCTCATGTACATTGTGTAACCTTATCTGATGTATAATGGTTGTTACCTAATGTACACTTGTGTGACCTAGTCTGATGTAAAATGTTGTTATCTCATGTACATTGTGTGACCTTGTCTGATGTACAATTCTTGTTATCTCATGTACATTGTGTGACCAAGTCTGATGTATAATGGTTGTTACTTTATGGACACTGGTGTGACCTTGTCTGATGTACAGTGTTTATTATCTCATGTACATTGTGTGACCAAGTCTCATGTGCAATGAGTGTTATCTCATGTACATTGTGTGACATTGTCTGATGTACAATTCTTGTTATCATTTGCATTGTGTGACCAAGTCTGATGTATAATGGTTGTTATCTCATGTACATTGTGTGACCTTATCTGATGTACAATGTTTGTGAACTCGTGTACACTTTTGTGACCTAGTCTGATGTACAATGGTTGTTATCTCATGTACATTGTGTGACCAAATCTGATGTATAATGGCTGTTACCTCATGTATACATGTGTGACCTAGTCTGATGTACAATGGTTGTTATCTCATGTACACTTGTGTGACCTTGTGTGATGTGCAATGTTTATTATCTTATGTACATTGTGTGACCTAGTCTAATGTACAATGTTTGTGAACTCATGTACACTTTTGTGACCTAGTCTTATGTAAAATGGTTGTTATCTCATGTACACATGTGTGCCTTTGTCTGATGTGCAATGAGTGTTATCTCATGTCGTTGTGTGACCTTGTCTGATGTATAATTCTTGTTATCTCATGTACATTGTGTGACCTTATCTGATGTACAATGTTTATAATCTCATGTACATTGTGGGACGAAGTCTGATGTATAATGGTTGTTATCTCATGAACACTTGTGTGACCTTGTCTGATCTACAATGTTTATTATCTCATGTACATTGTGTGACCAAGTCTGATGTGCAATGAGTGTTATCTCATGTACATTGTGTGACATTGTCTGATGCACAATGGTTGTGACTTCATGTACACATGTTACCAAATCTGATGCACAATGGTTGCTACATCATGTACATTGTGTGACCTAGTCTGATGTACAATGTTAGTAACTCATGTACACTTTTGTGACCTAGTCTTATGTACAATGGTTGTTATCTCATGTACACATGTGTGCCTTAGTCTGATGCGCAATGAGTGTTATCTCATGTACATTGTGTGACCTTGTCTGATGTACAATTCTTGTTATCTCATGTACATTGTGTGACCAAGTCTGATGTATAATGGTTGTTTCTTCATGGACACTAGTTTGACCTTGTCTGATGTACAATGTTTATTATCTCATGTACATTGTGTGACCAAGTCTGATGTGCAATGAGTGTTTTCTCATGTACATTGTGTGACCTTGTCTGATGTACAATTCTTGTTATCTCATGTACATTGTGTGACCAAGACTGATGTATAATGGTTGTTATCTCATGTACATTGTGTGACCAAGTCTGATGTATAATGGTTGTTATCTCATATACATTGTGTGACCAAGACTGATGTATAATGGTTGTTATCTCATGTACATTGTGTGACCAAGACTGATGTATAATGGTTGTTATCTCATGTACATTGTGTGACCAAGTCTGATGTGCAATGAGTGTTTTCTCATGTACATTGTGTGACATTGTCTGATGTACAATTCTTGTTATCTCATGTACATTGTGTGACCTTATCTGATGTACAATGTTTATAATCTCATGTACATTGGGTGACCTAGTCTAATGCACAATGTTTGTGAACTTATGAATACTTTTGTGACCTAGTCTGATGTACAATGGTTGTTATCTCATGTACATTGTATGACCAAGTCTGATGTACAATGGCTGTTATCTCATGTACACGTGTGACCTAGTCAGATGGATTATGGTTGTTACCTCATGTATACATGTGTGACCTAGTCTGATGTACAATGGTTGTTACTTCTTGGACACTTGTGTCACCTTGTCTGATGTACAATGTTTATTATCTCATGTGCATTGTGTGACCAAGTCTGATGTGCAATTCTTGTTATCTCATGTAGATTGGGTGACATTGTCTGATGTACAATTCTTGTTATCTCATGTACATTGTGTGACCTTATCTGATGTACAATGTTTATAATCTCATGTACATTGTGTGACCTAGTTTAATGTACAATGTTTGTGAACTTATGTACACTTTTGTGACCTCGTCTGATGTACAATATTTATTATCTCATGTACATTGTGTGACCACGTCTGTTGTGCAATGAGTGTACCTCAAGTACACTTTTGTGACCTAGTCTGATATACAGTGGTTGTTATCTCATGTACATTGTGTGACCTTCTCTGATGTATAATGGTTGTTACCTCATGTTCATTATGTGACTAGGTCTCATGTGCAATGAGTGTTATCTCATGTACATTGTGTGACATTGTCTGATGTACAATTCTTGTTATCTCATGTGCATTGTGTTACCAAGTCTGATGTATAATGGTTGTTATCTCATGTACATTGTGTGACCTTGTGTGATGTGCAATGTTTATTATCTCATGTACATTGGGTGACCTAGTCTATTGTACAATGTTTGTGAACTCATGTACACTTTTGTGACCTAGTCTGATGTACAATGGTTGTTATCTCATGTACATTGTGTGACCTTATCTGATGTACAATGTTTATTATCTCATGTATACATGTGTGACCTAGTCTAATGTACAATGATTGTGAACTCATGTACACTTTTGTGACCTAGTCTGATGTGCAATGAGTGTTATCTCATGTACATTGTGTGACCAAGTCTGATGTACAATGGCTGTTATCTCATGTACACGTGTGACCTAGTCTGATGGATTATGGTTGTTACCTCATGTATACATGTGTGACCTAGTCTGATGTACAATGGTTGTTATCTCATGTACATTTTGTGACCAAGGCTAATGTATAATGGTTTTTACCTCATGTATACATGTTTGACCTAGTCTGATGTACAATGGTTGTTATCTCATGTACACTTGTGTGACCTTGTGTGATATGCAATGTTTATTATCTCATGTACATTGTGTGACCTAGTCTAATGTACAATGTTTGTGAACTCATGTACACTTTTGTGACCTAGTCTGATGTACAATGGTTGTTATCTCATGTACATTGTGTGACCTTATCTGATGCACAATGGTTGTTATCTCATGTACATTGTGTGACCTAGTCTAATGTACAATGTTTGTGAACTCATGTACACTTTTGTGACCTAGTCTGATGTACAATGGTTGTTATCTCATGTACACATGTGTGCCTTAGTCTGATGTGCAATGAGTGTTATCTCATGTACATTGTGTGACCTAGTCTGATGGATTATGGTTGTTACCTCATGTATACATGTGTGACCTAGTCTGATGTACAATGGTTGTTATCTCATGTACACTTGTGTGACATTGTCTGATGTATAATGTTTGTTATCTCATTTACACTTGTGTGAACTAGTCTAATGTACAATGTTTGCTATCTCATGTACACTTGTGTGACCTAGTCTAATGTCCAATGTGTTTGTTATCTCATTTACACTTGTGTGAACTAGTCTAATGTACAATGTTTGCTATCTCATGTACACTTGTGTGACCTAGTCTAATGTCCAATGTGTTTGTTATCTCATTTACACTTGTGTGAACTAGTATGATGTACAATGTTTGTTATCTCATGTACACTTGTGTGAATTTGTCTGATGTACAATGGCTGTTATCTCATGTACACTTGTGTGACCTAGTCTAATGTACAGTGTTTGTTATCTCATGTAAACTTGTGTAACCTTGTCTGATGTACAATGTTATTATCTCATGTACTTTGTGTGACCTTGTCTGATGTACAATGGCTGTTATCTCATGTACACTTGTGTATACTTGTCTGATGTACAATGGCTGTTATCTCATGTACACTTGTGTGACTTTGTCTGATGTACAATGGCTGTTATCTCATGTACACTTTTGTGACCTAGTTTTATGTACAATCTTTGTTATGTCATGTACACTTATGTGACATTGTCTGATGTACAATGGCTGTTATCTCATGTACACTTGTGTGACCTAGTCTAATGTACAATCTTTGTTATGTCATGTACACTTGTGTGACCTAGTCTAATGTACAGTGGTTGTTATCTCATGTACACTTGTGTGCAGTTTACTTTCTACAGTTTTACTGGAGATGATGTGTTCAAAAAAGCAGCTTACTATCTACAGTTTTACTGGAGATGATTGATGTGTTCCATAAAGCACTTTATTGTCTACAGTTTTACTGGAGATGATGTGTTCCATAAAGCAGCTTGCTCTCTACAGTTTAAGTTGAGATGATGTGTTTCTTAAAGTTACTTACGTTCTACAGTTTAAGTTGAGATGATATGTTCCATAAAGTAACTTACTGTCTACAGTTTTACTAGAGATGATGTGTTCCATAAAGTAACTTACTGTCTACAGTTGTACTGGAGATGATGTGTTCCATAAAGTATCTTACTGTATACAGTTTTACTGGAGATGATGTGTTCCATAAAGCAGCTTACTTTCTGCAGTTTAAATGAAAATGATGTGTTCCATAAAGCAGCTTACTATCTGCAGTTTTACTGGAGATGATGTGTTCCATAAAGCAGCTTACTATCTACATTTTAAGTTGAGATGATGTGTTCCAGAAATTAACCTACCATCTACAGTTTAAGTTGAGATGATGTGTTCCATAAAGTAACTTACTGTCTACAGTTTTACTGGAGATGATGTGTTCCATAAAGTAACTTACTGTCTACAGTTTTACTGGAGATGATGTGTTTCATAAAGCAGCTTACTGTCTACAGTTTTACTGCTGGAGATGATGTGTTCCATAAAGTAACTTACTGTCTACAGTTTTACTAGAGATGATGTGTTCCATAAAGCAGCTTACTGTCTACAGTTTTACTGGAAATGATGTGTTCCATAAAGCAGCTTACTGTCTACAGTTTTACTGGAAATGATGTGTTCCATAAAGCAGCTTACTGTCTACAGTTTTACTAGAGATGATGTGTTCCATAAAGCAGCTTACTGTCTACAGTTTTAATGGAAATGATGTGTTCCATAAAGCAGCTTGCTCTCTACAGTTTAAATTGAGATGATTTGTTCCAGAAATTAACTTACCGTCTACAGTTTAAGTTGAGATGATGTGTTCCATAAAGTAACTTACTGTCTACAGTTTAAGTTGAGATGATGTGTTCCATAAAGTAACTTACTGTCTACAGTTTTACTGGAGATGATGTGTTCCATAAAGCAGCTTGCTGTCTACCGTTCTACTGGAGATGATGTGTTCCATAAAGAAGCTTACTGTCTACAGTTTTACTGCAGATGATGTGTTCCATAAAGTAACTTCCTGTCTACAGTTTTACTGGAGAGGATGTGTTCCATAAAGTAACTTCCTGTCTACAGTTTTACTGGAGATGATGTGTTCCATAAAGCAGCTTGCTGTCTACCGTTTTACTGGAGATGATGTGTTCCATAAAGAAGCTTACTGTCTACAGTTTTACTGGAGATGATGTGTTCCATAAAGTAACTTACTGTCTACAGTTTTACTGGAGATGATGTGTTCCATAAAGTAACTTACTGTCTACAGTTTTACTGGAGAGGATGTGTTCCATAAAGTAACTCACTGTCTACAGTTTTACTGGAGATAATGTGTTCCATAAAGCAGCTTACTATCTACAGTTTTACTAGAGATAATGTGTTCCATAAAATAATTCACTGTCTTCAGTTTTACTAGGGATGTTTATCTTTATGTGAACTATGTAATCTTTAACCTTTTAAGTTTTTCTGATTATATAGGAGAATTTCTTTGTTGTTATTGATTTAATTCAGGTGAACTTGTTTAACTTAAAGTTTAACAAAGGTAAACAAAGGTTTCTATTAGTAGGACAGTTTCTTGACTTTTGAGTTGGAACATATTTTGATTTTTGTAGTATAAACTCAGGTATAGAAAAGAACACCAAATATACAATTTTTTTTCTATTTTAGGGGTATTTACAGAAAACTATTAGAAGTTGATATAATTTATGAAAAATTGACCTCAGTTGATAAAATGAAGGTTAGTAATAAATACTTTACATCACATCATTTTAGCTCACCAGACCAAAAGGTGGTGTGAGCTTATGGCATGGCATGGCATGTGTTTGTGCATGTGTGCATTCATGCATGTATGCATTGTTAACACCTATTTTCAACTTCTTATCGAAACTGCAGAACAGATTTCAATGATACTTGGTCAGAGGCATGTATGGGCTGGTGCAATTCAGATTTGTTCATGGCGTTTCCATGGCTACCAAAACTAGGTCACAGTGACCTTAAGGTACAAAAATTTTAAAAAATCTTCTCCAAAACCGATGATGGGAGAAAAAATCTGATGTGATATTAAACTTTTCTAGGGTCTTCATTTCATGAAATTAGGTTGAAAATTGGGTTATGCAATTTTGTGTATAATTTAAAAAATTGGCTTCAAATGGCTTCAAATTGTAATAACTTTACTATTTGAACAGATAATAACATGAGGTTTTCAGTTTTGACTTTTTATTTTTAAATGACGTTTTTAAAATGGTCAAAGTCATGAACTTATTTCTGATTTGTGGAGTTTTGTGTGATCTGTTGATGAGTAATATTAATAAAGTCAATCAAGCCATAAATTTACTCTTTGTTTTTCTATACATGTAGACATATTTATGAAAATGTTGCCGTATGTCAAGAGAAAAACCCGAGAGTCCCCATTGTTTCCAAGTACAAAAACGTCAATTTTTTAAAATCTTGTGGATCTTAATGATTTTAAAGTGCTTTATTGTGGATTAACTGATTTTTAGGATTTAACATGATTAAATTCTGATTTTATTTCATTTTAATTTGATGTGCTTGTGCATATCATTCTTTTTCAGCTGAAAGAGA
Organism: Tegillarca granosa; assembly: GCA_029721355.1. Classification (NCBI taxonomy): domain Eukaryota; kingdom Metazoa; phylum Mollusca; class Bivalvia; order Arcoida; family Arcidae; genus Tegillarca; species Tegillarca granosa. The sequence continues at coordinate 9,403,337 of CM056606.1, read as the reverse complement.
AATGGACTCTTTGGACTGATTGATAAAACTTATTGTTGATTTTTATGTATGTGTAGATCAATACAACCATTAATTGATTAAATGTGATTTAAAAAACAAAGTTTTTCTTTGATCATTAATATGATTATATGACGGAAAGCGGTATAATATTCAACAATTATAACAGTTAAATTTCATCACAGACCATTTTGGGGGACCTTTAGTATTTGTCAGTTAGTGTTGTAAAATTTTAGTGATGTATTATTTTAACGGTTGAATTCTTCTGCGAATTGTGCTAAAAAAAAACTGCTGCTAAATTTTCATGGTTTACAGTATATGATAATTCATGTAGAAGTTGTTGTCCTTGAAATGTTATTTTTTGCTAATAAATACTAAAATTTTGCATGAGCTTAAAAGCTATTATCTTTTTGTATAGGCATATATATTAGAATAATGTTGGTATTGATATTATGGTCAATTTGATATATGGTTCAAGGTCATGTGTTGAAAGGTCTAGGTCATAGCTGCATTAGAAGACTGAAATTGTTAATTATCTTGAAAACTATGAACTTTTTGTATAGGCACGTATATTAGAATAATGTAGGTATTGATATTACGGCAATTTGGATTTATGGTTCAAGGTCATACATTCAAAGGTTATTACTGCATAAGTATAATGGTTAATGATTTGGAAATCATTCATTGTACTATAGTTGATATATGCATATTAGCTATGTCCACTTCCATGGAAAATCCATGAATTTCCACTGAAATGATACTAAAATCAAATGAAAAGTGTGTACATGTCCATGGAAAAATAAATTTGCCATCTTTTTGACCATGGATTTGTGCATAATTTCCATGGAATTTCCGTGGACATGTACATGGATTTTTGTGGCAATTTTTGTCTGTCAGTGAAAGTATAACAAAGTATACAAACTTTAAGAGCATTAACTTGTCAACAAACTCTGTATGTGTAAATTAAATTCATGGCATTTTTCTCAAGTGTCAAGGTCAGTAATTTGAGTGTTCTGTTCATACAATGAGGAGGTATCGTTAGACAACAACAAAACAAAAGATAGCTGCCTTCAGTCTTATACTAAACAAGACTGAAAAGGACATAAAATCTTATACTTTAGGTGACTGTTTACCTGTTTATTTTGGTGCCTTCAGGTGACTGTTTACCTGTTTATGTTGATGTCTTTAGATGACTGTTTACCTGTTTATGTTGATGTCTTCAGATGACTTTACCTGTTTATGTTGATGTCTTTAGATGACTGTTTACCTGTTTATGTTGATGTATTGAGGTGACTGTTTACCTGTTTATGTTGATGTCTTCAGATGACTGTTTACCAGTTTATATTGATGTCTTCAGATGACTGTTTCCCTGTTTATGTCTTCAGATGACTGTTTACCTGTTTATGTTGATGTCTTGAGATGACTGTTTACCTGTTTATGTTGATGTCTTTAGGTGACTGTTTACCTGTTTATGTTGATGTATTCAGATGACTGTTTACCTGTTTATGTTGATGTCTTGAGATGACTGTTTACCTATTTATGTTGATGTCTTCAGATGACTGTTTACCTGTTTATGTTGATGTCTTCAGATGACTGTTTCCCTGTTTATGTCTTCAGATGACTGTTTACCTGTTTATGTTGATGTCTTGAGATGACTGTTTACCTGTTTATGTTGATGTCTTTAGGTGACTGTTTACCTGTTTATGTTGATGTATTCAGATGACTGTTTACCTGTTTATGTTGATGTCTTTAGATGACTGTTTACCTGCTTATGTTGATGTCTTTTGGTGACTGTTAACCTGTTTATGTTGATGTCTTTAGGTGACTGTTTACCTATTTATGTTGATGTCTTCAAATGACTGATTACCTGTTTATGTTGATGTCTTGAGATGACTGTTTACCTATTTATATTGATGTCTTCAGATGACTGTTTACCTGTTTATGTTGATGTCTTCAAATGACTGATTACCTGTTTATGTTGATGTCTTGAGATGACTGTTTACCTATTTATATTGATGTCTTCAGATGACTGTTTACCTGTTTATATTGATGTCTTCAGGTGACTGTTTACCTGTTTATGTTGATGTCTTTAGATGAATGTTAACCTGTTTATGCCGTGTCTTCAGGTGACTGTTTACCTGTTTATGTTGATGTCTTCAGGTGACTGTTTACCTGTTTATGTTGATGTCTTTAGGTGACTGTTTACCTGTTGATTTCTTCAGATGACTGTTTACCTGTTTATGTTGATGTCTTGAGATGACTGTTTACCTGTTTATGTTGATGTCTTCAGGTGACTTTAACCTGTTTATGTTGATGTCTTCAGATGAATGTTTACCTGTTTATGTTGATGTCTTCAGGTGCCTGTTTACCTGTTAATGTTGATGTCTTCAGATGACTGTTTACCTGTTTATGTTGATATCTTCAGATGACTGTTTACCTGTTTATGTTGATGTCTTCAGATGACTATTTACCTGTTTATGTTGATGTCTTCAGGTGACTGTTTACCTGTTTATGTTGATGTCTTCAGGTGACTGTTTACCTGTTTATGTTGATGTCTTTAGGTGACTGTTTACCTGTTGATTTCTTCAGATGACTGTTTACCTGTTTATGTTGATGTCTTGAGATGACTGTTTACCTGTTTATGTTGATGTCTTCAGGTGACTTTTAACCTGTTTATGTTGATGTCTTCAGATGAATGTTTACCTGTTTATGTTGATGTCTTCAGGTGCCTGTTTACCTGTTAATGTTGATGTCTTCAGATGACTGTTAACCTGTTTATGTTGATGTCTTCAGATGACTGTTTACCTGTTTATGTTGATGTCTTCAGATGACTATTTACCTGTTTATGTTGATGTCTTTCAGATGACTGTTTACCTGTTTATGTTGATGCCTTTAGATGAATGTTTACCTGTTTATGTCGTGTCTTCATATGACTGTTAACCTGTTTATGTTGATGTCTTCAGATGACTGTTTACCTGTTTATGTTGATGTCTTCAGATGACTGTTTACCTGTTTATGTTGATGTCTTCAGGTGACTGTTTACCTTTTTATGTTGATGCCTTTAGATGAATGTTTACCTGTTTATGTCGTGTCTTCAGGTGACTGTTTATCTGTTTATGTTGATGTCTTCTGGTGACTGTTTACCTGTTTATGTTAATGTCATTAAGGTGACTGTTTACCTGTTGATTTCTTCAGATGACTGTTTACCTGTTTATGTTGATGTCTTTAGGTGACTGTTTACCTGCTTATGTTGATGTCTTTTGGTGACTGTTAACCTGTTTATGTTGATGTCTTTAGGTGACTGTTTACCTGTTTATGTTGATGTCTTCAAATGACTGTTTACCTGTTTATGTTGATGTCTTTAGATGAATGTTAACCTGTTTATGTTGTGTCTTCAGGTGACTGTTTACCTGTTTATGTTGATGTCTTCAGGTGACTGTTTACCTGTTTATGTTGATGTCTTTAGGTGATCGTTTACCTGTTGATTTCTTCAGATGACTATTTACCTGTTTATGTTGATGTCTTGAGATGACTGTTTACCTGTTTATGTTGATGTCTTCAGATGACTGTTTACCTGTTTATGTTGATTACCTGTTTATGTTGATGTCTTCAGATGACTGTTTACCTATTTATGTTGATGTCTTCAGGTGACTTTTTACCTGTTTATGTTGATGTCTTGAGATGACTGTTTACCTGTTTATGTTGATGTCTTCAGGTGACTTTTTACCTGTTTATGTTGATGTCTTCAGATGACTGTTTACCTGTTTATGTTGATGTCTTCAGGTGCCTGTTTACCTGTTAATGTTGATGTCTTCAGATGACTGTTTACCTGTTTATGTTGATGTCTTCAGATGACTGTTTACCTGTTTATGTTGATGTCTTCAGATGACTATTTACCTGTTTATGTTGATGTCTTTTGGTGACTGTTTACCTGTTTATGTTGATGCCTTTAGATGAATGTTTACCTGTTTATGTCGTGTCTTCATATGACTGTTAACCTGTTTATGTTGATGTCTTCAGATGACTGTTTACCTGTTTATGTTGATGTCTTCAGATGACTGTTTACCTGTTTATATTAATGTCTTCAGGTGACTGTTAACCTGTTTATGTTGATGCCTTTAGATGAATGTTTATCTGTTTATGTCATGTCTTCAGGTGACTGTTTATCTGTTTATGTTGATTTCTTCAGATGACTGTTTACCTTTTTTATGTTGATGTCTTTAGGTGACTGTTTACCTGCTTATGTTGATGTCTTTTGGTGACTGTTAACCTGTTTATGTTGATGTCTTTAGGTGACTGTTTACCTGTTTATGTTGATGTCTTGAGATGACTGTTTACCTGTTTATATTAATGTCTTCAGGTGACTGTTAACCTGTTTATGTTGATGCCTTTAGATGAATGTTTACCTGTTTATGTCATGTCTTCAGGTGACTGTTTATCTGTTTATGTTGATTTCTTCAGATGACTGTTTACCTGTTTATGTTGATGTCTTTAGGTGACTGTTTATCTGTTTATGTTGATTTCTTCAGATGACTGTTTACCTGTTTATGTTGATGTCTTTAGGTGACTGTTTACCTGCTTATGTTGATGTCTTTTGGTGACTGTTAACCTGTTTATGTTGATGTCTTTTGGTGACTGTTAACCTGTTTATGTTGATGTCTTCAGATGACTGTTTACCTGTTAGTGTTGATGTCTTTAGGTGACTGTTTACCTGTTTATGTTGATCCTTTAGATGACTGTTTACCTGTTTATGTTGATGTCTTTAGGTGACTGTTTACCTGTTTATGTTGATTCTTTAGGTGACTGTTTACCTGTTTATGTTGATGTCTTTAGGTGACTGTTTACCTGTTTATGTTTTTGTGAATGTTTTCTTTTTTGTGCCTATACATCTTTTTGAAAAACAAAATTTGTTATGTATTATTAGTTCAGGGTGAGTTGGTGACCTAATATGGTTTATACAAATCAATATTGGGCAAAGGCAAAGCTGGAGCTATCTTGGATTTTAAATGCAGATTTCATTTTTGTAGGCCTGTTCTTAACATTTAAAAAACAGAACTTTATATGAAACATCTGTAACATTTAAAAAAAGTCATATTATGGTTTTTGTATATTTTAGATTAAGGCAGGAAGTATAATAGTTGCGATTGAACTCAATAGAACAGAGAGCTATATAGATTTAGTTTCAATTACAAACAGCATAGATATTTTGGTAAGTACTACATATATATCCTCAGTTCATTAAGCCTTACCAAATTTATGACTTGACCTTTACATTCATTCAAGGTCACAATAACTTTACATGTTAGACCTTTAATCATCTTCTTGTTTTAAACAAACATTATATATATTAAGTATAATGAAGCCCTATCATTATTACAGTGTCAAATGTTTCAGCAATGATGTGAAATAAAAATTATGATTTAAAAAAAAGGTAATTTTTTGCATTTTTCCTTAAGTGTTCTGGCAATTAAAGTGTCATTGGTTTATTTTTTTCTCTTTATAAACTATTATTACATTTAAATTTTCAAAAAGATGACATTTTGGCTTTAATGTTGTATTCAGTTGTGTAAAATTTCACTTCTAGGTTTTGGACATTGTCTATAGGTTTTAGACAAAGTCATATTTAATTTTTACTTTTTGCATAACTTAAAAGAGATTCAATAAAATGCTTTGGAGCAAGGTTGCATTGGCAGTATACCAGTTTTAATCTATGAATTAATTTCATATGAAAATTGCATTGATCAGAATATTTGAATATTTACTTAAAACAATGAAGAAATACTTTGTATTTTTGAATTATTCTTTGAATGTTTATTTTTTAATGCTAAAAACCAAATGCAAGCTTATAACTTTCTGATAAAAAGATTTATTCAAATTTGTTGATACGAATACTAAAATCTATTGAAGAATTTGACGTATTGTCATATCTATGAAGCAGAAAAGTCACTATCTATGTTCAAGGTCAAAACTGCTGGAAGGATTATTAGGTAACCAGCCTATAAATTGATGTGTGTATATATTTGTTACTTTTTAACTTACATTGTTTCTAGATTTTATTAAGATTTTATCTTTTTCAGGTTCGTAAAGGAGAATTTCAATTTGTGTATGATAATAAGACAATAGTTGCAGACCCAACAGATGTATATGTCTCTTTCACATTTGCAGCACCATATGTGAATACAGAAGACAGTGGTACCAGAAATCCACCTCCTACAGACCCCAGTCAAGCTATTACAACAACCATTATAGTTGTGGTTGTTGTTGTTATTGCTGTTATAATCATCATAGTGGTTGTAGTTGTAAGTTGATTTTAGCTACAAAGAATCTTTACAGACAAAATTCTATCAACTTACGCCACAGGAAAGAATATGTGTGTGTCTGTATCATTCCCGTCATTTACCAGTCCACACTTAACCTGGCTCAAAGTGGACTGTATTGGATATATTAATCTTAAATACAAAATTTAAAGGGAAACGAAAGTTCTTGTCCAACTCTTGATTTCAGTTTAAACCCAAACTGTTTTCCTCATTGTTTATTATTATTACTACAGTAGGTTGCTATTAACTGTGGTTATAACTGTGAATACAGATGTTGATTTCTAGATGGTACTAATAATGCCCTGATTCATATAATGTTACAAACATGGTTGATTAAATGTTGTTTTTTTTATTGTCTGGTCAAGATTACTTCACTTGTATAAAATCAATAAATTTATGTTTATATATATATATATCTTTCTTAGGACACATAGCTTAATATTTTTACAAACTGTAGTTGTTTTAAAGAACACTGGAATGGCTAATTTTCTAAAAACTATATACTTATTGATAGACATGTATATAAGAAAATTTATAAAATTAAATTTTGATATCAAGGTCATGGGCTCAGAGGTCAAGGTTACAGATGTATTATCTATAGAAATGTCTTACAGATGTATAAGAATACTGAATTGGTTAATTTTCTGTAATTTATTTTAATCTTCTGTAAAACTATGAGGATAATACCTCTTAGTATAAAAAAGATTGCCATTTATGAATTAAATAAAATCCATATCATTTTTTATTTTGCCATTACAGATTAAAATCAGGTTAGTTTATTGGAACTCTTGTCAGATTTGACATTCAGAATTAAAGGACTTCAAAAATCTAAATATGACAAGTCAAAAAAAGGGTTATATAACATTTCTTTGCAACAATTAAGATGAATTTTGTTAATTATTAAAACAGTGATAAATAATATGCAACTAATTGTGTGCCTAATACATTAAGGATAAAAATATTGATTAGCACTTCTAATCTATACTTGGACTGAGCGCGATTTTAGAATCTAAAATTTTCCACAAAATAACAAATAATACCAAGTAAATAAATAAATTAGAAAAATTTTTAAAAAAGCATAAATTACTGTTATGTCCTGAGAAGTATAGTAACTCTAGATCTTTAAAGACTTCAATATTGCCACTTAACTTTATACCAAGAAAATGTTTTTTTCATTTTGTTTAATTGCCTGGTGTTGCATATATATATATATATATATATATATATATATATATATATATATATATATATATATATATATATATAACAAAATCCATGAAAAGTTATATTTTTTTGGCATCTGTTATTTTATCCTCCAAATCCAATAACCTTTATCTATATATCAGAACGATCATTATATTAATATTAAAAATATTTCAACATACATGCTATAGTTTTCCAGATAATTACCTATTTAAGTTTTCATTTATCATCTGTGACATTGACCTTTGAACCCATGACTTTATCTATGTCAAAATAATCTTTACATGAATACAAACGATAATCTAATATACATGACTATACAAAAATTTCGAAGTTTTCTAGATAATAATTAAAAACAAAAGAAAAATTAGTTTATAACCTTGACCAATGATCCTGACCAAATTATGAATGTCACTTCAAGTTATAAAAATTTGAACCCATTTTATAAATATTTCAAAAGTAAATGCAAAAAATGTGTAAAAAATTTTCACAAAATGAACAAACTACAGGATAAAGACCATAAAAGCCAAACATCAAATCAAATTTGTCTACAGTCATTGGTATCAGAGAAAAATATTTTTCAGCCTATGTGACCTTTTGACCTTGACCTTTAACCCACTAAAAGATCAATTGCCATTTCAGATTTAATTTATGGACAGATGTAATTTAAATTTGATATACTGAAAGAATTTGTATAGCCATAAACTGGTTTTCTAAAATTTTTATTTTGACTAGTTTTCACAGAATATGATATTAGATATATTATTTTTACATAAGTCTTTAAAGTGTTCTTTTAGAATATTTTGGCCAAATTGGTGAAAAATCCTTGGTTGATGCAAATTTAAAATTTTGTCTGGCATGGCTGTTTGAAATTCAAATGCAAAATAAGTACAAGGTGGTCCTATAGGGTTTTTTATCAGTGGTTCTATCTGTTGCATGACATTTTATTGGTGCAGTTCATTGCATTTGTTTTTATAAAAAAATGTTTGTATATATATATTTTTTTTGTCAGATAATTAAAAGACGGGGTATAGTTACAAAGATTATTACTAAAGATTATGAGCTCAATAAAACAGAATCAATTTGATGACAGTTATTGATGTTTTTTAAAGAAAGGTAAGAATTTATCAAATTAAACATTTCTTAACAAGCTACTACAACTTTTAATTAGTTCCTCACTACAGTTCTACAGATATGTATTAGGTAAAAACCAGAGAGTACATTTTATAAAACATGAATTGTCTAGGACCTTCTAGATTTTAAGCCTATAAAATCTACTGCCAATCTGCAAAAAAATCCTGGGATTTGACCTTGACCCAAAACAATTTTATTTCACTGTAAAATTTCTTAATGAAATATCCTTTGTGTAATAAATATTTATGAAAATAGGACTTATATTTAGATGAAAATTTTCAAACTTTGGACAATGTTTAGAAAATAAATACAGAACATTTTTTATTCAAAAGTTTTTGTATGAAATAAAAAACAGATCAAGTTTGTTAGAATAACCTTGTTTGATCTTGAAGATGTTTGTTTATGTAGTTATGGCAAACAAATAGTCGTGATGAAGATAATATTATCTTCGTTTATTCCTGAACCAATTTTGACACCTTTTTCAAATTTAGACACAGAAAGAAATTTTTTTAGATTTTTTCCTTCCTATAGTTCCGTTGTCTTTTGGGTTTTATAAAATGATTCAAAAATCAGGTTAGTAGAATTAAATGCCTAATGGCTTGTACCAGAAAAAATAAATTTTAAATTTTTATGTATTTTTATTGTGTTAGACTTAATTATTAAAGTGTAGAAAAGAGAAGATGTCAGAATTATAAAAAAAATCTACTACATGTAATTATGTTACATTGAAACTTTGATCAAAATCAGTCAAAAATCAGTCATAGTGAGTATTGTGTGTAAAAATGTGTCAAAATACTAGAAATTGTGACCAACATTGATCTTCATTATGTTTTACTTTAGATTTATATTGATGTTTGACTATTACAATGTACTAGTATATTTGATATAGCTTCAACATGTATACATGCTACAATATATCTTTATTTCCAGAGATTTGCTTTGGATAAAAAAATCAGAAGAACCTTTATTATCAGATTGTGTACATTGACTGAAAACAGATTTTGGTGGCAGACCACAAATGGGAGCCCTTCCAATGAGCTTTTTATTGTACATACAAGGTCCAAGTCATTCCAGTGTAACATGCCTAAGTACAAGAAGTGTTTGTTGTTGGGCTCTAGGTTTTCAGGTTTTATAATTGGTATGATGCTTCAGTACAGGACAGATAATTATAAGTACAGGACAGATTATTATATGTGTAGGACAGATCATTTGATGTAGCACAGATAATTACAAGTGCAGCACAGATTATTAAATGTGTAGGACAGATCATTTGATGTAGCACAGATAATTACAAGTGCAGCATAGATTATTATATGTGTAGGACAGATCATTTGATGTAGCACAGATAATTACAAGTGCAGCATAGATTATTATATGTGTAGGACAGATCATTTGATGTAGCACAGATAATTACAAGTGCAGCATAGATTATTATATGTGTAGGACAGATCATTTGATGTAGCACAGATAATTACAAGTGCAGCATAGATTATTATATGTGTAGGACAGATCATTTGATGTAGCACAGATAATTACAAGTACAGGACAGATTATTAAATGTGTAGGACAGATCATTTGATGTAGCACAGATAATTACAAGTGCAGCACAGATAATTATAAGTGCAGCATGGATAATTATAAATGCAGCACATATAATTATCAGTGCAGCACAGATAATTATCAGTGCAGCATGGATAATTATAAGAGCAGCATGAATTATTATAAGTGCAGCACAGATAATTATCAGTGCAGCATGGATAATTATAAATGCTGCATGAATATATTATATGTGAAGGACAGATAAGTATTATCCTCAGGTTTATGGTATATGTTGTTGTTGTTCTTGTTATGTTTCTATAAAACACCTTGTCTGATGACATTCTGTTGTCAATGTGCTGTTTTTATAAATCTATACACATTTTTATTTTGGTGTTTTATATAAATGTTTAGATATTATACAAACTGTGTTATTGATTTTTATAATTACACACACACACACACACACACACACTGTAGATTGCTGAAATCAGTAGAGATCAAGATTTTTGATTTTAGGATCATTTTGGAACATCTGTATTATTTTGTTTTGAAGATCATTTAATATGGTATTTCATTCTGCCATCTCAAGTTACAGTTCCACTTTGTGTTTGGTTCCAGGTAACTGATTTTTAAGAAATTATGGGATTTTGACAGAGAAATTTTTCTAAAATATTAGTTTTCCAATTTTTTCTAAATGCCTGTAGATATTGAACTCAAATTTGTTATGCAAGTCTACCATAATGAGTTATGGTCAAGTTTGAGGTATGTTCTGGTTCAGTGATTTTTGACAAAACTATGGGCCTGAGACAAATTTGAAATTAAATTCATAATCCATTAAGTTCTAACTTTATACAGTATAAAAACTCTTGTGTGCCTATAGATTTCTAATGTATTTATATATGTTACTGTGTAATATGGTGCTTTGTAAAAATAAATTAAACACAACAAATAATTTTCTGTCTTTGATTTCTGAAAGCTCAGATGAGCTATTGCTATCCATCTTCGTCCTCCGTGCGTCTTTCCACCATGTGTTGTTCGTCATGCGTCGTGCATTAACTTATAACATTTTAATCCTTTCCTCCAAAACTACTGAGCCAAATTTAATGAAACTTGGTAACTATCATGCCTGGGTGAAGCCCTTTCAGATTTTCACAAATGAAGGAGTTTTGTTCCTTTTCGGCCCCATAAGGGGGAAATAGTGAAAAACTTTAAAAATCTTCTTCTCTGAATCTACGAGAGATATACCTTAGTTATTCCACTTATAACATTCTTAGGTCATATAGTTTCAGATTTGCACAAATGGTAGCCATGGGGTTCAAAATGGGGAAATTATAAAGTACTAAGTAGGTAAATTGCTAAAAATTACATATTTGTCACTATATCTTAAAAATTATAAACTTTTTGTATAGGCATGTGTATTAGAATATTGTAGGTATTGATATGACAATCATTTTGTCATATGTTGAAAGATCAAGGTCACAGCTACAAAAGAAGACTTAAATTGCTAATTATCTTGAAAACTTAACTTTTTGTATAGGCATGTATATTAGAATATTGTAAGTATTGTGACAACAGCCATTTTGATATATGGTTCAAGGTCATATGTTGAAAGGTCAAGGTCACAGCTGCAGAAGAAGACATAAATTGCTAATTATCTTGAAAACTATTAACTTTTTGTATAGGCATGTATATTAGAATATTGTAAGTATTGTGACAACAGCCATTTTGATATATGGTTCAAGGTCATATGTTGAAAGGTCAAGGTCACAGCTGCAGAAGAAGACATAAATTGCTAATTATCTTGAAAACTATTAACTTTTTGTATAGGCATTGTATATCAGAATATTGTAATTATTGCGACAACAATCATTTTGATATAAGTTAAAGGTCATATGTTGAAAGGTCAAGGTCACAACTCAAAAGAAGACTTAAATTGCTTATTATCTTGAAAACTTGTAACTATTTGTATAGGCATGTATATAAAAATATTGTAGTTATTTTGGCAACGATCATTTTGATATATGGTTCAAGGTTATATATTGAACAGTTAAGGTCACAGCTACAAAAGAAGACTTAAATTGCTAATTATCTTGAAAAATATAAGCTTTTTGTATAGGCATGTATATTAGAATATTGTAGATATTGACTTAAATTGCTGATTTCTTTTCATCAAATATGGTACTGAAGTAGTCAGGTGAGATGACGTCAGCAAGTTTCCCATCAGTACGTCTTTGGTTTCCCTACTGTTAAGTTCAACTATTTTACTCTAGTGGATTGTATATATTCTCACTTATGGATATTATTATATTATTTCAAATTATGATAAATGGATATTTATAAGATTGTATAGACTGCAAAATTTATAAAAACGTGACTTTAAAAGTCGCAGCATACTTATATAAACCGTTATGAACTCAAAGAGCCAGGTTTCAAGTATGCACGAGAAGGAAAAGCTCCAGAAAAAACCAAAGAGCAAGGAAAAGCTCCAGAAAAAACCAATAATGACGTTGTTGGTATTGTGGGTAACATTTTTGAAAAAAATCACAAACCAACTGCCTAACCAGCCAAAAAGAGGCGAAAAAATATCGGCAGATAATAGTTCTAACAATATGGCGGACAACGCCGAAATTGTATCTGCAGCACCCAATGGGGGTGAGCAAATGGACAACCCAGTTACTATGCACGACATGAACGCAGCATTGCAAACAATGTGCAAGCAAATTTGTGACACGTTTTTGCATTCGCAAACTGCATTATTTCAAATGCATGCAATTTTGCAGCAAAAATGTTCGGACGACAGTGGGCGTGGACAAAAGCGACCTGCTACCGAAGATGCATGTCCAGGTACTGCTAAAGTTCACATAAGTGATTCGAATGAAATAACTCCCACTGTGTCTTATGACCTTTTATCAGACTCGGAATCTGACGATGGCTCTGAGGAAGGCGGGGCTAACAATGCCATAGATGAAATATTGGAGAGTGTCAGTGATTTATATGCTGACGAGGACAATTTGAAGAAAGATGTTTTTACAAAGCTGGCGGGCAATGTTAATCTCTTTTTTCGTAAGAGGTTATCAAAAGAGCATGAGAAAACGCTAATAAACAATTATGGGCGCCCGCAAAACTGTAAAAACTTGTACATGTATATACCAAAAATTAACAGTGTAGTTTGGGATATTACAAAAGCCAACACCAGGTCACGTGATGTCAGATTGTCCCAAGTACAAAAGTTATTGGGCAAGGCTGCTATCCAAATCATTGAAAACGCTCAGTCGTTGTATGATAGTAAAAAAGACAAAGATAAAGAAAAGAGAGAAAGTGACAAAGTGGAAATGCGGAAATATGTGGATGCATTAATACTGATCGGATCTGCGTTTAGTGAGATTAGTCAGATTAGTAAAGATCAGCTGAGACAAGGAATACCTAAGAGCTACAAAAAGCTTTGCAGTCCTTCCAATGATGTATCAACAGAATGGTTACTTGGAGATGATATTGAGAAAAGAATGAAGGAACTTAATGAAGCCAAGAAGCTGGAGAAGGCCCTAGATAGAGAATCGTCTGACTGGAAACACGGAGGCTATGGCAGTCGTTTTATCACTCATATTAAAAACTGGAGCACGGGAAAGGGTGGCCAAAACATAATGGAACAGGAAAAATCTTTTTTTGTCGAAGGGTCAGAGATTCAAAGGAAGCAAGTTCCGTTAGACAATAGCAAACACGCATTGTCAAATGGAAAACAAACTGTGCTATCAGAAAAAACCAATAAGGTGAGAACAAGTTTACCTTTGCTGTTGCAAAATACGCTTGATAACTTCAGAGCGGGAAAAATTTTAAATAGTTTTTCAAAATGGCAAACTATTACTTTAGATCATTGGGTTTTCAATAAAGTAAAAGGTTTAAACATTCCTTTTAATAACATCCCAACACAAAATACTCTCCCGCCGCAAATACAATTTTCGGTTACAGAAAAATTACAAATTCAAGATGAAATTTATACACTTATAAACAAAGGAGTAATTTCTAAAGTACAACATACAACAAGTGATGGTTACGTTTCTAATATTTTTACAAGATTGAAAAAAAGACGGTTCCGTTTGTGTTATTTTAAATTTAAAAAGGTTAAACGAATTTATTGAGAAATGTCATTTCAAAATGGACACGCTTAAATCCGCTTTTTCGCTTGTTACTCCAAACTGTTTTTTCGCAAGCTGTGATCTGAAGGATGCGTGTTACAGCATTCCTATAAGAGAGTCAGATAGGAAATATCTACGTTTTCTTTGGAAAAATGACGTTTTTCAATTTTGTGTTTTGCCCAATGGCCTTTCGTGCGGGCCAAGAAGTATTTACAAAGTTACTAAAATGTGCCTTTTCTGAACTTCGAAAACATGACTTCATAAATACTGGGTACATCGATGATTTTTTGCTTCAAGTCGATACATATGAAGAATGCGAGGAAAACATTTTGCAAACAGCCAAACTCTTTGATGAACTTGGTTTTACAGTTCATCCCGAAAAGTCAGTTTTTACACCGTGTCAGGAAATAGAATTTTTAGGTTTTGTGATCAATTCTGTATTCATGACGGTTAGGCTTACAACGGAAAAATCCGAAAAACTAAAATCACAATGTGTTTCATTAATACGAAACCCCAAATGCTCTATACGATCATTAGCAGAACTTTTAGGAAAATTCGTGGCTACTTCCCCAGCAGTGCCTCATGCAGACCTATTTTATAAACGGTTGGAGATTTTTAAAACTAATTCATTAAAGTTATCACGAGGAGATTTCGAGGCTATTATCACATTAAATCAAGATTGTATACAAGATTTAACCTGGTGGCTGGAAAATGGTGGTCAAGTCTATAAATCAATTTATGACCCCGCTTTTGATATTGAGATTTATTCCGATTCAAGTCTACGCGGATGGTGCGGAGTTTATAACGGGGTTTCTATTGGAGGTCTTTGTGATTCAATTGACCACGAAAAACACATAATTATTTAGAACTGAAGGCAATTTTAATTTCACTGCAATCGTTTTGTAAGGGCATGCGCAATTGCCACATTCGTGTTAGAAGTGATAATGTCGTCTCCGTCATTTCCCTAAACAAACAAGGATCTAATAAAGAATGTCTTAATGATATGGTCAGGCAGATATGGTTGTTTAATTTGCTATAGACCGACACATCTGGCTATCAGCAGAGCATGTTCCGGGATCTGAGAATAAGTTAGCAGATTTTGAATCACGGAAAATAAATATAGATGCAGAATGGAGACTCAAACCTTCCGTATTTAGGCAAATCTGCAATATGTTTGGTTTACCAAATATTGACCTGTTTGCCTCTCGTATAAATAAGCAAGTTCAAAAATACATTTCTTGGAGACCTGACCCAGAGGCATATGCTATTGATGTTTTTAAACAAAACTGGGCATGTGGTTTATCTTATCTTTTTCCTCCTTTCAGTTTACTTGGTATTGTATTACAGAAAATAGAGAAAGACCGAGCGGAAGTAATATTGGTTGCCCCGGTATGGCCTACCCAGGTTTGGTTTCCAAAACTGTTAAAAATGATTGTGCATTGTCCGCATTGCTACCAGTCACAGAAGATCTCCAAACAATAGAAACGATATCGAACCATCCATTGTTGCACAAAGTACACCTTGCTGTTTTCAGAATATCGGGAAATCACTCGCACAGCAAGGCATTTCTTGAGACGCTACCGAGATCATACTGCACTCATGGAAAAATAATACCAAATCCCAATATTGGAGTTATATCAAAAGATGGATGTGTTTTTCGGAATAAAAAAACATTGATCCCTTTTCTCCAAATGTGAATAAAATTCTGGATTTTCTGGCTTTTCTCTTTCATTCCGGACTCGGCTGGAGCGCCTTAAATACTGCCAGGTCAGCCTTAAGTTCCTTTTTCAATACTCAAGAATGTAGATCAAATGTGGGTAAATTGTATCTTGTCAGAAGATTTATGAGGGGCGTGTTTACTTTAAGGCCAGCCCTACCGAAATATAATGTAACTTGGGGTTTAAATAGAGTGTTAGATTATTTAGCTAATTTAGATTCTATTGACATGGATCTTAAATCCTTGACATTGAAAGTAGTTATGTTAATGTCTTTACTGACCAGCCAGCATGTACAATCGTTACATTATTTAGATGGTAGAAACATTAGTTTTGAAGGCGAGTATGTTAAAATACGGATAGGAGACCCATTAAAACATTCTAGACCAGGTGTACATATTTCAGAGTTTGTATTTGAATAATATACTCAAGATTCTAGACTATGTATTGTCCAATTGTTAAAACTGTATCTTGACAGTACAAAAGTTTTAAGGAAAAATGAATCGAGGTTATTTATTAGTTTTTGTCGACCATATAAACCTGTTGCTAAAGACACAATAGCCCGCTGGGTAAAATGCGTTCTTCGTCAAGCTGGCATTGATCTTAGTATTTTACACCGCACAGTGTTCGGAGTGCATCGATGTCCAAAGCTAAATCAAAACTTATTGTACAATTGTTTACAATTATGCGAACAGCTGGATGGACAAAGGAGTCTACATTTCGAAAATTTTATGATAAACCAATTACAACTGATACATCATTTGCAAATAGTATTTTGAAAAGATAATGTAAATAAACTATGTAAATATTGTAATATTACTGGGTTTTGGGTATTTGTTTTGTAGAAATGTCTGGATGTCTCTAAAACTCTCACGTGACTACTTCAGTACCATATTTGATGAAATGAAATTTTAAAATTATACGAAATTTTATATTGAAGTATGGTTTTCAATTTCATGAAATCAAATATGGTACTGAGGTAGTTTGCCCGACCCACCCTCCCGTTGGGCTACACATAATCCAGACATTTCGGCTCTAAATACTGATGGGAAACTTGCTGACGCCATCTCACGTAACTACCTCAGTACCATATATGATTTCATGAAATTGAAATCATACTTCAATATAAAATTTCGTATAATTTTAAAATTATCTTAAAAAATTTTTAACTTTTGTATAGGCATGTATATTAGAATATTGGTCAAGGTCACAATATATTGTCTATTGCACTTTGCAAACAATTTTGGACATATCCTCAGGTGAGCGTTAAGGCCCATGGGCCTCTTGTATCTCAAATAGTATTGTAGATTTGTGGATGGGCTGGCAGCTGTCTCTTAAAAATTTGGTTTTGGTGCGTTTTAAGATACACAGATTGTCCAATGGATCTCAGATTTTATCAACTTATTCAATATGATAAAACTTTGCATTGGATTGCCAACAAGAACACTAGGTCAAAGGTCAAAATCACAGTTACTATAAATAGAAATCTTATCTTTATGCATTTGAAGACACATCGTTTTTAGATTGATCTCAAGCTTGATCAACTTAATTCATGTTTCAAGACATTGCATGGATAAAAAATAAGATCACTGGGTCAGGTTAAGGTTATGCATTCAGTTTCCGTGCATTTCAAGATGCAAAATTGGTCTAGTTGATCTTAAACTTACTGAACTTTATCCTTGTAACAAGACACCACATGGTATTGCAAACCAAGTCACCAGGTCAAAGGCCAAGGTCAAAGTTATATTACTATAAATGGAAATTTGTTTTTTGTGCATTTGTAGACATACAATTTTTTTGATTAAAGTCAAAAATGGTCAGCTTATTCCCTGTGATGAGACATTGCATGGGATAACAAAAAAGGTCACTAGTAAAAGGTCAAGATACCCCGAAAGGTATCCATAACTCTGTAGGCATTACTTTGTGTTGTCAGAAAATGTACTATTTAGCAAAATTTTCAGCCGTCTAAAATTTGAAATTTATTTTAAACGAATGTTTGTTCCCTCATGCAAAGCATTCCTGAGCTGGATTTGGATTTATTTAATTTTGGAACTTTAGATTCAATATTTTCAACTGTTTAACTTATGTTTTTTATCTATCAAACTTTTTTCGGTCCTAGTGTCACTGATGAGGAATAAATTTCCGAAATGTGAACATCTGGCACATCAAACTTTAACTGTTATTTGTATTATATATTTACTACCCCTGAGCGGGAACCGCTGCTGGTAGGGTAAAACCCTCCGGGGGTATCCATAACTCAGTAGGCAGCACCTTGTTTAGTCAGAAAATGTACCATTTAGCAAAATTTTCAGCCGTCTAAAATTTGAAATTTATTTTAAACTAAGGTTTGTTACTTCATGCAAAGCATTCCTTACCTGGATTTGGATTTATATAATTTTCAAACTTCAGATACATTATTTTTAACCGTTTGGCTTATGTTTTTTTATTTATCAAACTTTTCGGTTGTCACTGATGAGGAATGAATTTCCGAAATGTGCACATCTGGCACATCAAAATTTAACTGGTATTTGTGTTATATATTTACTATAAAGAGGAATTTGCTTCTAATGCATTTATATTAAAGGTGCACAATTTCTCAAAAATTATTTAACTGTTTTTGGGAAATTATGATTACAACAAAGTACAATATTATTTATGTACAATATTACCATGGTTACAACTCGTGCAAGTTTAAATTTTGACTAGAATAATTTTTAGAGAAGTTATGGCACATTTTTCACTTTAAATGCCTACAAAAATGAATAGATTGAAATGAAATTTTGAATACATTTATGATATGCCTGTCAATATAGACTGTATATTTTATGGTGCTGACTGTCTGTATTATATTAAAATACTGTCTATTTTCAGTGGTAATACATTGCTCCGCTTTGTGATGCTCTTATTAACATATTTGGCTAAACTGTTTAACAGTTATCACAGATATCATTAATGTATCTTCTTAACTTGTAAACTTATAACCACAGATATCATTAACATATCTAGCTAACTCGTTAACCATTGACCACAGATATCATAATCGAGTCTAGCTTACAAATCTGACTACATCATAAAGTGTATGCTTGTAAACCATTAAATCTGTTTACTATAGCAAAGGCGAAAGTGAAATAAACAAAAATAATAAATAGTGGTAATTTTTCAGAAATATTTGTACAATTTTTCAAACTTGTGACAAATTCAGTGACCAAATTCCACTGAGAAATGAAAATTTATATTTTTATATTGTGACATACTTTGAAGAATTAGGATTCATTGGTTTATTTGTATCATGAAAAAAGAATTTTCCTGAAAAATATCTGAAAATATCTACAGCACAAATAGACTTGATTTACGAGGGCTGTTTGATATGTAGAGTGTATTGTACCACAACACGATAACGCTTTCCAAGTTTTCATTTTTTTAATTCGGGGAAGGTTACCGTCTTGCCACACCCACTATACTCTCCAGATCTAGTCCCCTGCGACTTTTTCCTATTTGCAAAACTTAAAAAGTTCTTATCTGGTCGTTGGCTAAGCCATCAGTCAGTGTCTCAGAGGTCTACTTTAGCTAACCGTCACGTATTTCAGAAATTGATTCAGAGATTGAAATTATGTATTTCAAACCACGGACAATACATTGAAGAAATGAAATGTTCAGTTCACTATTTGAGTCAAATGCTTTTGAGATATCATACGATACACATTACATATCGAACAACCTTCGTATATTTTATTCTCTATAGTCACATCGTACTTTTACAATCTTATATTTTCATTTGCCTTGTGAAATTCCCGTAGCTGCAAGCTTGAGAATCGTTGTGTTCATAAGGAGAATGAAACACCTTGTCACTCCGTGAATCAAATACATAAAAAGTGCAATACACGATCCGGAACTACATTACCATAGGTAAACAAACATGGCTATCACGTCACTTTTGTTTATATTCGAGACAAGCTTGAAAAAAAAGGCATTTTTATGAGATTTTACAAGAACGGTTCAATAAAATCAAAGAACTTAATCAAATAAAATTTTGATAACATGTAAAGGAACCTGGCTGATATTCACCGTAATATTGACATTAAGAGAGACAGAGTTTAAAAAAATCAAATGGTGTTTTTGAAAGAACAGACAAAAACCGGTTTGTCAAAACCATGAAACCACAAAAAATTTCTTCCAACCTTCGCAAAGCTGCTATATCCCCTATTTTTATTGAGACAATGTGTTATGGTACAACTTGTCAATTAATTTTGTGTCTCGTGGGATGTAAATTTAATTGAAATTAGATTCACGCATGTATGCCACATCCAGTGAAAATTGTCCGTTATTCCGTTTGCTTGCAAAGTTGTTATCTTCGTACTGACAATAAACATCATTATAAAAAACAGATCAACTGTTATTTATCTAAACCATTCCTTTTTTTCATTAAGTTAAAGAGGTTTTTTATATTATACAGTGAACACCCAATCACACAATTCAGGTTGATAGGTTTCTCCCAGGCTATTTCTTAATTTTAACTTTTACACAACTTTATAACACACACACACACACACACACACACACACACACACATATATATATATATATATAATCATGTTAATTGAAAACTGTCAAATGTTAATATCTCATCATTATGACACATAATTGTTCTCTCATTTAAAACCTCTGTCATGGTGGGCTAGCACCTTTAAAATCCACCCGAGTGCTCAGTAGTATATAATCATAATCCACTACTAGTTCTGGGCACATCACCACTAGTCCTAGCAAAAGTACAGTGTGATATTTAATCCGTATATGTAACTTCTAATTTAGTGCTGATGCAGTTGCAGGTATTTAAGCTGTATCTATAAGAAAGAGTTTTTTTTTTGACATACTACTGCTTAAAGAAAATTACATTGTCAACGTTACAATAGTGTCCAATGTACAGAAAGTGGCATTTTTAACAACGTTGTTGTCAGCTCATATGGTCCAGTAATTGTTAAGTGATGTTAATATATAACACAAATACCTGTTAAATTTTGATTTGCCATCTGTGTACATGTCGGAAAATCATTCCTCATCAGTGACACTGGGGGCCGAAAAGTTTGATAGAAAAAAAACATTAGCCAAACAGTTGAAAATTAAATAATCTGAAGTTACAAAATTACATGAATCCAAATCAAGCTAAGGAATGCTTTGATTGAGGTAACAAACCTTAATTTTAATCAAATTTTAAAAATTAAGACGGCTGAAAATTTTTGCGAAATGTTTTTTTTTTTTCTGACAGCACAAAGTACTGTTTACTGAATGATGGATACCCTCGGGGAGTTTACTCCACTATCACCGTGGAAAATTTCCTTTTTGTCATTATTTATAACTTAAAATAATTATGACTTATTTTATAAAACTTATAAACTTGTTATAAATAATATATGGTTTACATTTAATTTATATGTTTTATCTTCTTACAGTTTTATTATGTAATTTAATGTTTGTCGGCATTATAGAATATGGCAGATTTAGTTATTATCGCCCATTACGGAACTTGAAATAATGTTCTAATCGAAGTAATGAGGATCAGCGTTGATTGACTCAATTGTTAATATTCTTTGTATTGTATTTGCCTCTAGCTACCCGCGGATATTACTTACGTAATATAAACATATTTGTTATAAACATATTTTTTGTAAATAAATAGATATGAACGAGTAGTTAGACTCGCTTGGGCTGTCCATCGAGGCACATCTAAATACATGTATATAAAGTGTAGAAATTGTATATAGAGTTTAGACTTTAATTTTAAATCGAATTATAAGATAACCGACCTACCACAAATTTAACGGTTATACCACCATCAGCGGTACCCGCTCAGGGGTAGTAAATATATAACATAAATACCTGTTAAATTCTGATGTGCCATATGTGCAAATTTCTGAAAATCATTCTTAATCAGTGATAATAGTGGCCGAAAAGTTTGATAGAAAAGAAAACATCAGCCAAACAGTTGAAAATTAATGAATCTAAAGTTCCAAAATTACATGAATCCAAATCAAGCTACAAATGCTTTGCATGAGGGAACAAACCTTAGTTCTAATTAGATTTTAAAAATTAAGACGGCTGAATTTTTTTCTAAATGGTATTTTTCTGACAGCACAAAGTACTGTTAACTGATTCTAACATTTAGTTAAGAAATTATACCGTCATAAAATTGTTTATAATTATTTTATCTGTATTAATATTAGACAATTCCGACGATGGTGTACTTCGACTGCTGCCATTTCAGAAGTTTAAAATATGCAGTAGCATTTCTTAATTTAGAGGGTAATTTAAAGTTATAAATGACAAATGTTCCTAAAGTATTTATGTATTTTAATGATCACTTTTTAACATAGCAATTATTTTAAAAATTTGTTTCATTGTATTATATGTGTGACTCCAAATGCTTCTTAAAATGTGATAACATTTAATTTCTGCTATAGTGTTCTACAGTAACTCGGATACTCGGTATGGATTTTGCTAAACTTTAAACACTTCCGTTTAAGTTTAGGTATCATCCTATAGATCTGTTTTTGAGTGTACGGTGTCATTACGGGATGTCAATTTGGATAAATTTTATCACCTAGTAGACTGCACTCTGGTGGGAAAGGTAACTGGGGCCACCGATTTCATCCATGAGACCAAACTGATGTGCGTCACTTTGGTGTCTGAGGAAGCCAGATTCAACAAAGATTCAACATTATTCAACAAATAATGTTTGTATCCAGAATAAAATAGAGCCTGTGGCTCTACCTGTGGTCTATAAATTTCGGTTGAGGGACCGTCAATTGCACCAACTGCGCTCGGCAACTTTTCCCAACCACCTGCCAATTCTTGCCACTTATCAATAGAAGGTTTCTTAACATATGACGGAATTATTGCACTGAAACAGGGTAGAAGCAAATTTATTTCATAACAAACGGTAGATAAACTTACATCGAACAACATGGACAGCATGAAATACGACAGATAATTTCTGAGCCACAAAACAAACATCAATTTTTTTCTTGGCGACAATCTATAATTCTTTTAAAAACATGGTGACAATTCCATTGCAAGTTCAGTTAATGTTTTTGCACATTGTTCTAAGCACATTGCAATTGTCAAAATTTCTGACACTTCGCCTATTGGTGGTGACGTCCAGATATAATTGAAATATGCTTTCCCCTGAGGTAAAATCACATTCTCTCTCTCTCTCTCTCTCTCTCTCTCTCTCTCTCTCTCTCTCTCTCTCTCTCTCTCTCTCTCTCTCTCAGATTCAACAACAGCTTCTGATAAAGCCGTGTATACGTCAAAACTGCGTGTCGTACGTGTGATATGGACACAAAACATTTTAAAACGGCCCCTAAATCGTCAACAGTCTACACCTGACAGTTGTAGTATACCGTCGTCGGAAATGTCTATTAAACTCAAGGATGATGCAACCTGCGAGAACTTCCGGGAAGTCTTTGAGTCATATAATTCCGACTTAGCAACGGAAGCTGGAGCCACTACTGAAGAAATCTGGGCAAAACTGAAGTCAGGTTTACCCAAGACAACTGAGGAAGTGTGTGCTATTGCACTATCCCGATAACACAAACTATCACAGCTAAACGTTTAGCTTTTAGAGGCCAAGACGTCTGGAAAAGGAACAAGAATGGAGTATGACAAGACCAAGTATACACCAAGACAAATAAAGAAAGATGCAGGTGAAATGTCATTGAACCAACACGAAGGAGAAGGCTTGGTAAGAGAAATATGAAAGGCTTCTAAATGTGGAATTTGACTGGGACGAGAAACATCTAACAGATGAACCACCAGTGGAAGGGCCAGGTGTCCTAAGCCAATGACCGTAGATATGGTAAAAAAGACCATATAAAGACAGATAAAGCAGCGGGGCCATCAGGAGTAATAGTGGTGATGATCAGAGCTGCGATCTTGCATCCTCTATTGTCCTTGACGGCAAGATCCCATCTGATTGGAAGCAGTTTTATTGTTTCCCTCTACGAGGGCAAGTGTGATGCTTTGGACAGGGGCAATTACTTTGGACCAAAGCTGACAGAACAGGTCACGAAAGGCGTGGAGAGAATTCCGGATAGCCATATAAGACCGCTAGTTGCATTTGGTGACTAAAAAATTGGTTTTGTCCCGGACAGAGGTACAACTGACGCAATAATTGTTGTTCGTCAGCTACAAGAAAAATACCTGACAGTAAAAAAAAACAGCTCTATATGGCATTTGTGGACCTCGAGAAAGCCTTTGACCTTATTCCTCGGACGGTGATCTGGTGAGAACTGCGAAAGCTCTGCGTGGATGAGTGGATTGTGCGCCTAGTACAGGGAATGTATGCGAATGCGCATGGCTGTGTACGTGTTGGTAACTGCTACAGTAAAGAATTTGCCGTGAAGGTTGGAGTACATCAGGGAGCAGTGCTTAGCCCTCTACTCTTCATTATCGTGCTTGAGGCTATGTCACGAGACTTTCTTGCCAGTGTGCCTTGGGATGATCTGCATGCAGATGACCTGGTTATAATTGCTGATTCCCTTAATAAATGTGTCGAGAGACTTCTGACTTGAAAAGAATGTATGGAAGATAAAGGTCTCGGATTGAATGCAAGAAAAACCAAGGAGCCACAGGTCTCGATCAACTACATGACTCTGGCAGCTTCTAATGTGTTGTCTGTCGTACAGATGTTAGCAGCAACAGTATAAACTGCAATATATGCCAGAACTGGGTGCACAAGAAATATATTGGGCTCAAGCGATTGACCGTGGAGCCTGACTTCAAATGTTCAAGATGCCGGGGAATTGCCATATGATTGCAGAGCACAAAGAATTGTCCAGATAGGGATGGAGAAGCTCATTCTGTTATCTGGAAAATATGCTTTCCGCAGCTGGTGACTGAGCTTGCTAAAACAACACGGGTCAAGACTGCCTGGAAGAAATTAAGAAGCTGATATCAGTCCTTAGGTCACGCCACCTATCACACAATACTCGTAGGCGAGTGTACAACACTTGTGTGCGGAATGCTATGCTCCACACCAGTGAGACTTGGGCACTGGCCAAGCCAAAGCTCCACCGTCTACAGTGTAAGGACAGGGCCATGATCAGACAAATCAGTGGCAAAAAATCAAAATACATGGCTACTGTACAATTAAAGAAGTTACTGGGAAACCTGGACTCGAAGACCTTGACCTCGCATTACGAGAAAGAAGACTCTGCTGGTATGGACATGTACAAAGATCCAGCGGTGCAATCAAGTGTGTAAATGGTTTAGAAGTTGCTGAAAAGGAGGTGTCGGCCGTCCAAGGATGTCTTGGAAAGAATTTACAGTCATAGATTGTAGAGTGGAAGTTTTCAAATTCCAACCCCCATGGTCGTAATAAATAGAGAAATGGGGTGAATCTGCCATGCGTGCAGCTAGCCAGTCATCTGGAAGGGAGCCTACTAGTGTAGGCAATGCTTCTGAACCTGCAAGTTAATCAAAAGAAACCGATGGATAACATTGGTTCGAACCGGGTCATACAGAAGATTTTAAAATTTGAGCCAACAGGGTAAGCTTGGCATTAGGAGGATACAGTATCGACTGGTTCACTCGATGTCAGAATAGTAGACTAGTGGGATTAGTATACTTGTCTGGGGCATATTGATTCAGTGAGCATCATGTTACAAAGTCGCTGAGTGCAGACTAGTACATGGCAAGCCATAATACATGCTCACACAACCACATACATGAATAATTCTAATATTAATCCATAGAGATTAATTACACTGCTCTTGCCGCAAACAGCTGAAAAATTGCTGATAATTTTAAAACAACATTACAACAACAAATGTACTAATGTTACCAGTGTGGTTTATCACGAGATGGTAAAACCCCTGTGACAAATGTCAGTTTGCTTAAGTATAATGACCATCTAAACTTAATATGTCTGTAGCTAATTCTGCAATAAAATTAAAGACTCATATCAGTGCATGTTGTCTCCTGTGTCAGCATATACCAATGGGTATGAATAGTACTCGTAAGTATATGTATGAAATGCCACTGAAGACAAAATGTACAGGGTGACAATATGTGTCCCACAATCAGCTGTCAACCAAGGATCTTTATATAGAATATTTCTATGTATGCTGAAGATGTGCGTCTTACTGCAAAATATTTACAAACTTCACAACATTGAATCAATTTGGTTGTTTGAGTCTTTAGTTCATTTAATGAAGAATTGTAACCACATCTACTACTTTATAGAATTAAAATGATTAACTTATACAGAAAATGAAAAAACAAACAAAACGAAACAAACAAGGCATCACAAGTGATACTAATACCCTTCATAATGGAGTATTGTATAATATTGTTTTTGAAAATATCGGCTATATTTAGCTGCTAATATGCATACTGGGATATTAACAAGCCAATTAAAAAAATTACTGACAAAACAGTTATGTATATTCAATGTCCATGGTTCTTCTTTGTATATATACCAAAATTCAACCAAATTGATCAACAAATAAATATGAAATGGTCATGTTTCTGTTTTTTCTACTTATAGTAAAAACAGTCATCTTGGATTTAGCATCTGCCTAAGACACGAGATGGTCTGAGATATTACCATAATAAACCTGTGTATGATGTTTTATGAAATTCTGTTCAGAATAAACTTGGAGCACTGACAAGGACTTGAATATAAATCCTAAATCCCCTCCAAACTTTTTTTTTGTGTTGGGATAACTAGTCCAAGATATTACCATGATAAACCCTTGTATTAGTTTGATTAATTTCTACTCTGAATTAAGTTGCTAGAGGGCTGACGGAAGTCAATGTAAACAAAGGGCAATAACTCTGTCAATTCGGGTGTGCCAATTGCAAAACACAAACTGGTCTTGGATATTACCATGATACACTTTTGTATCAAGTCATAATAGTTTAAATTCTAAATTCAGTTATATCATACTGCAAAACATATTTAGCAATCATTTTTCATATTACACTCCAAAAACTATGCAACCATAGCAATTAAGAGAGAATCTTATGTCTCTTTCCATTTCATTGGCTAAAATAGTTTGTTGATGCCAGTTACAATGTGGAAGAAATTTTATTTCAATTGTGAAAAAAATTAGGAAAAATGAAACACTATTTTATGTTTTAGTTTAAGTACAATTAGGAATAACTTGTGTTTTTATAAAGTTTATTGAGTAAAAACATGAAAATTGGTGTGCACACTTTCATAATGCGCTATGCTATGTTACCTTAAAAAGCATGAACTTGTCCAAGAAATTATCAAGAAAAATCATTGTATCAAGTTTAAATAAATTCTGCTGAGAAATTAAGTTGCTAGAGTGCTACGTATGCAAGGACCAAATCCTAAATACCAACCAGGAATAAATAACAATGGATTGAGCATTAGGGAAACTGACATTTCTATAGCTATGTGGCCTTTCAAAATGACAAAATGCCCTTGAAATAAGGTTGCCTGGAATAAACAATGGTTTTCCTATTCATTCACATTAACACGTAAACTAGCTTAAAATAACAAGTCAAGCAATATTTTAAAATCATTTTAATATTGTAAATAATAATTAACAGCTTCAGGCAAAAATCAAAATTATGAATCAAAGATGATGCTACCCTTAAGCTCTTAACTCCAAACTAAATTAAATCTCAATTACCCCAAAAAGCACTCAGTATATGTCCCTTAGAGAATTTTTGTACAAGAATTATGTCCCTTTGACAATATTTTTATGTTCATACCTTTTTTAAATATTGTCTATCCTAATTTGGAATTGATTTAATACATGCAAAACATAATTATCAAGACTATATTATCAACATAACAGTTCTTAGGAATAAGAGAAAAAAAAAGGAAAGAAAAAAAAACAAAAACATATCATCAAAACATATGTTTATCATAAATATAGATAAAAGGTAAAATCATCACATCATATATTGGATATTGATTTTTGGTGGCATGAATGAATTTTACCAAAAAGTGTGTAATCTAAGTAATTTACAGTATCAAACACAACCAAGTTACTTAAAACAGTTAGGCAGTTGATTGATTACATAAAAAGTGTAAACCAAGTGAAAATCAATCAGAAATATGTTTTGTATAATTTGCCCTGCAATTAGTTGATGCTTCATCATGCTTTACTCTCAGCTAATATAAGCAGTTTAACAAAAGCTGAAAAAGGGGCAAAAAAGGTCCTGCATAATTCAACTGGCACTTTATTTGCATAAATTAGTGAAAAATGAATCAATGAAAGCTTCTTATAAGCACAATGAGCCACTTCTTCCTGTGTTTCAATTTACAACAAAATTTGTTGAAAAGAGATCTGTGTTGGTCCTTGACTATTGTGTTATTTAACACAGCTTCACATAATATTAATATTTTTTTAATCATTAAAAAGTTTTATATTTTTTCTATCAAACCCAAAAATCTCATATTCTTTATACAAAATGTACAGTCCTACGGATAAGCCTTAAATCCCTGAAAATTCACCTTTTTAGTGTTATGTCATTATTCAGAAAAATAAATATGGAGTTGTCCAACCCACCAATTAAATGATCAGTGAAAATCTGAGGAAATGTAATTTCAACTTGAATTCCAAATTTTGAATTACTTTTTAAAACAATCATTTTAATAATTGATAGGATATCTATTGATGTTGAATGGTCATCCAAGGTAAATAAGACTTGAAATAGGATTTAAACATTTGTGGTTTTCATCTATTTACAAATGACCAATACCTTTGTACCCTCCAAGTTTTAAAGGAGGTGACAAAGTAATTGTAACGACATAAGACCCTTGCTCAGATTGAGCAGATTTTCAACACTTTTACGTAGGACTGTTTATGTATATAAAAAAACTTATTATTACAAATTCCATACCTTTCTTTCATTTAAGCCAGAGGATTTAAGGGAGATGTTTAAGAATCTGCTAAAAATTACTTTATTCGCAGTCTGTGAAAAATCAGGTCATCAATAAATAAAAATAAATAAATTATATATATATAATGAATGGTCAACATTTGAGGACACCACTGTTTTTATTGTATTGTCACATGTTATCACCCTTGTGTCTGATAGGTTTTTCACGTCACAGATTAACTATATAATCAAAATCATACCAAAGATTAACTATATCAATCTCTACTGCCTTTCTTGTTTTTTATCAATATTTTAACAAATTTTGGAGAAGGAGAAGCATTCTTATCATATTTTGAGTGACAGAATTTTTCATGCAACCTAGCAACTGATGCCTTCAGGCCTAAAAAAGTGTAAAAGGCGGATAAAAGTAAAATTTTTTGCAGAATACCTCATATGTAAGAAGTTTGCCAGTGTTGTCTAACATGTCACCAATATGTATAATATTGTCAATGTGGTTTAAATAGAAGTGGTAAAATACTGGTTTACAACCCACCAGTATATTGTTTTATACCATAATGGCAAATCCTCATAAGTATCTTTATCTATATGTATTCTGAAGTCATACAAGGCTGAAAAAACTTCTACCCAAAAAGGATTTTTAACATGTGATATATATTTACTATATTCATTGCCAAATTTAACAAAACTCTTAAAAAATTCAGGCATTGTATCATACAGCAGCTGAACCCAAGATGATTCAAGCAATAAAAGTCTTCGTACCTATTTTAATTTCAAACTTTTTATAAAGGAAGCAATATGAATCATTCTTAAGCCACTCTTAATATCTTATGATATTTTTAATCAGAAATTATATATACAACCCAAAGGTGAAAACAAATGGGAATCTACCCTTGATACACAGTTTGATGAAGCTGGTGGAAGACATGTAACTTCTATACAGTTAAATCTGTTAAAGATACTACATTAATATGGTTTCAGTATCGAATTGTACATAGAATTTTAATTACAAATACATATCTTTGTAAAAAAGGGCTAAAACAGAATAATCAATGTGATTTTTGTCATGAATTCCCAGATACAATCCTACATATTTTTTGGGAGTGTAGTTTTGTCTCCCTTTTTGGACAAATATATCAAAATGGATAAATGACATGTTACAGCTTAATATTGATTTTAGTTTTCTCGACATCCTTTTTGGTTATTGTTGTAAACAAAGGCATGCTCTAAATCTTATTATTCTGTTATATAAAAGGCACATTTATAAACAAAAATTACAAAATAGGCTCCCATCTGTTGCTGGAGTCAAAAAAGAAATCTTATATTACATGAAAATTGAAGAATACACATATAAAAAGAATTATCAAATTAGCATTTTAAATTAAAAAAAAAAAAAAAAAAGAATAACTATAAAATCAAATCATGTCGAAGATTACCTGTACCTGTAATCTTGATAGATATTTGAGTGATATCAGAAATATGCATATAGTGAAGTTGATCAGTACTGATTTACACATATCCTTAGAATTAAATATCAGGCTACAAGTAACACAGATACTAGTATGTAAAATTAACAAACTCTGGCAAACAGGAAGGAGACTTAATTTAAGAAGCAAATGAAAAACTGTCACTCAAAATACACTACTTTGTTACTCAAATGTACTATTTTCTCTGCTCCTTTGTACTAGTTTTGCTCAAATGCCCAAAGCCAGATACCATTATTGTTTCAGTCCTTATGTTTATGTTTTCTTTTAAAACAAAATAGTTACATGATCCTTTTTTTATAAATTGAAAAATGCATCACTTAATACAAGAGAATGAAAACAGTTGAATGAAAGATTTGCATCAAACAATCTTAGCAACACACACACACACACACCACACACACCCACCCACCCACACACACACACACACACACACACACACCCACACACACCCACACACACACTGAAAACACATGCATACATGAGTGCAAACATGCATACACACCATAAACACATTTTAACAGTTTTATGACATTAACATGATCATCTAGACCAATTAGTATAAATATAAAAAGCATCTAAAAACCTTGTACACATAATAATGTAACTATGATACTTGACATCCTTCCTGACTCGTCACTATGGTGACCAATGCAAAATGTCCTGCCTGATTGTCAGGCAAATACTCAACAAGACCTAATTGTTTATCACTCTTGTATCTATTTAACAATTCCTGATTGGTTGCCACTAAGGTAACCATGGTAATGTGCCTATTAAACTTAACACTATATAAAATACAATATTTATATACAAACAATAAGAAATCTGCACCTTTAATGATATAAGTAATAACATATGACATAGCCTTGTCAAATGTACTATTTAGTTCCATTGGATAATTTGGCTTGTGTGGTTTCAAGTGATGTCTGATTATACACATCTAACATTTGTTTTCTTATGAAGTCTGTCAGATCAGGAACTTGTGCTGCCGTTAAACCTTCTGTTTTAATTTTTGGTAAACACGAAATAATGAATTTTCCTGAAAAAAAATCAGCAAAAACTAAAATGATTTCTAATGTACAACTAAGCAAACCACCAATTTGAAGTTACAATAGATAATGTTTTAGCAGGGCACAACTGCTGGGTAAGACACCCTCCCCTGAAAAAACGAAAAATTTCTGAAAAAGTTTTTCAAGACCAGAAATCTTAAACATATTTAAATAACAGGTGTAAAAGAAAATTGGTAGACCATACAACAAGAATGAAAACTTGTACCTTAGTTGGCAGAGCAACAGACTCCAGATCCAATGATTATAGGTGGGGGTATGTTGTGACCTTGTAAGTTTCTTTATTTCTTATTGCTGCTGACTTACTTTGTGTTAGGATAATTAACTGGTAGGGCAGCACCCTTGACAATTGCTGTCTTGGTAAGCTAGCACCTAAAAGTCAATCCATTACTTTTGATTTACTCAGTTTTTCTATATTCTCATGTACAGTCTATTTAAGGTACACTCGTACATTGTGCTTTTTTCATGGTTAAGAGACCCTGTTCTAGATTTTTACACAGACGGTTATCATGTCTAATTCACTTTAAAAAATATGTCATAGCCTTGACACGGAACCTTTGATCATATTGAAGACCATGTAAATAAAACGTCAGAACTAGGGTACCCTATTTCATTTTTCTTTACAAACAGTAAGGATATGGCAATTCAAAGTATGTTTATGTTAATGAAATTTAAACAAAAAATACATAACCTAATTTTACACCACATATAATCATAAACAAAACTATTTATAGTCTTCATATCTAGAACTAATAGAATGCTAATGATCTAGTTATTCTCCCAATAGTCAACTTCAAAAGCTTGTTACAGCTAATGTTATGTACTGTAAATAGAATTCATTTGACT
This sequence comes from Tegillarca granosa, assembly GCA_029721355.1. Classification (NCBI taxonomy): domain Eukaryota; kingdom Metazoa; phylum Mollusca; class Bivalvia; order Arcoida; family Arcidae; genus Tegillarca; species Tegillarca granosa. The sequence continues at coordinate 9,371,026 of CM056606.1, read as the reverse complement.
TCTATTAGTTTTAATTGGAAATTGAACTTTAAACAAGAGGCACATGGGCCTTAATGCTCACCTGGTGATATTTCCAAAATTGTTTGCAAATATTAACAGAAATATTAGCAAAACATTTTTGTAATATTATAAATATTCTTCAAATCATAATCACAAAATGTTATGAAATTATAACAATGTCTAGATGGTTAGAGACAAGATTATATTGCAAATTAGCCTTTTACCTGTTCCAAACTTTTTTTCTCTTTTACTGTAAAATTCTGAATATGATGAAAATACAACTGGTATGATTGGGACCTAAAATAATACATGTAATAATTAATAAAAAAAAATATATATATATATATATATATATATATATATATATATATATATATAACATTGATGGGTGGATGAATGCTTTGCCATGTAATTAACACTGATGTGTGGATGAATGCTATGTAATTAACACTGATGGGTGGATGAATGCTTTGCTGTGTAATTAACACTGATGGGTGGATGAATGCTTTGTTGTGTAATTAACACTGATGGGTGGATGAATGCTTTGTTGTGTAATTAACACTGATGGGTGGATGAATGCTTTGCTATGTAATTAACACTGATGGGTGGATGAATGCTTTGCTATGTAATTAACACTGATGGGTGGATGAATGCTTTGTTGTGTAATTAACACTGATGGGTGGATGAATGCTTTGTTGTGTAATTAACACTGATGGGTGGATGAATGCTATGTAATTAACACTGATGGGTGGATGAATGCTTTGCTATGTAATTAACACTGATGGGTGGATAAATGCTATGTAATTAACACTGATGGGTGGATGAATGCTATGTAATTAACACTGATGGGTGGATTAATGCTTCACTGTGTAATTAACACTGATGGATTGATGAATGCTTCGCTGTGTAATCAACACTGATGGATGGACGATGCTTCACTATGTAACTTACACTGATGGGTGGATGAATGCTTTGCCATGTAATTAACACTGATGGGTGGATGAATGCTTCACTAAGTAATTAACACTGATGGGTGGATGAATGCTTCGCTATGTAATAAACACTGATGGGTGGATGAATGCTATGTTATTAACACTGATGGGTGGATGAATGCTATGTTATTACCACTGATGGGTGGATGAATGCTTTGTTGTGTAATTAACACTGATGGGTGGATGAATGCTTTGCCATGTAATTAACACTTATGGGTGGATGAATGCTTCACTAAGTAATTAACACTGATGGGTGGATGAATGCTTCGCTATGTAATAAACACTGATGGGTGGATGAATGCTATGTTATTAACACTGATGGGTGGATGAATGCTTTGCTGTGTAATTAACACTGATGGGTGGATGAATGCTTTGCTATGTAATTAACACTGATGGGTGGATGAATGCTTTGCTATGTAATTAACACTGATGGGTGGATGAATGATTTGCTATGTAATTAACACTGATGGGTGGATAAATGCTATGTAATTAACACTGATGGGTGGATGAATGCTATGTAATTAACACTGATGGGTGGATTAATGCTTCACTGTGGAATTAACACTGATGGATTGATGAATGCTTCGCTGTGTAATCAACACTGATGGATGGACGATGCTTCACTATGTAACTTACACTGATGGGTGGATGAATGCTTTGCCATGTAATTAACACTGATGGGTGGATGAATGCTTTGCTATGTAATTAACACTGATGGGTGGATGAATGCTTTGCTATGTAATTAACACTGATGGGTGGATGAATGCTTTGCTATGTAATTAACACTGATGGGTGGATGAATGCTTTGCTATGTAATTAACACTGATGGGTGGATGAATGCTTTGTTGTGTAATAAACACTGATGGGTGGATGAATGCTTTGTTGTGTAATTAACACTGATTGGTGGATGAATGCTTTGCTGTGTAATTAACACTGATGGGTGGATAAATGCTATGTAATTAACACTGATGGGTGGATGAATGCTTTGCTATGTAATTAACACTGATGGGTGGATGAATGCTTTGCTATGTAATTAACACTGATGGGTGGATGAATGCTTTGTTGTGTAATTAACACTGATGGGTGGATGAATGCTTTGTTGTGTAATTAACACTGATGGGTGGATGAATGCTTTGTTGTGTAATTAACACTGATGGGTGGATGAATGCTTTGCTATGTAATTAACACTGATGGGTGGATGAATGCTTTGCTATGTAATTAACACTGATGGGTGTATAAATGCTATGTAATTAACACTGATGGGTGGATGAATGCTTTGCTATGTAATTAACACTGATGGGTGGATGAATGCTTTGTTGTGTAATAAACACTGATGGGTGGATGAATGCTTTGTTGTGTAATTAACACTGATGGGTGGATGAATGCTTTGCTGTGTAATTAACACTGATGGGTGGATAAATGCTATGTAATTAACACTGATGGGTGGATGAATGCTTTGCTATGTAATTAACACTGATGGGTGGATGAATGCTTTGCTATGTAATTAACACTGATGGGTGGATGAATGCTTTGTTGTGTAATTAACACTGATGGGTGGATGAATGCTTTGTTGTGTAATTAACACTGATGGGTGGATGAATGCTTTGTTGTGTAATTAACACTGATGGGTGGATGAATGCTTTGCTATGTAATTAACACTGATGGGTGGATGAATGCTTTGCTATGTAATTAACACTGATGGGTGGATAAATGCTATGTAATTAACACTGATGGGTGGATGAATGCTATGTAATTAACACTGATGGGTGGATTAATGCTTCACTTTGTAATTAACACTGATGGATTGATGAATGCTTCGCTGTGTAATCAACACTGATGGATGGACGATGCTTCAATATGTAACTTACACTGATGGGTGGATGAATGCTTTGCCATGTAATTAACACTGATGGGTGGATGAATGCTTCACTAAGTAATTAACACTGATGGGTGGATGAATGCTTCGCTATGTAATAAACACTGATGGGTGGATGAATGCTATGTTATTAACAATGATGGGTGGATGAATGCTTCACTAAGTAATTAACACTGATGGGTAAATGAATGCTTTGCTATGTAATTAACACTGATGGGTGGATGAATGCTTTGTTGTGTAATTAACACTGATGGGTGGATGAATGCTTTGCTGTGTCATTAACACTGATGGAATGATGAATGCTTCGCTGTGTAATCAACACTGATGGAGGGACGATGCTTCACTAAGTAACTTACACTGATGGGTGGATGAATGCTTTGCTGTGTAATTAACACTGATGGGTGGATGAATGCTTTGCCACGTAATTAAAACTGATGAATGGATGAATGCTTTGCTATGTAATTAAAACTGATGGGTGGATGAATGCTTTGCCATGTACAATAATTAAAACTGATGGGTGGATGAATGCTTTGCTATGTAATTAAAACTGATGGGTGGATGAATGCTTTGCCATGTACAATAATTAAAACTGATGGGTGGATGAATGCTTTGCTATGTAATTAAAACTGATGGGTGGATGAATGCTTTGCCATGTAATTAAAACTGATGGGTGGATGAATACTTTGTTATGTATTTAACACTGATGGGTGGATGAATGCTTTGCCACGTAATTAAAACTGATGAATGGATGAATGCTTTGCTATGTAATTAACACTGATGGGTGGATGAATGCTTTGCTATGTAATTAACACTGATGGGTTGATGAATGCTTTGCCATGTAATTTACACTGATGGGTGGATGAATGCTTTGCTATGTAATTAAAACTGATGAATGGATGAATGTTTTGCTATGTAATAAACACTAATGGGTGGACGAATGTTTCGCTGTGTAATTAACCTCAACTGGATAAATACATAACCAGCACAAATTAAATTTGACTCTGTGTGTGTGTGTGTGTGTGTGTGTGTGTGTGTGTGTGTGTGTGTGTGAAATTTATTAATATTTAAAGTACATACAATTGAAAATTTGAAGTGTCATAACTCAATTAAATAAATAAAACAAATCTCTTTAAAATATGCACATCTCCTATTACTGTTGATGCTTTGCCCTTTTTTTTTTTTTTTTTTTTTTTATAAAATTGTGATTCATCACTTTTGAGAATTACTCCAGACAATAAGTCAGACAGATGAACAGAGGGATGGACGGAACTTTAATTTTATGTCTAACTTTCATTGAAAGGCAGGGGATACTAAAAATTTGTTCCAACAACAAAAATGTGTAAAATTTTATCTATTCAGATATCACAATTATTTATAAAACAATAATTAAGGTAGTATCAGACAGCTGTCAATGACTGATAAAAATTATGTGATGTCATTTACTCTTCCAAGTAAAATGGAAAATTGTGTTTCATTTACTCTTCCAAGTAAAAGGAAAAATTGATGTCATTTACTCTTCTGAGTAAAATGGAAAATTGTTATGTCATTTACTCTTCTGAGTTAAATGGAAAATTGTGTTTCATTTACTCTTCCAAGTAAAATGGAAAAATTGATGTCATTTACTCTTCTGAGTTAAATGGAAAATTGTTATGTCATTTACTCTTCTGAGTAAAATGGAAAATTGTGTTTCATTTACTCTTCCGAGTAAAATGGAAAATTGTGTTTCATTAACTCTTCCAAGTTAAATGGAAAATTGAGATGTCATTTACTCTTCTGAATAAAATGGAAAATTGTTATGTCATTTACTCTTCCAAGTAAAATGAAACATTGTGTTTCATTTATTCTTCTAAGTAAAATGGAAAATTGTTATGTCATTTACTCTTCTGAGTAAAATGGAAAATTGTTATGTCATTTACTCTTTGAGTAAAATGGAATTGTGATGTCATTTACTCTTCCGGGTAAAATGGAAAATTGTGATGTCATTCACTCTTCTGAGTAAAATGGAAAATTGTTATGTCATTTACTCTTCCAAGTAAAATGGAAAATTGTGTTTCATTTACTCTTCCAAGTAAAAGGAAAAATTGATGTCATTTACTCTTCTGAGTAAAATGGAAAATTGTTATGTCATTTACTCTTCTGAGTAAAATGGAATTGTTATGTCATTTACTCTTCCGGGTTAAATGGAAAATTGTTATGTCATTTACTCTTCTGAGTAAAATGGAATTGTGATGTCATTAACTTTTCCGAGTAAAATGGAAAATTGTTATGTCATTTACTCTTCTGAGTAAAATGGAATTGTAATGTCATTTACTCTTCCAAGTAAAATGGAAAATTGTGAGTCAAATGGAAAATTGTGATGTCATTTACTCTTCTTAGTAAAATGGAAAATTGTTATGTCATTTACTCTTTGGAGTAAAGACATGCAAGATAAAAACATCCTAAATATTGAATATGAGGAAACGATGAAGTATTGGAAACTCAAGTGTGCATATGAAAATGTCTCAGGTAATCAAAAACCATCACCATCATTCCAAGGTAGGGAAAAAAAGGCCCATTGGCCTTCACACTCACCTGTGAATATGTCAAAACTTGTTTGCAAAGTACAGTGGACATTAATTTTAATTACAGAACATTTCCAAGTTATTGCCACAATACTGAATAAGAAATATTAGGTCACAGTTCATTCATATATAGCTAGTATGCATGTAGTAACATAACAATAGAACAATGAATAATTTCCAAATCATTAACCATTACAGTTTACTTATGCAGCTATGTTCTTGACTTTGAACCTAGAACCTTGAACCATGTATCAAAATGATTGTCATATCAATACCTACAATTTTTTATATATATATGCCTTTACAAAAAGTTTACAGTTTTCACAATAATAAACTGTTTCAATTTTCTAATGCAGCTATGACCTTTATCAATAAATACAATATTTTATTATACGTCTATACAAAAAGTTAATAGTTTTCAAGATAATCAACCATTTCAGTCTTCTTATGCAGCTATGACTTTGACCTTTAAATGTATGACCTTGAACCATATATGAAAATGATTGTCAAACCAATACCTACAATATTGTAATATCCATCCTATAAAAAAAAAGTTTATAATGCACAATATTAGTATTTATAAGCAAAAAATAACATTTTGAGGCAACAACTCGTATATCATATAATTATCATATAATTATCAAACTTGGTACCTTGTTAAATTTTGTCATGCTGAATATTTTAACAATGTTTTTTTATTTTATAAATCTCTCGTAGTTTTCAAGAAATCAGCCTAAAACTGCACAAAACACAAACTAGGTAATAACCTTGATCTTTGACCTTGACCCCATTGTGAAGGCTACTCAAATAAGTCAAAACTGAAAACCCCATGTCATTATCTGTTCAAAAAGTCAAGTTATAATAATAATATAAAGCCTTTTTCAAAATTTGTTTAATTTAACGCAAGAACATGTTACTCATTTTTTGACCTAATTTCAAGAGATGAACAAGCAATAGGCTTAAGACCCTGGAGAAACCAAATATCATAGCTGACTTTTTCTTCCATCATTATTTTCAGAGAAGAAGATTTTTTAAGATTTGTGCACCCCTAGGTGACCTTGACCTAGTTTTGGTAGCCAAGACAACACCATGAACAAATCTGAATGCACCAGCCCATACATACTTCTGACCAAGTATCATTGAAGTCTGTAAAGCTGTTTCAGAGATGTTTGTTTTATGAGTTTATAGACTAATGCACAGACTCACACATGCTCACACACACTGATGAACACACTCCAAAACAAGCCATTAGCTCACATGACTTTTGACCTGGTGAGCTAAAATAACGTTTTGGTAATTTTGAGGTACATAAATAAATAACTTCATATATAATCTGTACAAGTGCAGCATCATCAAACATGTACCTAAATAGAATCTATTATGAGTTTGACATAAAATTGGGCCACATATTTGTTTTTCAATTTTAAAATATCATAGAATGTGATTTGAATTCATAATTAAAGGAAAATTAATTATGTTAAGTGTTTAGGAAACAAATAATCTGGTATTTTCTAAAATTCAAAAACCTAAAATAAATTACCTTATAAAAGGAAAGTTTGGTCAAAACAGACAGATTTATTGACTCGGCAGGATTTGCATTATTATTTGTTTATTTTTCTTTGACGATTCATTTAATAATTATTTCTTTTTTTTTTAAATAGCTGTATGATCAAACATACAACATTAATAAAACATAGTTACAGACATGACTATTTTTAAGCTTCCCTTAAAATTATTAGATCATAAAATTGGTCCAAAATTAGTAAAACTTACAAAAATCATGAGAATTATCAGGTCTGTGCTTACTCATTCAATCAATGTTCAAAATTTGAACAAATATTACCTGTGCTTCTACTGCTAAATGAAAAGCTCCTTTTTTAAATGGTAACATAGAACCTTCTGAATTCCTTGTACCTTCTGGAAAAATGTAAACTTTTAACTGTAAATATAAACAATATAAATAATTGTACAGTGCAACTTCCGAATATCGTCCCTTCTAAAAACTGATCACCTCCGCATACTAAACACGCCGGACCAGTCCCGAATTTATCCTTCTATGTTTATATTAAAATAAACTTCCCTAAATCGGTCCCTCTGAATTCTGAACACCAGCCTTTTTAAAGTGTGTAACTTTATATCATGTAATATCTTAATAATTTAATAATTTACTTCCAAAAACCGGCCTTTGGGAGTCGCAATGCATCAATGAACTGTAACAGTCAGATGATTTTCTATCTGGTAATCCGATTACTGAAAAAACAATGTATCATAATGTGCACATCATTGTACTGTTGTAATGGTAGACCGGATTACCTGTGCAGATATACTGGAATAAAATCGATTTTAATTTGTTTCCTTTATTGTTTGATAATCTAATTATTGCAATTATTGTCTTTCTGATGGTTTTAATTTCATTATTTTGAGGTTTTTACCCGTCAAGAACCCTTCACTTGAATATGATCAAAATGTTTTATTACGTTTATATCACCGTGCAATGCAATAAAATATTAAGAAATATTTTTTATTTAAAAAATCATTATTTTCTTTCTTTTTTTTTTTATTTAGACACTTTTTAAACAATATTGTTACTATTTAATATCAAAACATTCTCGTCACCACGATCCAGAAACCAGTCACTAGAGATACCGAATAGGCTTGTAATTAATGAATCAGTCCTCTATTTAAGTGATTTTTGATAATATTTTTGCTTCATATGTTGTAAATAGTGTAAACAATTTATAAAATAATATATTTTGAAAAATAAATTTGTTTCATTTTCAACTGGAAACAGTAACTTGTGTGCCTGACTAATACAAGCAGCACACGTGTATCCGTTTTGGATATTGTACAGTTGTTTGTAATAATCTGCCAGTTTGTAAGCTTTGGATTTATACACAAGGTACTTGTTAAGCTTAAGAAGTACATGTAAGAAAAATGCTTATGAGAATGTATTGACATTTACGTATTTTGTCAATGCACCGTTTGATAAAATTCTGAAATGGAAGAGATACGGACCGGATTGTACTACCGGATTTATAAGGCCCTCTAAATACCAGCCCCTCTGAAAACCAGCCAAATTCCTCGGTCCCACACGAGGCCGGTATTCGGAAGTTGCACTGTGTTAAGTGCTTACTAAAATTTACCAAATGTTCAGCTTAAAAATAATACATTGTTTTCATATTCCATGATGATTTGGTCAACAAAATAGACAAAAACACATTATAAATGTTCAATAGCTATACACTTATTAACTATTTATTATATATAAACTAAACAAGACCCATTTGGGATACAAACCTGTGTCGCCTGGGTATTATTACCAAAGGTACTTATTTCTTATATTAAGAAACAGTATATCTTTAGTAGTTTATAATGATGGAAATAAGTGTCTGTGATTATTTCAACCAGGAATAGTCAGAAATACTTATACTACAGATTTTGCAACAGCCGTCAAATACTGCTGTTTTATAAAATGTTCTCCCAAGCCCAGATATGATATTTAGTGACCATGTACAAACATATTAGGTCACCAACACACCATAAAACATAAAAGTCAACTTTTACATCTGCATCAAGCGATTCATGGTTGCCAATTTGTTGTAAAAATATATTGGAAGTAAGGAAGAGTGTAGAAGCCACATGAACATTGCATAAAACAGTCTAAATAGCATTACTGGGTTGGATAAGTTTCAGAATTGATGTTAAATTAGCAGAAAGGGGAGGCAGTTTGTGTAATCTCTTGATAAAACATTTATATGTAAAAAAGGTGATTTATTTTCTTAATTCTTCCAAATTTACAATATGTGAATATACAAAGATGGGAATTACAAAAATCAAGCTTTTTGTAAATAAAGACCATTTTCTCAATTTATGAAATGACAATTGACAAATTAAAAGATTTAATGGCATGAAATTACTTTATCAATCCAAAGTAAGAACATTTATAATAGTGTTTCAATATGTGTTATTTTTTACACATTGCCTGTTTTTTCCTCAACAATAATGTTGTATCATGTTCTTGAATGTGAAGTTGCTAAGTACATGTTTTCAGTTACAAAATACTATTTTTTAACTTCCATACTCTGATAGAGTTTACTCATTTATTCTTATGTGAGTATCATAAAAGCACATAAAGCTGTATTATCAAATTTAACATAAAATTACACAAACTATGCACCATTCATATGCTTCTTCTGTAAAAATGACAAAGTTCCATATGCAATAAATTTACAAAAAAAGTGACTAAAATGGGAGGTACACATCACTGAAATTTTTTTTTTAATTTGGATAAACTTCATAAGAGTTATGGATTATACAATCTATGTACTGTTCATATGTTTTTCTGTGAAAAATGACAAAGTTCCACAAGCAATAATTTTAGGTTGCCACGGGTAGAAAAAAATCATACCCAGGTACCCAATGTCTTGTACCTGACCCATAACTGAGTACCCATGATTCAAACCTATAATCGCCTGACTACATGTTTTATCAACATTGACTCGTATTTGTTCTATTTATAACCATGGCTGAGCAGTACATGCGCAGACTATATCCTCTCGCACATGCGTGAATCAATCCAGGTCACCTTCTTGTTTACTTACCGTTTTTACACATGTTTCATGTAGTCTTTTTCTTGTCATCAGAAAGTTTGAAAAATTTCCAAATTTCTGACCTCTTGCTATCGTCGTCAATAGCCATTGTTATTAGATTTTATTTATTGAAAACAGATTATTAGATTATTTACATCCTAAAGATTATCACTGCACAATAGCATAAACATTCCGAGTATCTAGGTCAACATATTTTGCTACGGTAAATGCCAAGAGTATTCCAATAATTTGACAAACATCGTCAATGATGTTCACAATATTGATACATTGTTGCAAAATTTACTTACACATGTATATTAGACTAATACTCAACAAACAAGTCTCAAAATGACCTTGTTGCTTCTGAAAGAAATATCTATCACCTCTGATGGAAACAACAACACAAATATTTGTAAATTCTTTCATTTATTACACATTAGATATAGTTTATGTCCCCTGTTCAGGTATCGGGTAGTCATTTTCTTACCCGGGTAAGACCCATACCCTAACTGATAACAGGTATCTGGGAACCTGGATTGCACTAAATAATTTTACACAAAAAAAAACCATCCAATGGCACCAAAAGAGGAGGTGCACGACACTGATGTGTGAAAAACAAATAGGTGAAATTTAATTTAATTTGATTAAGTTTATACATATGTTTTTCTGTGAAAAATGACATTATTAGTTAGTTGCATCAGCAATAATTTTACAAAAAAATCATGAAATGTCATCAAAATAGGAGGTGCAAATTAATGATGTGTGCAAAACAACTGAGAAAATTTTATTCAATTTGGATGAAGTTTATAGGAGTTATGGATTACACAAACTATGTACATTTGAGGAGTGATGACTGGTGGAATGACGAACGAGTTGAGCCATTACCAGACCTGCTTTCCTCTCCGACAACGGAGGTAAAAATACATAAATGATGTCACCTAAGCTTCTCTATTTTTTTATGGAACCAAAGACTATTATCTTTTTGTATATCCCACATAGCTCGGAAGTCATTTTGAATATACAGAATATATAATCTTGTCTTTAAGCAAAATGCATTTAGTTTTCATAGTACAACCATCAGCTTTACTAAGCAATACACACTGGCTTAAAGGTATATGTTTATACTGACAGATAAAGGTTAAGTAAAATAAAATTGCTTTACATTTTGTTCTTTTATTAGAGCTGCTGTGCTTTTGATGGTATCCAATGCCTTTTCATGGTTAAGTCTGTCAATAAACACAGTACCACATAACCAGGCAGCAAGTCCAAATGGTCCTACATATAATAACTCTTTCTTTGCCAAACTTGAGCAATTCTCTGGCCAAATTTCCATCATACCTGTAAAGACAGCACAAACATAAAAATTACAAAAAATACAAAAATAAGTCATACTGATAATGTAGATGTTGACAATGTAATGAGCATAGACACACAAGCTTTGGTAATAATAATAATTATAAATGTTAGCTACAATCTTTGGTCAAAACTTATATGCAGGGATAAATTCAGTTAAAATAGTCAAATTATAACCATTTTAAACTATTTTACAATATTTTCAAAATTAAAGACAAAAATGTGTAACAAATATTTAAGTCCAATGTCATAATTAATACAAACTATATACTTAAGACTTTAGAGAAGCTGAAAACTTGACCATTTTAACCAGATTTATCTTCATTATTGATCATCATGTCAATACCTACAATATTCTAATATACATGCCTATACAAAAAACAAGAGGCCCATGGGCCTTAACGCTCACCTGAGGATATGTCAAAAAATGTTTGCAAAGCGCAAAAGACAATATATTGTTACTGAAACTTTACAAGTTTTCTCAAGTTAAGAACTGCCACAAAACTTAATCAGAAATATATCCACTCACATTTCATTTATAAGTAGCTTATATAATATGCCTGAAGTAACTGTAATGCAATGAATAATTTCCAAATCATTAACAAATTTCAGTATACTTATGCAACTATGTCCTATGACCTTGAACCATATATGATCGTCATGTCAATACCTACAATATTCTAATAAACATGCCTATACAAAAAGTTAATAGTTTTGTAGATAACTAGTAATTAAAGTCTTCTTTTGCAGCTGTGACCTTGACCTTTGAACATATGACCTTGAACCATATATCAAAATTATCATCGTCACGATACCTACAATATTCTAATATACATGCCTATACCAAAAGTTTATAGTTTTCAAGATAATTAGCAATTTATGTCTTCTTTTGCAGCTGTGACCTTGACCATTGAACATATGACCTTAAACCATAAATCAAAATGATTGTTGTCACAATACCTACAATATTCTAATATACATGCCTATACAAAAAGTTAATAGTTTTCAAGATAATTAACAATTTAAGTCTTCTTATGCAGCTGTGACCTTGATCTTTGAACATATGACCTTGTACCATATATCAAAGTGATCATCATATCAATACATACAATATTCTAATATACATGCCTATACAAAAAGTTCATAGTTTTCAAGATAACTAGCAATTTAAGTCTTCTTTTGCAGCTGTGACCTTGACCTTTGAACATATGACCTTGAACCATATATCATAATGATTGTCATATCAATACCTACAATATATTATATTAATAATCAGGTATCTTCATATTGGCCAAGTTATTTGGCAGAGGTGTGTCATATTGGCCCGAAGCAAAAGGCCAATATAACATACCAAGGCCAATAACTCGGCCAATATGAAAATACCTGATTAATAGTAATTTTATTAATTAACATTTCAAGCATTAAATAATAATAATAATAATAATAATAACAAGAGGCCCAAAAGGGCCTGTGGAGCTCAACTGACAAAAATGGTTCTTGTGCCTTCATTTATATAAACTTGGTACAGGGACTTGAGCTGACGTTAAATGCTAAATATAAAAGCTGTAGGCCTTACAGTTTCAGAGAAGAATATTTTTAAATTTGACTTCCCATATAAGTATATGTAGATATATGTGCCCCTTGGCGGGACCAAAAATGGCCCAGGGGCCACCATTTGTACAAACCTGGTAATAGTACTTGAGCTGATGTTAAATGCCAAATATAAAAGCATTATGCCTTACAGTTTCAGAGAAGAAAATTTTTAAATTTGATTTCCAATATATACATATGCAGATATATGGACCCCTGGGGTGGGGCCAAAAATGGACCAGGGGCCACCATTTGTATAAACTTGGTAAAGGGGTTCAAGCTGATATTAACTGCCAAATATGAAAGCTAAAGGCTTCATGGTTTCAGAGAAGAAGATTTTCAAAGTTGATATCTCATTATAAGCCATATATGCATATGCAGATATATGGACCCCTGGGGTAGGGCCGAAAATGGACCAAGGGCCACCATTTGTACAAACTTGGTAAAGGGGCTCAAGCTGATATTAACTGCCAAATATGAAAGCTGAAGGCTTCATGGTTTCAGAGAAGAAGATTTTTAAAGTTGATTTTCCATTATGAGCCATATATGCATATGCTTATATATGGACCCCTGGGGTGGGGCCAAAAATGGACCGGGGACCACCATTTGTACAAACTTGGTAAAGGGGCTCAAGCTGATATTAACTGCCAAATATGAAAGCTTAAGGCTTCATGGTTTTAGAGAAAAAGATTTTCAAAGTTGATTTTCCATTATAAGCCATATATGCATATCCAGATATATGGACCCCTGGGGTGGGGCCAAAAATAGACCGGGGGCCACCATTTGTACAAACTTGGTAAAGGGGCTCAAGCTGATATTAACTGCCAAATATGAAAGCTGAAGGCTTCATGGTTTCAGAGAAGAAGATTTTCAAAGTTGATTTTCCATAATAAGCCATATATGCATATCCAGATATATGGACCCCTGGGGTGGGGCCAAAAATAGACCGGGGGCCACCATTTGTACAAACTTGGTAAAGGGGCTCAAGCTGATATTAACTGCCAAATATGAAAGCTAAAGGCTTCATGGTTTCAGAGAAGAAGATTTTCAAAGTTGATTTTCCATTATGAGCCATATATGCATATCCAGATATATGGACCCCTGGGGTGGGGCCAAAAATAGACCGGGGGCCACCATTTGTACAAACTTGGTAAAGGGGCTCAAGCTGATATTAACTGCCAAATATGAAAGCTTAAGGCTTCATGGTTTCAGAGAAGAAGATTTTCAAAGTTGATTTTCCATTATAAGCCTTATTTTCACTTTTTACGAAGTATGACAGAAAAACGCTAAAAACGCGTAACCTAGTTTTTGACAGAATTTCACGAAATGTACAACCTACATTGGTTGCCATGGAAACCAATTGTACAAATTTTCATCTACTCCTTCTAAGGATCATTCCTGCAAAGTTTTGCTAAAATTGGCCCAGTAGTTTCTGAGTTTTTGCTGTTAACGGACGCACACACGCACGCACGCACACACGCACGCGCGCATCATGCCATAAGCTCATCTGGCTTTAGCCAGTTGAGCTAATAATTTTGTCAGTATCATCGATTGTTACATCAACAAATCTGCTTTTTTGTGGGAAGTGTTGATTGATATCAGTGTCAATATCCAAGAGAATGTTTTTAAGTCAGAATCTTCAATTTCTGTCATCATTTAATACACACTTAGGTCATGTGAAAAAAACTTGAGCAGGCTTTCTCCAAAACAAACATGTTTGTCTATTATTCGTTACATCTAATCCAAGTTGTTTAAGTCCATTTGTTTGTAAACATACTGCGTCACAAGAAACGTCAAGATAGTTGCACGCGCCCATATTGGCTCAGTTTTTTCATATTGGCCCAGTTTATCTCATATTGGCCCAGTTTTGTGAATTTATTGGTGAGATTTTTATGTATTGTATCAATAACACATGTTGTTAATTAATAATCTTATATACATGCCTATACAAAACATTAATATTTTTCAAGATAATTAGCAATTTAAGTCTTCTTTTGCAGCTGTAACCTTGACCTTTGATCATATGACCTTGTACCATATATCAAAATGATATTTGTCAGAATACCTACAATATTCTAATATAGATGCCTATACAAAAAGATTAAAGTTTTCAAGCTATTGCACAATTTTAGTATTAATAAGCCAAAAATAACATTTCAGGGGCAACAACTCCTACATGGATTATCATATAGTTACGAAACTTGGTACCTTTTCAAATTTTGTCATGCTGAACATTTTAACAATGATTTGATTTCATATATCTCTTAATATTTGCAAGAAAATTGCTTAAAACTGCATAAATCACAAATTAGGTCAACATATGACCTTGAACCATATATCTAAATGATTTTCATATCAATACCTACAATATTCTAATATACATGCCTATACAAAAAGCTTAAAGTTTTCAAGCCATTGCACAGTTTTAGTATTCATAAGCCAAAAATAAAATTTCAGGGGCAACAACTCATACATGGATTATCATATAGTTACGAAACTTGGTACCTTTTTCAATTTTGTCATGGGGAACATTTTAACAATGTTTTGAATTCATATATCTCTTAAAATTTTCAAGAAAATTGCCTAAAACTGCATAAATCACAAATAAGGTCATGACCTTGATTTGTGACCTTGACCCTATTTTAAAGGTCATTTCAAGAAAAAGTCAAAACTGAAACCCCCATGTCAATATCTGTTCATTTTACGAAATTTTTAAAATTAAACGCAAAAACGTGTAACCTATTTTTCGACCAAATTTCACGAAATGAACAAACTATAGGCTTAAGACCCTAGAGAAGCCAAATATCACATCAGATTTTTTCTCTCATCGGTTTTAGAGAAGAAGATATTTTAAGATTTTTGGACCCCTAGGTCACCTTGACCTAGTTTCGGTAGCCATGGCAATGCCATGAACAAATCTGAATTGCACCGGCCCATATATGCTTCTGACCAAGTATCAATGAAATCTGTCCAGCAGTTTTGGAGGAGAAGTCGAAAATAGGTGTTAACGATGCACGCACACCCGCACACACACACACACCCACAAACACATGCCGCGCCATGCAATAAGCTCACATGACCTTTCGGTCAGGTGAGCTAAAAATGATAAAAGATCAGATCAGTGTTGTATTTTACATATCTAGAGTAATTTAACCAAAAAATGAATCTGTAAGCATAATGACAAAGTGCTGTTCAAGTATAATTTTAAACATTTTCAGATTTTCAAAATATGTCTCTTCAAGAAAAATTCAATGTGAGTATTTTTTTTTTCTTTTTGAGCCAGATTTAGATGCTTCACATGTAACAAAAAGTTTCACTTCCTATGTATTTTGGTGAATTGTATATCTTATGTTTTATTTTATGCCAAATTATCATTTGAATCATTTGGTTCTCTAAAAGTGATATTAATAAGCTAATAAAGCTATCATCAAAATCCTATCTCATCATTTATTATTTAAAAACAAGTCATCAACAAAAAATTACTATAGGTATTATTTCTATATTAGTTAGAAAGAGAAGAAAAATTCTGCAAAAGATTAACTATCTTAATTGTCAGTGAAGGGACATTAATATCATTATATATGATTGAGGAGATACCTGAAAGGGGAGACAAATTCTGCAAAAGATTAACTATCTTAATTGTCAGTGAAGGGACATTAATATCATTATATATGATTGAGGAGATACCTAAAAAGCAATATACCAAAAATAAGGAAAATTCAGCAATGAATAATTTTTATGTCTTTCTAGCAGATACTACTCAAATAATGAAATTATAAACACAGACTGATCAAAAATAAAACTTTTATTTTAATATTTATAGTCTGGAGTTTTAAATGCATTTGATATTTTAAAATATTCAAAGGCATACCTTTTTTAATACTGCAATGAACAGTATATGAAGTGATGGAACAAAATTTAACACTTCATTTAAGTTCTTTTGAAAGATCAAAATCTGATATAGAAATTAAACAAGTATAAGAAAACCATAACAACACAGTTAACAAAAAACTGTAAGAATGTGAGAAATTAGAATGTTTTAGGTATAGGCAAGATGACACAGAGTGTTAAAGCTGCATTAAGTTTTTCAATTTTCTGATATTTTTTTGATTTTCTAAAAATATATTTTTTTAAAATAGATAACTTTTAATCACGATACCCGAGATTCATTTTTTAAAATTTCATTCCTTTTAGCTGTAAATAAATGGAATGTATAGATGGAAAATAATTTTTAAGCTTGATGAGTGCTGTATTAACCTAATGGAAAAGTGCTGTATAAGCATGATGACTTAAGTATAAGCATGAAGACAGAGTGCTGTACAAACATAATGTCTGTAGTATAAGTATAATGACAGAGTGCTGAATGAGCCTATAATGACTACAGCAATACTGAACAAAAAAGATGACATATTCACAAAAAAGTGTACTTTATACAAGGTAACAGTGCTAGATACACAAGATGACACAGATTGTTTTAAAAAAGACAGAGATTGCTGTATGGAAAATGTAATACTTGGAACTTGCAAAAATCAATCAGTTAAAGTCAGTGGCAAATTGCATTTAGCATATTCAGAATAAAATGTAATTACCAAAAAAATCCAGTGAGCTTTGATGGTTAGAAACAAGTATATACGGTGAATCAATTTCCAGATTTTCCTTAGACCTGACCTCTATTGTAATACCAAATAACATCTTAACATTCTTCATCAACCAGGATATAAACCTGAAATTAAAAAACAAAATGCAGTTTGAAAAATAAACACATCCTTGTTTCTATTGATAGTTGTACCTGGCATCAGGATAACATGACTGCTTGAGTAGTGTGTTCATCAGGATAACATGACTGTTTGAGTAGTGTGTTCATCAGGATAACATGACTGTTTGAGTAGTGTGTTCATCAGGATAACATGACTGTTTGAGTAGTGTGTTCATCAGGATAACATGACTGTTTGAGTAGTGTGTTTGTTCCGACTCTGTGAACAAATGTAGCTATGAGTGTTCACTAGTATGAAGTAGATGGTCTACTGTACATGTAGACCATAAAACACCCACCCACATCTCTAGTATACATGAACTTGTTTTCAGATTCATCCTTAAAGATTAATTAAACTTGCTCTCTTAATGATTAGCTGAAATGTGCTAATACAAAACTAAAACATAAAAACCAATAAACCTAGTCATGTAGACTAAGAAATTCAATCAAAAATAAACAAATTACAACAACACCATGTAAATGCTATGTTTGATTGTACATTTTTAGTTAAAATTACCCCTCTGAATGGATACTAGTGATGTCCAACACTGTAAGACTAGATTAATATAATATCACTGTGTTTGTGACAGTGAATTATGCCTTTGTTAATAGAAAAATCCAATAAACTTGAATGACGTTTAATATTGTTCATGTACTTGAATCTACTTGTGATTGGAAAACACTAAACACAGGCATGATTGCCATAACATATTTCTGTAGAAATGTTAATGTTCAGTTAAAGGCTGGTTTAGACTTTGTAATGAGGTTTAACATCACTTTCAATTTCATTTTTTTCCCAGCTATTGCAAGTGTGTAATACTGTCTTGTACAAGCTAGGAAGCACTCAGGGCAAATCTCTGTTGAGGTTCTTGCTTAAAGCATCGAGTATTACCATGCTGGTGCAAGAACCAAGACATCCTGCACCCAAGACAGAAACTCTACAATTAAGCCACTAATGCGGTTACTGTTAAGAGAATTTTAAATAAAACATGGAAATATTTACACCTTGGCAACTTATTCACTTATATGTTCAAAAGGATTTACTATTAATTTTTTCTGTGTTTTCTTTTCCAACATGTAAAAACCCCAAGCCAGCAACATTTTACTCTAGTCTATGTGAAAATAGAAAGTTCTTATTTTGACTAGGTCAAATTAATGATAAATTTATAAAACTTTATTTGCATTTATCAGATTTTCTAAGAAACATAAAAACATTGCCTCGAAATTATACCCAAGCCACTAGATTTAAGTGTTAAAAACAGCGCATTATTCATGTACACATTCTTCTAAATTGTCATAACAAGCGCATTATGTTCAATATATTTTAAAAGCCATGTCTGTGTACTGTCTACTTTACTTACTTCATGTTTTTAACATTTTTAGGTCTAAATACTCCATAAGAAATTACCACTACCGAAGTTAACATAACTATTGTATAATACAGAGCAAACTTTGCATAATATTTGAACGTGTTACTGAGCTCATATACTATCGGTAAAAACAGTAAGAAACTTATAATTAACATCTGAATCCAGTCCAAAGATAGGAACATCGTGTCACAGTAGCTAGCTGCTACAGCCTACAGTGTACCTGCAGCCCTAGACTGAAACCGGAAGTAATATACAAGCGAGTGTCTAAAAAGTGTATCGGAAATGACATCCACCGGGTCTAAACTGATGTTTCCAATTATTTTGTTACTGGCGAGTTCAACTACTTAAGAACTTCTTTTATGTACTTATGATTCAACATTTGAAGAAAACGTTTGTTGCAATCAGAAGTAATTAGACATTAATAACTTCCCCATTTTCATTTTGTATACACTTGTATGATCTTGATATGATAGGCATATATATATATATATATATATATATATATATATATATATATATATATATATATATATATATATATATATATATATATATATACACTTCTTTAAATATCTCCACAGGCGAATGGCCTTTTTATGAGAATTTTGCTATCCATTTCCATTGAACCAATTATGGATTTTCTTAGACCAAGGGATTAATTTTAACATCTCCCCCCCCCCCCCCGAATTATAAAACTAAGTTTCTTGTATTCTTATAAATAAGAATTCGTAAACATCCATAAATTACATTGTGTCAAATCTAATTTTTCAAACTGACTTCAAAACGCTGAACACCTATTCTTACATAAATGTGAGAATAATAATGAAGCGATAAAAGAATGCTGCAGTGGTAAAAGAATGCTGAGGGTGGTAAAAGAACGCCGAATGACTTTGTGACTCGGTATCTGGCTGCACTTCGTGTTAGTCGCATAGTTGTTGTAACATTATTAATCAGAGTATTCTGAGATTAATTTATACACTGAGTAACGCATCATTTAATTTGAGAACAGTGCTGACGAGGTATTGCACAGTTATCCCGCGTATATTACTTGTATTAAAAAAATTCTAAAATCAAATAAAGTATAATATTAAAGATGACTTCATTCCATTTTGATAGTTTTACAAAAATATACAATCAGCTTTTATCAGCAAGTTCAAAAGGCTGGCAAACATTTAATCTTTGCAGTTAATTTTCAAACACAATTAAAAAAAATTACACTTGCCATCTCCATGGCAAAATGTCAAAACTCCATCCATAGAAGATGTCGCAAGGAGTCTTAATCCACCTGACGCACCTAGCGATTTTAACTCAAGTTGAAGTATATGGTGGCGCTAAATTGCCTTTTCAGGTCCATTTCATTAGCCTTATATGGATCTGAAGCGCATCATATTGAATGCCGTGTTCGAAATATAGTTGAATTACCATCAAATTTTCATCTATATTGCGATGAAAATACTTATAAAAATTTCTTGTGTCATATACCACTTTTTGAATTTAATCATGAAATACATTTAAAAATGGTGTATGTCATATACCACTTTCTGAATGTATTTTTATGATTATATTCAAAAAGTGGTATATGGCACAACTGAACCTAGCATTGATTATATTATTATGTCATCCAGTGATGAAAATGTTCTTTTTGGCAATGTTCCTAAAATTCTTGAAAAGGAAATTCTCAAAACCATCAAAAGTAGAAAATATTATTCTGTTGTTCATCTTTTTGCACTTGCAAATACATGTAAAATACAAAGCATTTATCTAAGAGTGAATAATCCTGTAATCAAAAGAAATATTAATAACGGGATAATTAAACCTTTATCTGAAAACAAAGATCCTAATACTATTCTTCACATAATGTGGACTCACTTAACAAATAACAAATTTGAAAACTGGGAGCCAAATCATGCTTAAATTTGACAAATTTGCAATGAATATTCTCCAAATTATCAATTATCACGTGAAGACACATCAAGTACAATTACGTTCCCAGGTATAAAATCGAATCCATTTGACGCTTGCCACATTACAGAATCACCTTCGGATGATTCCAAAAAGTTTTCAAATCTTTGCAGATCTTCCTCTTGTTCTGATGATTTAACCTCTGAAGGACCATGTACAAGCGAAAAAAACAAATCAGATTACACATCTCTAAATGCGAAATTTTCAGATGAAGATGTTGAGGACGTGATTTAAAACAAAAAAAAACCAAGTCGAGTCTATACATTTCCTCCAAAACATTAAAAATTGAAATCACGAAAGTGTGGAATTGTAAACAGATATTGTCTTCATGAATGGTTCGTCAAGTTTGACTTCATTGCATATTCCAAGAAGTGTGATGGCTTGTTTTGTTTGGTGTATGTCTTCTTTCCTGATACTTCACATCGACGTCCAAAAAATTAATATCAGAACCATATCAAAACTGGAAAGATGCACAGGCTGATCTTTCATCTCATTCTACTTCTTAATATCATAAAAGGTCGATGGAAAAATTACGTTGCTTTAAAACCACAAACGAAAGTCCAGCAGCACGAATTGATGTTTCAATATCTGACATCACCGTTTATAGAAACAGGGAAATATTGAAATCAATAAGTAAATGTTTAGAAGTTTGTGGTAGACAAGACATTGCACTATAGAGGTGATTAAAACATCATCAAGTTTTCAGCATGGTCATTTTAAAGCACTTTTAGATTTGCGAATTGATGCTGGTGACAAAACTATTGAAAACCACCTAAAACATGTGCAATGAATGCTTGCTATTCTTCTTAGACTGCCCAGAATGAGCTACTGATTTGTATAATAGACTATATTCAGTCTCTGATAGTGAATGAAATTTAGTATCAACCATTTGGTCCATTTTATGGACATCAGTGTGATGAAGTAACGGACAGCAGTAATTGGGAACAGCTGGGATTGGTTGTCAGCTATACGCAAAACAACAAAACATTGGAGAGATTGTTGGAATTTGTCTCTTGTGAGGAGATAACTGTAGAAGCTTTATGCAATAATGTTGTTGATATTCTCACCAAGTTAGGCCTTGAGATACAAAATTGTCGGTCACAAACAATGGATGGGCCTGGTAACATGGCAGGCAATCGTTCTGGTTGTGCTGCGAGATTCAGAATCATTCAGTTGTCACCAAAGGCTTCTTACTTCTACCGTTGCAGTCATGATCTTAACTTGGCTCTTTGCAAAGCTTGTAATGTCAAAGAAGTCCATCTTATGCTAGATCTTTTTAAACAGATTTGCATATTCTTTAAATACTCCAAAAGCGGAGCAGACGACTAGAAGCCGTAATTGACTCAAAGAATATGTTATTTCAAGATTATGCAAAGAAGAAAAAGAAAACAAAGTTGTTCTGTCAGACACGTTAGGTTGAAAAACATACAACACTTAATAGAATTTCAAAAACTGTACGAGTGCATTCAAGTGTTTGGTTAATATATCCATGAGAAAGACTGATTGGGACGCGAAGACATCTGGTGAAGCGTATGGTCTTATGAAGAAAATTACCGACTCAGTTTTAATAGTGGCATCCACTTCTTTGGATATATCAGGATATATCAGAGGTGTTCAGCTTTAAGGTTCCTCTCTTGATGTCATTTAGGGATATGGAAAAGTTTCACATGTACGTAATGTAATAATGTAATAAGTTAGGCAAGAAATAATACAAGGAAGTTCAATAACTCTTTTTTGAAAGTTGTGTCTTAATGGCAAACAAAGCAAACACAACAATTTCAATTCCTAGAATATGTATTCGTCAAACCCAAAGGTCCAATAATTGTGTAAACTCTCCATCTGAATATTATCGCCAAAATATATATCTTCCTTTTGAAGATTCATTAAATAGCAACTATCCTGGAGGTTTAATGACCTTACACACAAAGCAGTGAAAACTTTGAATTTCCTACCCAGCAATCTAGGCAATCTAGTTCAACAAACTATTGAATCTATCTTAGAAATATTCGAGTCTGACATGCCTTCACCTGACAATTTTTCCAAAGAAATCAAACTTTGGAATCAGACACGAAGAAATAAAGAAAAGAAATCAAGTTCTACTACCGATACTCTACAGAGCAGTGTGTTTACACAAAGAATGCTCCCAAATATCAATGTTATTCTCATTTGCTACTTTTACATTCAGTTAAACCAGTGGAATAGAATGATCAAACTCTTCTTTGAAATATGTAAAAAGTGCTGAAAGGATTACCATGGGAGAGAACAAGTTTAATTACTTAGTTCTCTTGTTTGTTTACCAAGATAAACCTCTTGACCTAGATAAAACGTAGATGCATATGCTAGAAAACACCCTTGAAAAAAGATTTTCTAAAATCCTTTAAGTAAATCTGAAAATTAAAATCTGAAAACCCCGAAAATCCAACTTACAAATGTCGTAACTATCACCTGCTCCTTCCTCAACACACTATTTAGTATACAACATGGGATTGGAACTGCTTTACAGAGCCTTTGTCCCCAAGCACAATTTAAAAATTTGTCAGTATGCCCCCCAACATAGAATCATGGGTAATGTAAGGTTGATTTACAAGCCAAACTACCACTAATCGAAGTCGCAACTATTGCATGCTCCTTCCTCTCCAAACTTCAACTTGGGATAGGTACTGTTTTACAGAGCCGTTGTCTTCAAACACAATTTAAAAAATTGGTAAGCGTGACCTCTTGACCTAGATAAAACGTATATGCTAGAAAACACCCTTGAAAAATGATTTTCTTAAATCCTTTAAGTAAATCTGAAAATTAAAATCTGAAAACCCCAAAAATCCAACTTACAAATGTCGTAACTATCACCTGCTCCTTCCTCAACACACTATTTAGTATACAACATGGGATTGGAACTGCTTTACAGAGCCTTTGTCCCCAAGCACAATTTAAAAATTTGTCAGTGTGCCCCCCCCAACATAGAATCATGGGTAATGTAAGGTTAATTTATAAGCCAAACTACCACTTATCGAAGTCGCAACTATTGCATGCTCCTTCCTCTCCACACTTCAACTTGGGGTAGGAACTGTTTTACAGAGCCGTTGTCTTCAAACACAATTTAAAAAAATTGGTAAGCGTGACCCCCTTACTTAGAATCCTGAATCCGCCATTATTATTATTATTATTATTATTATTATTATTATTATTATTATTATTATTATTATTATTATTATGTGTGTTTAACGTAAAATAATTCTTTGGCCACTTCTATTTTAATAAAAAGCATTGCAAGACAATTTAGCAATGAAAACTAAAAGAAGATGTGAGGAAAACTTCTGTTTTATGTGGTTCATGACTATCTCTCTACTCTTTACTTCAATTAAATCAGTTAAAAAATAAAACAATAATGGCCATTTAGCACTTTCTGTTATTTATAGCAATGCTGCCTACCTTCGATAAATAAACCGGTAATAGCCTTCGAGCAATTATTGCTATTTTAACAATGATGGTCATCATAGATGCCATAAAAAGTTGATGAAAGGGGAAAACCTTTTAAATATGTTTATTGGCCATTTTTCTACTCTCTACATATCAACTAGATCGGTTGAAAAATAAATAAGTAATGGCCATTTATTACTTTTTATTTAAAGCAACGGCAGCCATCTTGGACAACAAATTGATTTGTAAAAAATTTATACTTCTCAATCCAGGGATCTCCCACAGCAAATATGGTTCTATTTGGCCCAGTATTCTCATGGGGGAAGATTTTCAAAGAATCAACTATTTATAGCAACGCATTTGCATATGTTCCTGTCATGTGCTGATTTTGAATTTCTATTAAAATAATGCATTAAGAATCAGAATTGTCATGTGCTGATTTTGATTGCATATAACATTGCTTATAACGATAATATTACGTGTGAGGTAAAATCCCGTAAAATATGTTACATGGCTATCTATCTATTCTCTGTATATCTTTCTACTCTATAGATCATATTTGAACTAAATTGGTTGATAAATAAACCGTAAATGGCCATTTAGAACTTTTTTCTATTTATAGCAATGGCGGCCATGGAGGCCACAAGAAGTTAATTTGTACAAGTGTTACATTACTCCACTTAGGGACCTTCAACGCCAAAAACGGTTTTGTTGAGCTCAGTAGATTCAGAGGAGAAGAATTCAAAGAATTAGCTATTAATAACAGCTGATTTGCATATGTTGCTAATAACGAGCTATTTATAAGTGTGAGGTGCAATCCCACTGAGTATGTTAAATGACTATCTTTCTATTTTCTGTATATTAAATTTGAATTAAATCAGTTGATAAATAAACTTGAAATTTTGCATTTTTTCTATTTATAGTAACGACAGCCACTTGTAGGTCGCAAGATGTTGATTTGTACAAACTACTTTACCTAGGGACCTATCACATCAAATATCATTCTGTTTGGCAAAGTAGTTTCTGAGGAGATGATTAATGTCTAAGCACAGATGCAAGCTTCGCAAAAAAAAAAAACAGTGTAAAAGCTCTGAAAACCGACCAAGTCAGTTATAAACGCGAACTTCCATGAAGGAAGTGTTGTCTTGTGGTGCGAAAGGGTAAGGACCTCCTGTCTAGCTAGCTATACCCGTCATGTGTAAAATTTGACAATGAAAGTAACATGGAGCTATGGGAAGTCAAATATATCGAGTATACTGGATACAGTGACTTCATATTTATTCACAATTTTGTGATGATCGTTATACTATTTAAAAGCCTCGATTAGCCTAAGCTTGCAATATTCTTCAATCGTTAGCAGCTTGCTTCGTTGTAGAAAGTCCCCGTAGTGGAAACAAGCTCTGTTATACCGTTTTAACTGTAAAACATACACACCATACGCTGAAGAAGCAGGAATATCACTGCAAAGAAACAAAGTTGATAATAGAAGAATTGAAGACAACACGTTTGTTGTACAGCTTCAGATTTTTCATGCATAAATTATTTCAATTATTTGCTTCCATGTCTAACATCAATACTCCGTTTACTGATGTTTAATTCAAATGTGCATTTAAAAACTATGAGTTAAGCTTTGCTCAAATATAAGGCGTTATGCAAATATCTTGTGTAAAGATAAACCAAAACCTTGTATATTCTAGAGTGGACAAAATATTATTTTAAAAAAAAACTTTTTTGTTTAAGTTTGAAAATATAATTTACTTTAAATTGGCAAAAATTGCATCAGTTTCACAAACCATCCATTTCCTGAGCATCAAAATAACTATAAACATTACAACATATGTTTTACTTTCCTTGTGTAAATAACCCATTCGATACTTCTCGGGAGTTTTGGCTTTTTCTTTTTTGAAAAAGAGGAATAAAAAAACCGCTTTTGACAATGAATACATATTCATCTTGGAAAACTTATCACTGCAACTTCGGGTTTGGGTGATGTTTGAATATGTATGAACCGGGGTTCTTATAAGAACTTAAGTGATTCGAGTTAATATTTTTTAAAATGCAATGTCTACGATAGAACGATTATCCAGATTTCATTAGCTTAATACATTTGACAAGAAAAACAAATGCTTGAAAAAGGTACCGATTTCGTTTTTCCCATTCCTTATTTGTTTTCACCCCAAACGGTATATTTGTCTGCAACAGGCATTGTTGAATACAAGCCCCTGTGTGTGAATTTGCGCGATAGACTGCATTGTAATGTGTGATGTATTTTATTTTATATGTAAACTCAAAAAAAAACATACTTCTAAATAAGGTACTTTCATTTAGTTAATTAAAATAATGTTCACTGCTGAGAAAATCATGCAAGAAAAGTTCTGTCGGTACAACTAATGACATTAAGAAGAGATGATTTCAATTAATTAGATTGGGTAAAAAAAACAAGGAATTCTTTCGATTCAGCCTATGTTATGGGAATTCCTGAAAAACAACCATTCGGTTTCAGCCAATAGACATAGTGCAATGGCTGTTTTCCAAGAAGTAAGTAATATCAAAAGGCATTTGATGATGATAATGTTTCTTATACTTGTTCTATCCTTGAATTTCGTCATTCTTTAAATGTACATATGCATGACAAAATTATGGAATATTTTGGACTGAAACGAAAAGTTCTAACTAAAGATAACGCACGACGAATGTTAATAATTTAAATCAATTCTGAAATGGATGCTAACATTATGTAACATAATGAAACAACTATGGTGAGAATCGAACTGAGAGGCACCGGCGATGAGACAGGGGAAAATGATCTTATGGAGGCGAACAGGTTGGGGTTATACGTCCGACCTTATTTCTCGACTACAATCTAATAAGTTACACCGAACTATTCGCATCACATGATTCATATTTGATCAAAATCGTACATTTGTATGAAAGTAAACAAAACGGACATACCTAAAACTCCAATTAAAAACACTAGACAGCATCTCGATTATTCATGCATACACGTCATCTTTTTTTTAAAATTATGAAAGGTATACATCGGTTTTGATTGCCAGTGATCATTGTTCGTGAGAAATAAAAATAAAAAATCTACTTATACTTGACACTAACTGATTTTAACAAGGCAAAGCACACACACACACACACACACACACACACACACATATATATAACACAAACGCAAATACTAGTTACATTTTGTTGTGCCAGATGTGCACATTTTAGAAATTCATTCCTCATCAGTGACATTAAGACTGAAAAGTTTGATAGGTAAAAAACATATGCCAAACAGTTTAAAATAATTGAAGTTTCAAAATTATATAAATCCAAATCCAGCTAAGGAATGCTTTAAGGAACAAACCTTAGTTTGAAATCAATTAAAAAAATTAAGACGGCTGAAATTTTGCTAAATGGTACATTTTCTGACAGCACAAACTACTGCCTACTAAGTTATGGATACCCTCGGTGAGTTTTACTCCATCAGCAGCTGGTACCCGCTCAGGGGTAGTAAATAAATAACACAAATACCAGTTATATATTGATGTGCCAGATGTGCGCATTTCGGAAAATTATTCCTCATCAGTAATACTAGGAGCCAAAAAGTATGACAGATAAAAACATAAGCCAAACAGTTGAAAAATAATAAATCTAAAGTTCCAAAATCCAGCTAAAGAATGCTTTGCATGAGGGAACAAACCTTTGTATCTAAGGATATTCCTACTGATTTGATAGCGACACTAGGGAAACCTTACATATGCTAGAGTAAAATGGTCAATAGTAGGATTTAAACGAGAGAGAGAGAGAGAGAGAGAGAGAGAGAGAGAGAGAGAGAGAGAGAGAGAGAGAGAGACCCTTGGAAAGCTGCAACGTTTTCATCCTTGAAATGGCAAACGACTGACTGGCAGTTACGGAAAGATATAAGGTCAGTATAGTTGGTATTGCACTAGAAGCTAAGAACAGATAAAAATAAGTTTTGAAATTGTAGAGGATATTACAGAATGTGTCTACCTAGGCGCATAAGTTGATAAAGACGACGTCAAAATTGACATCAGAAACAGACTGAGTAAGGCAGGGGGAGCATTCCATTGCTTTGAAAGATATAGACATCGAGAGGAATAAGTAGAAAAACAAAAAATTATCTCTACAAGTCACTTGTAATACCTATGCTATTATATGGCTGTGAGACCTCGAAAACAACCAAAGCAAATGAAAAGAAATTAAACACCCACAGAAATAGTGTCTCACAAGACATATTAAGAAAAAGATGACAACAATAGGATTACAAACAGAGGGGAGATAGCAGAAATAACAAAGCTGTAATTTGAGAAAAAGGGGATGAAATTGGATTGGCCACATGCAAAGAAGAGAGTGAGATAATGACTGTTGATAAAGCTCTTTGGTGGACACCAGAAAGAAAGAGCGCAAGAAAAGGTCAGTCATCAAGGCACATGACCATTTAAAAGGAAAAATATAGACTGGATGGGTGAGCTGGAAAATAGCAAAAACAGCAGCAAAAAAGAGGCTTTATGTGCTTCCTGATGTAGTTAGCCGCGAATAGCTGTAATAATACTAACGCGACTTTAAACAGTATCTCACCCACTCACAAACCTTCTGGCGAGGAGAGAATAAAAGTTATGGTAAGGCTGACATTTCACATGAATGATTACATTCTGACAATGGATCTTGCAATAAAAAACCCAATATGATCAACGACTTGACAGTTTATCAGAAGCACCTCAGGCACACTTTGTCGCATGCTTATGTAAAACCTTTTCGGAGAGACAGATCTTGCTATCTTTCACTATGGAATAAATACAGGTTCATTATTATAAGCCCAATGGAATTACAATGAATAAACCACGGCAAAGATCCATCAGCTGAACAGGCAATGGCTATATTTTTCTAGAATGCTGATGGAAGAGTATATCCATAAGTGAAAAACAATTAATTGCAGATACTATGCATTCCTTCTGAGGCAGTTACTGGAAAATATTAAACTTTAGCGCAGGTGAAAACACAGTAAAGGTAAAATATTTTACCTGGACAATGCCCCGTTCACAAGTCTGCCATTGCTGCTACTAATGATTGTAGCATTAAATTGAGAGGTTCCACCTCATTTGCTTGATCTTAATCTATCACTTTCATCTATTTACAAAACTAAAAACAGCCATATTTGCAACCATTTTCAGTCAGACGATGACGTCATACTGTAGAGAACTTCCTTTCAAATAAAAAGACTTTTAAAAAGTAGAACTGAATCCCTTTAACATCCCTTGCAAAAGTGTATAAATACTAAAGGGGTTAATGTTGAAAAAATGCAATATGTTCCAAAACTTCAAATTCTAATGTCTGAGCATATAGCATATACATTAGCAACAAAAACTATGAAACTTTCAATTTTGACTACAGAGATGAAAGATGTTTCCCATACACTCCATTTTTTAGACTTGGACAAATCATCAGTCTCGCTAACCATCGGATTATCTACGCTTACGCTCCGATTTGGCGGAGCGTAAGCGTAGATAATCCGATGGTTAGCGAGACTGACAAATCATTGGAATATTTCTCAACTCTACTTTTAAAGTTTTTAGACGATTTTAAGCAATTTAAGTGATAAAATGGTATTTTTTCTTTGAAATGTGCATGCTTAATATCCCGGTATTGTACCGTTAAGTGCAAGTTAAGTAAGAGTAAAACTGTTTTTACATTTAATGTCAAATTTGATCATTTTACATTTAACGTGATTTTTGCATTTTACGGTCTTACACACGTGTTATACATTATTTATGAAAATACTGCGATTTTGGGTGTTATTATTAATTCTGAATTTTGAATGTAATAAGTATACTTCCTATGTTGATAAAGAATCCTGATAAGTTTTACAATTTAAAATTGACAAAAGAAGGTCTATATTAACGTCAGTTCAGTACTTTTAGCACATGTTTACACTATATATACCCGGCTGTCAAAAAAACTTTGTCTGAAGTGTTTGAACAAACTACTAAGTACTATAATGGCCGAGTATTACTGGTAAAAAGTCCGGTGCGATACTAAAAAATATCGAAATATCTACTTATTTAGCTTATTGCCAGCTATGGCAGTCATGTGATAGCTCTTAAGAAAATTAACCTATGTAGGTGAAAACTTAAATACAGTCTATAAAATGTAAAGGAACGTTTTTATTTCATATTTTTTTAATGGATTAAGATTTTCAACTTATGCACCCCTGATTTTGTTCTTCTTATCCTTCTGATTCTTCCGATATTCCGATATTTTTTTTTTTTTTTTGATTTTTTGGACAATGTGAAATTACTTCAAAATTCATTCAAATTTACGGGGTAAAGTACTCTAATTATATATGTATATATTGTCTAAAATGTGCCAATAATGGAAATATATCTGCTGTTAAAACAACTATATTTCCAAATTTTAAAATGATATTGCATTTATGCATGTCTACGTACAGAGAAAAATAGTTATCTAACTAGACATCGAAATATCAATATGCAATTTAAAAGCTAAATTAATTCAAAATCAATTCAAAAATATGTGAAAATCGACCACATGTATCAATTTAACTCCTCTTGATTAGCACACATCTCTTGTAGCGTCAAAAGCAATTTTAAAATTAAAAAAGAGGCCCAAAAGGGCCTGTAGAGCTCAACTGACGAAAATGGTTCTTGAAAAGGCATTTAGCTACAGGTACTTTTTCCAACTTCGCATTTGCTTTATGAGTTGATATTAGATCAGCAAATAAGAAAATTTGTTAAGAAGACAGGAAATTACTTGTATAAATGATTAAATAAGCTTGGTGAGCAGGGTTAAATATTGAATGTATTGAAAAATTTTTGTTTCAATGGCACATTTTGAGAAAAATTGTCAAAAGGGGCATCATCCAAAAAATCTAGTAGATTTGAAGTTTTGGTCGATATGCACCTGTATT
Source organism: Tegillarca granosa (assembly GCA_029721355.1). Classification (NCBI taxonomy): domain Eukaryota; kingdom Metazoa; phylum Mollusca; class Bivalvia; order Arcoida; family Arcidae; genus Tegillarca; species Tegillarca granosa. Next base: position 9,339,620 of record CM056606.1, on the reverse strand, counting down.
TTTGTGTTCTTTATTCTTACAAAGTTCTAAGAATCTTGTGTGCAGTTTAAGAAATGTGCTTACAATTTGTTGCAATAGCCCATTTTGAGAAATTTCCAAAAAGGATTATTTCTTATATAGCATGTACTGGATGGGAAATTTCTGAGACTTGAGCTGGTGTTAAATGCTGAATATAAAAGCTGTAGGCCTTACAGTTTTAGAGAAAAAGATTTTTTAATTTGACTTCCAATATATGCATATTTGTACAAACCTGATAAAGGGACATGAGCTGTTTTGAAAGCTTTAAGCCCTACAGTTTCAGAGAAGAAGATTTTTAAATTTCCAATATATGCATATGAAGACATATGGGCCCCTGGGGTAGGGCCAAAAATGGCCTTGGGGCTACCATTGTAAAAACTTGGTAAAGGGACTTGAGCTGATCTCAAATGCCAAATATAAAACCTTTAGGCCTTACAGCTTCAGAGAAGTTGATTTTTAAATTTGATTCCCCATATATGCATATGTAGATACAGTCAGTATATCCCGGATATATTGAACTCGCATATATTGAACTCCCGCATATTTTGAAATGACACAAAATCCCCTGCAAAACACCTTCTTTTTATGACCAAAAAAATCCCGCTTATATTGAACTCCCGGCTATATTGAACACTTTTTTGGTCCCCACAAGAGCAAATTCTATGACTTTTACCCGGATATATTGAAGTGGTATTTTGAACGGAAGTTTGATCAATTTAGCCGAAATCATGCTGGTTACCGTCAATCTGTTGAGGCCAAATACGGGGTCGCAGTAATTGATTTGAACTCATAATTAAAGATAAGTATCGTACATAGTGAGTACTTTTCAAGGTAAATAAAAATATCACATGTTTTTGTTAGTTGTTTAATTAAATCTGAAATAACAACATGGCATCCACGCCACAGAAGAGAAAAACTTTGTCGTTAATTACAAAATATAAACTTATAAACGAAATCGACAAAAAAGTGAAATCAAAGGCAGATATCGCAAAATATTTTGGGATAAAACCTTTAAGTCACTTTAACAATGAATTATACACAAAAGGATGTAATATTAAAGGCTCAATCGGGAGAGTTTTCACGAAAACGTAAACGTTTTAGATCTGGAAATTATAATGAAATTGAGGAATGTTTATATGTGGTTCACAAATGTCAGAATTTCAAAAACTCTTTAATTCTTTAAATATTTTAGAGGAATTTATTTCCAAAATTGGTAGGAAAAAAAAAGAAAAACAGTTAAAAAATGACCGACTTCTTTAAGTCATTATTTGATTAAAAGTGTTTGTACCAATCAGTTTTGATAAATTTTTTGTACTTTGAGTTAATAAATGAAAATTTATTTTTGAAATGGCCTTTTGTGTGTACCTTGATATATTGAATTTCTGATATATTGAACTAGTTTCCCAAGTCCCCTCAACTTCAATATATCCGGGTAATACTGTATATTGGCCCTTGGGTTGGGGCCAAAAATGGCCCAGGGGCCACCATTTGTACACACCTGTCAAAGGGACGTGTTGTAGTTCCGGTTTGTTCCGTTTTCCAGTTTGGTTATTATGTTTTTATATCCGGGTAGTTTTCTTTGTTAGAAAAAAGTTAGTTGCGCGGAAGATAGAATAAGCTTTTAATATAGAACAGAAACTTGTATTTTAGACCTATCAAGAGCGCATAGGGTGTGTTTAATGTTGTATCATTGTATTAATTAAATTATCATCTTTAGATTTTTTTATCTGTAATTATCGATTTTATCAAGATCCGTTCATTTGATATTTCTGGTTACTATTACTTTTGCTATTATTCTTGCAGTTTTCATAAAGCTTTGGTAATTTATGTAATGATATATTGAAAGATAATTTTAAGTATGCCTTATTGACTTTATTTTTCAGCTGATATATAACTTGTTTGTTACAGTGATTTTATGTATGATTTTGTGTTATTTTCGCGTATTTGTAGTTCTTACTCTGTTTGTCCGTCAGACAGTGTTTTGCATTAAATGATTAACAACAAAGTCAGCGGTGTTGATTATTGCCTGCACAGTAAGAACCTGTGGAAACCTTGTTACAGTTCAGAAAGAACTGGTCCTGTTTCTTCATGTGACAACATATATAAGCAGTGTTACCTGTTACAGTTTAAGCAAGAATCAACTTTTCAGTCTTAACAACAGAACCCAGAATTATGGACCCTCAGTACCGGGAAAGAACTTTTACGTCAGAAGGTAAGCAGCTTTTTGATTACTACTTGAACAAGCAAACAAGCGCCTTACTTAAAACAAGAAAACAACTGGGGGAAATAATATCCAATGAGACCTCTACTCCGGATGACATTACTACAGCGTTTAAACAATATAAAACTCTGTCAAAAGATTTCAAAGATTTCATACACAGATCCAGATGTGAGGAGGGTTACACACAGCTTGCGTCACATGAAATTGTATTTCGCGCCATGGAATCTAAGAAGGATATTGCTATACAGCAAAGAGAGACTGGAAATCTGGAGACTATGAGCAACAACTTACTTCCACCTAAAGTGGAGCCTCGGCATGATCATGAACTATTGTCGCCAGAACCACCAGACCGTGAACAAGCTCAATCTAAAGCAGGGTCTAACTCAGTTGCGCCCACACGTAAGTCAAGATCATCGAAAGACTCATCACCATCGTTTAAGCACAGTGACAAGCCAAGCTCGAGCTAGTCTAGATCAAGCCGACACTAGGACTTTAGTAGTACATATAGAAGATGAAAGCTGAAGTAGCAAAGGTTAGATACAAATTTGCAGAACAAGAAGCGTTGTTAGAGAGAGAGAAGTCACTTAAGCAGGTAGGACTCAAAGTTATGAAGTCAGGGAAACGTTAATATGAGGCTAAAGCTAAGTTAAACGTTATGGGTGAGTATTTGAAGGATGACAGAAGTGTCAGATTTAGTGGACTAGAAGAAATTTCTGCACATGACAAAGTGGAACAGTATTTAAGTAGTCAAGCTTCAATTGAACCATTAACATTTGAATACGCTAAGACACCACCTGCAAACCGCAATGTTTTGAAATATTCAGTGCCTAGTGTTAGTCCCATAAATGTGATTCCTCCTTTAGATGATATAGAAAATTTGAGACCGGATGCTCCCGATTTTATTCCGTTGGCGTCTTCACAGTTACCCTGTACTGACAAGACATTAGCTGGACAAGCTAACTCAGATTATGCTTCTCACAATAACGAAGAACAAAGTACTTCTGACGGATTCACCCAAGAACAGAATAAACAACGTTCTACTACCGGACATCAAGAACAGAAAGTTGTACAACAAGATAGTAACACACAACTTCAACAACAAACCTAACTCACTGAATTAAGCAAGTTTCTTATGAAGAAAGATTTGATGTTACACAGACTCTCGGTGTTCAACGACAGAGCCGAAACATACTTGGTTTGGAAGACCACCTTCAAAATTGTTATTCATGAGCTTCAAGTGAGTCCTATAGAAGAGATAGCCTTTATCATTAAATACCTCGGACCAGAGTCGCTGCGTCAAGCACAAAGTCTTCACATTGCTTATGCGTCTCAACCAGAACAAGCTTAAGCCAAGATATGGAGTCGGTTAGAAGATAGATATGCTTCACCAGAGTTAATAGAACAGTCGCTCCGTCTCACACAGTTTTAACAAGATAACTAACAACGACAGAATAAGGCTGTATGAGTTATCCGATTTGTCAGCTGTCCTTGCACCACAATCAACACAGTTTAAATGAATGTAAAGCATTTCAACAGAAATCTATAGATGAGCGACAAACGTTCATGAGAGAAAAAAGAATTTGTTTTAAGTGTTGTACTGTGAACGACCACATAGCCAAGGATTGCAGAGTGCCTATTAACCCATGTAGCAAAGTAAGAAAGTAAGAAGCACTGCACGGCTATACATATACCGGTAGCAGAGCAAACATCAACTACTCATGAAGTTAAAGATAAAGAAGTTAAAGAAGTAAAGTCAGCCTGTACTAATCTTAATTGTAACCAGTTTTCAGGAAGATCTTGTGCTAAGATAGTTTTGCTTAAAGTATACAGGAAGTCATTTCCGGACGTGTTCAAGCTTGCATACGCTATTTTAGACGACCAGCGCAATCTTTCATTAGCTACTACAGAGTTTTTCACTGCCTTTAACGAGAATGGACCAGAAAGTGAATATATATTGTCTACTTGTGCTGGTACATTTACATCATCTGGCAGAAAAGCTACTAGTTATGTCGCAGAATCATTAGACCATGAATTCAGCATAGACTTGGATCCCTTTATAGAATGCAATGATATCCCTACATATTATCATAAAATTCCGACACCGGAAATTGCGACTTACTATTCTCACCTGAAGAACATTGCAGAATTCATACCTAGATTAAATGAAAATGTACCTTTTATGTTGTTATTAGGCAGAGACGTAATCGAAGCTCATCAGGCAATTGAACAATTTATCGGACCTAACGATCAACCATTCGCACAGCGACTCAAACTTGGCTGGGTCATCATTGGCGAGCTATGCAATGGAGATGTACACCAACCGTATGTTGTGAGTGTCAACAAGATCAAGCTTCTGCATTCTGGACGTCCTACACTGTTTGATCCATGTGTTAACTTCTTCCACACTAAAGAAGACAAACTATTTGAACTTACTGCTGAGGACAATATTCTTGGACTGTCAAATGATGATAATCAGTTCTTAGAGTTAATGAACAAAGAAATGAAGAAAAACGAAGCTGGTAATTGGGAAACCCCTCTCCCATTGCGAAGCGACAGACAACTCATGCCTAACAGTGCCAGAAGCCACTAAAAGAGCCCTTTCACCAGCAGTTAATGTTAAGAGACATCCTCAGAAACAAGCTCATTTTTTAGAATTTAAGAACAAGATTATCGAGAGAGGACATACCCGAGATAGCACCAGAAATTACAGATTCTAAAGAAAGATGGTATCTCCCGATTTTCGGCGTCTATCACCCGAAGAAGCCTGGACACATAAGAGTTGTTTTTGACTCGTCAGCCTAATGTCAGGGACTGTCACTCAACGATATGCTTCCTTAAAGGTCCCGACCTCTACAACAACTTACTTGGAATTTTACTTAGCCTTAGCCGGATTTGGATTTATAAAATTTTTGAACTTAAGATCTATTAATTTTCAACTGTTTGGCTCATGTTTTTCATTATCAAACTTTTCGGTCTAAGTGTCACTGATGAGGAATAAATTTCCGAAATGTGCACATCTGTCACATCTAAATTAAACTGGTATTTGTGATATATATTTAGAGCCGAAGCAGTGGCTTGCATGGCAGATATACAACAGATGTTCCATTGCTTTTATGTCACAGAAGGAGATAGGGATTTCCTGAGATTTTTATGGTTTAAGGACAACAACCCAGAAAATAAAATGATTGAATATCGTATGACAGTGCACACTTTCGGGAACTCGCCATCTCCTGCTATCGCCACATTTGGTCTCCGTAGAGCTGATTTATCTGTTAAAGAAGAGTTTGGACGAAGATGTTTGCGATTTTGTTCTTAACAATTCTACGTAGATGACGGATTACTTTCTACACACGACACTAAAACTACTGCTGATATACACAGAACTTAAAAGGCTCTAAAAAGGGAGGGAACTTGAGACTTCACAAGATATCATCGAACTGTTCAGAACTCATGAAGTCATTTCCATCAGAAGACTTGGAACCTTAAAGAGATTAATATCAAGACTGTTAGTCCTCCACTACAGCGCAGTTTAGGCATTTACTGGAATATATGTACTGACACGTTTACATGCAGAGTCTCACCTGAAAAGAAACCATTTACTATGAGAGGTGTTTTATCTACTGTTGGGAGCTTGTTTGATCCGCTTGGTTTCCTCGCACCTGTCGTTAATAGAGGAAAAATGTTCTTCTGTAAGATTATGAACATGAACAAGGGATGGGACGATCCTTTACCGCCTGAATTGCAGCAAGAATGGATAAAATGGAATGATTCACTTAAAGAATTGGAAACACTAAACGTACAAAGGTGTTATTGCAGTGGACTATTTGAAAAGTTAGAAGGGAGCTCCATGTGTTTTCTGACGCCTCTATAGAAGCTATTTCAGCCTGTTGCTTTTTTACGTACTTTTTATAAAGATGGAGCTATAAAAGTCTCATTTGTACTTGGAAAAGCAAAACTAGCACCTTCTGGTGGCCATACAGTACCTCGCTTAGAGTTATGTGCTGCAGTTTTAGCGACACAGCTTAAGGACACCATACTTTTAAGCTTAGTTTCCGAGATACATGCAGACAAAATCTATACAGACAGCAAAAATGTCCTTGGTTACATCTACAACTCTTCTAGAAGGTTCTATGTATATGTTGGAAACAGAGTACAGAAAATCCGATATTCAACAGAACCGAACCAGTGGTCATATGTTAGTACCGACAGCAATCCGGATGATGCAGGAACAAGATCTATTTCTACACCTAAATTAAATGACAGTATTTGGATCAATGGACCCGATTTTCTATACATCAACACTACAAAATCTATTGAACAACCGTCACATTACCCACTGTTAAATCCAGAGACAGATAAGGAGATCTGTACAGAAATAAATGTTGCTAAGAACGATTTAGAACAGTGATATTGGAATAGTTGAAAGTTTTTAAGAAATTCTCAGAATGGAACAAGTTAGTGAGAGTAAATTCTTTTCTCATTCATATAGCAAGATCATTTAAGAAGCAATCTACAGACTGTAAAGGTTGACATGTTTGTAACTTGTATAAAGAACCAGAATTGAGACTTGACACTGAACGTTTCATCATAATGCAAGCACAGAGAAAGGAATTCAGTAGAGAGATAACGAGCTTTCGTCAAAAGAAGAGACTTCCTTCTAATAGCCGCATACTTCAATTGTTCACCTTACTTAGATGAACAAGGACTTCTTAGAGTTGGAGGAAGAATGAACAAGCTTAAGCGACAGTGTAAGGAAAACACAAATCCTATCATAATTCTTGGAAAAAATCACATTAGAAGCCTTTTAATTCGCCATCATCACAGCAAGATTTATCATCAAGGGCGCGATCTTACAGAAGGTTCATTAAGAGCAGCTGGGTTTTTGGCTTGTAGGAGGACGCCAGTGCAATATCATCATATATCCATTCTTGTGTTACATGTCGCAAACTTCGAGGAGTCGCACAACGCCAAAAAATGGCTGGCCTTCCTATTACTAGAATTACGCCATCATCTCCATTCACTCACGTCGGTGTTGATGTTTTCGGCCCTTGGCAGATTGTTACTAGAAAAACCAGAGGTGGAACTGTTAATTCCAAGGGATGGGCCGCTTTATTTACTTGTACTGTCTACCAGAGCTGTGGATATAAAAGTGCTAGAAGCTATGAGTTCCAGTTCCTTCATCAATGCTCTCTGAAGGTTCACATCTATACGCGGAGAAGTCAATACATTCTATTCCGACAGAGGTACCAATTTTATGGGGGCCATTAACCCTCTTAAATTAGACACCATCAACGTTGAAGATTCACCATTTAGAGACTATCATTACGCATCTGGAGTTACCTGGAAATTTAACTCTCCCCATTCGTCGCACATGGGTAGGAGTTTGGGAGAGAATGATCGGGATTGCTCGCCGTATACTGGGTGGTACGCTGCTCGACGCTAAAAACAGGTCACTCACTCATGATGTTCTTGTTACTCTTATGTATGAAGTTATGGCTATCATGAACAGTAGACCTATCGTTCAAGTTTCGTCAGATCCCGAGTGTCCAGAAATACTGAGTCCATCTATGTTGTTAACACAGAAAACCGAGGTACCTCATGAACCTTTTGCTGATTTGGACATTAAAGATATGTATAGACACCAGTGGGCAGCTGTTCAATACCTAGCAAACAGGTTTTGGTCGAGATTTAGAAAAGAATTTATTGACAATTTGCAAATTCGTAAAAAGTGGCAACAGACGGAGAATACCTTGGTGTTGTTTTATTAAAAGACGATAGTGTTTACAGACGTTTTTGGTCCTATTGGTAGGATTGTTAACACTTTTCCAGGAGAGGATGGACTTGTTCGAAAAGTTGAAATTAAGATTTTAAAGAATACTGAGTGCACCACAGTCATTCGACCAATTACAGAACTAGTTCTTCTTTGTAGTGATTGACAGTTAATATGTGAATTACTTAGAGAGACAGTTATTGGAGAAATACTTTTACAGATTGTTAATACGCCAGATACTTTCATGGATGATTATGTCTATTCGGGATGTGAATCTTTTGGAACTTTATTTATGAAAGTGTAGACCTGAAATACATGGCTCCGAACGGATTTTTTTTATAATACTGATGTTGGCGTGTCGGAAACATCAGTATTATAACAAGAGGCCCATGGGCCTTAACGCTCACCTGAGGATATGGCCAACCTGAGTATATATCCAAATTCATTTGCAAAAATACATAAAATATTCTAATATACATGCCTATAAAAAAGTTAATAGTTTTCAAGACAATTAACAATTTGAGTCTTTTTATGCATCTATGACCTTGACCTTTAAACGTAAGACCTTGAATCTTAAATCAGAATAATCACCATATTAATTCCTACAATATTGTAATTAAATGAAAATACAAAATGTTAAAAGTTTCCAAGATAATAAACAATATCAGTTTTTTTTTTTATGCACCCATGACCTTGACCTCTGAACATATGACCTTGAGTCACATATCAGAATGATTACCATATCATTTCCTACAATATTCTAATATACATGCCAATACAAAAAGTTAATAGTTTCCAAGATGATAAACAATTTCAGTCTTTTTATGCACCTATGACCTTGACCTTTGAACGTATGACCTTGAGCCATATATCAAAATGTTCGTCATGTCAATACCTACAATATTCTAAAATACATGTCTATACAAAAAGTTTATAGTTTTCAAGCTAATGCACAATTTTAGTTTTCATTGGCAGAAAAATAACATTTCAGGGGCAACAACTCCTACATGTATTATCATACAGTTACGAAATTTTGTACCTTTTTACATTTTGTCATGCTGAACATTTTAATAATTTTGATATTATATATCTCTTAAAATTTTGAAGAAAAAAGCCTAAAACTGCACAAATTACAAACTAGGTCATGACCTTGAACTTTGACCTTGACCCCATTTTGAAGGTTATTTCAAGAAAAAGTCAAAACTGAAAATCCCATGTCAATATCTATTCATATAGTCAAGTTATAACAATTTGAAGCTATTTTACGAAATTTTTAAAAATTAAACGCAAAAACGCGTAACCTAATTTTTTACCAAATTTCACGAAATGAACAATTTATAAGCTTAAGACCCTAGAGAAGCCAAATATCACATCAGATTTTTTCTACCATTTTCGCTTTCGGAGAAGAAGATTTTTTAAGTTTTTTGGAACCATAGGTCACCTTGACCTAGTTTTGGGAGCTAGGACAACGTCATGAACAAATCTGAATTGCACTGGCCCATATATGCATCTGACCAAGTTTCATTGAAATCCACCTTGTAGTTTCAGAAAAGAAGTTGAAAATGTAAAAGTTTACGCCGTGGACGACGACGACGACGACGACGACAACGACGACGACGACGACAACGACGACGACGACGACAGACAAATTTTGATCAGAAAAGCTCACTTGAGCCTTCGGCTCAGGTGAGCTAAAAACCGTTCGGAGCCATGTATTTCAGGATTAATGAAAGTGTATTTATGGACTGTTAACTTTGAAAACTTTTTTTTGGTAGCTTATACTTTATTCTCCAGAACTTAACAATAAAACAAGATTTGATAAAGACATTACATGTATTACATAAATTGCATTATCTATAAATATGCACATATGTATTTATATATCTATTACATATCTATATATATATATATATATATATATCTATATATATATATATATATATATATATATATCTATATCTATATATCTATATCTATATATATATATATATTATATACTAATTCCATGATGTACTGAATGTAATTATATGCAATTATATACATTTATACATGTATGAAAATAATTTCTACCATTACAAAAACACAATGTTAACTTTGAACACTTAGTAAGAACTATGAACTTATGGACAGTGAACCGTTGAACTTTTTCTTGGAAATTTATTTTTGAATCTTCTTAACATTTTGTGATTGACATTTAATACGTTATTACTAGCTGCAATCGGGCCGGGAGTGTTATGAGTCTTGTGTTGTAGTTCCGGTTTGTTCCGTTTTCCAGTTAGGCTATAATGTTTTTTATATCCGGGTAGTTTTCTTTGTTAGAAAAAAGTTAGTTGCGCGGAAGATAGAATAAACTTTTAATACAGAACAGAAACTTGTATTTTAGACCTATCAAGAGCGCATAGGATGTGTTTAATGTTGTATCGTTGTATTATTAAATACTTATTATCTTTAGATAATTTTTTTATCTGTAATTTTCGATTTTATCAAGATCCGTTCATTTGATATTTCTGGTAACTAGTACTTTTGCTATTATTCTTGCAGTTTTCATTAAAGCTTTGGTAATTTATGTTATGATGTATTGAAAGATAATTTTATGTATGCCTTATTGACATTATTTTTCAGCCAGCTGATATATAACTTGTTTGTTACAGTGATTTTATGTATGACTTTTGTGTTATTTCCGCGTATTTGTAGTTCTTACTCTGTTTGTCCTGTCAGATAGTGTTTTGCATTAAATGATTAACAACAAATTCAGCGGTGTTGATTATTTGCCTGCACTGGACGTGACTTGAGCTGATGTTTAATGCCAAATATAAAAGCATTAGGCCTTACAGTTTCAGAGAAGAAGATTTTTAAATTTGATTTCCAATGTATGCATATGTAGATATATGGGCCCCTGTGGTGGGGCCAAAAATGGTCCGGGGGCCTTTATTTGTACAAACCTGGAAAAAGAGAATTGAGGTGATGTTAAATGCCAAATATAAAAAGCTTTGGGCCTTACAGTTTCAGAGAAGATTTTTAAATTCTAAATGCCAAATATGAAAGCTTAAGGCTTCGTGGTTTCAGAGTTGATATCCCATTATAAGCCTTATTTGCACTTTTTACGAAGTATGACAGAAAAACGCTAAAAACGCGTAACCTAGTTTTTGACGGAATTTCACGAAATGTACAACCTATATGTTTAAGGATGTCTAGAAGCCAAATATCACATCAGATTTTGCATATAACCTATGGTTTCAGAGAAGAAGCTTATTTTAGGTTTTTTGCTTTCTAGGTCGCTGTGACCTTCTTTTGGTTGCCATGGAAACTAATTGTAAAAATTTTCATCTACTCCTTCTAGGGATCATTCCTGCCAGGTTTTGTTAAAATTGACCCAGTAGTTTCAGAGTTTTTGCTGTTAACGGACGGACGCAAGCATGCACGCATCATGCCATAAGCTCATCTGGCTTTAGCCGATCGAGATAATAATAATAATAATAATACTAATAATAATATTATTATTATTTAAAAATTAACAGATAAATGAAAAATGAACTTAACAATGAATTTAATAAAGAAATTCCTTAATAAAAAATATGTGACTTACTAAAAATTAATTATCTCATATAAAAAGTAAATTGTAATATCACTTTATAATGGTATAAATTAATTTAAAAAAAAAAAAAAGAAGAATTGGATTATAATTCAACAATGAGGTAAAAGAAAAAAAAGGTAAAAGCAGTACCAATTGAATAAATAAATAATAATAATAAATAATAAATAAATAATAAATAAACTTTTTGGCAAATAAGTTCAAAAAATGTTTTCACTCTTATAAATCTTATAAGAAACTGATGAGAATTAATGAAAATATTTCTAAATTGCAAGTGTCAAAGTGCTGTTTTTGATGTAGTAAATTACTGAGTTCATGTAACAGTGTTATCATGTTGAATAAACCACGACAAACATATCACTGTGAATTGTTTATTAAATAATACAAAAATCCTTTGATGGTATAATCACATTCCTATAATGAAAACAATTGAGAATAATAAATTACAATGAACGCATGAATTACCCTTTATAAATACAATAATGTTATTTACACCGTCAGGTGGCGTATTTGTCACATAACTGGTTCAAAACAACAGTATCAATAATTATTTCGATACACAATATTTCTTACACTGAAAACAATATTTATAGGAATTCCAAACTGAATTGAATGTTACTACGGAATATAAAAATATGTTGGCTTTTGAGAACAATAATTCACATGAAATGGTTAAGTTAAAAAAATCAAAATAAAATCGTTTACAAAGAAGGACACCTATTATCACGTGATAAGTTTTGGAATGTAAAAGCACGGAATACTCGTTACTTTAAATGGCTTTAGCAAGATAATAAACATAACCTACCCAGGATATGGTCACAGGGAACTCTTTAAAAAAATCATACATTAACTCATCTGTACAACAACCTGAATGGCAGAAAATGTATATGTAGAAACAAAAGGTTTATACATATCAATATCAACACAACAGAAGTAAATTTTGTATATCTTAAGTCTTGGACATGACAAGGTCGTGACTTTTCCATATTATATGATATAAATTACTAAGTTGCCAATATCCAGTGCCTTTCTCACATTTATAAAAAGGAATAAAATGGAATATAAATGACCAGACTCACATACACACAAACACACCCAAGTAGAAATTATTTAGTAAAAATATGTGCAATAGCATGAAATAATGGAAGTAAACTAGAGAATATTATTGAGATAGTGAGTGTCTTGTTTATGTATTGCATTAAGAATAACATTTACCTTGAACTTGTAGAAACCATGCAAATATTGCCAAATAATGTCTGTATCAACTCTAACACAACCTTTCACAAAGAAACCAACTGAACCAAGTGACAACTACACCTTAATCCCACCTGAACAATATAAATTGACCAATCATAAAACACCTAAGAAAAGGGCAGATAACTAAACTAAGACACTAGACAAACACAATACAAATTTACATGACAAGGGCAGATAACTAAACTAAGTCACTAGACAAACACAATACAAATTTACATGACAAGGGCAGATAACTAAACTAAGACACCAGACAAACACAATACAAATTTACATGACATATTACAATACATGTACAAGTAAATAATACAGCACCTGAAAAGAAAAGTACAGCAAAACATTACTGCAACCTGAAAACAAAACATTTCATTATTAATATTTACAAATGAAAATGTAAAAGAAAAATCAAAACTAATATTCTCTATTTTTAAAAAAAAATAAATAAAGTTTTATAAAAAAAAAAAACACACTACCACACACTCCCCCTGGCCAAAAAAATGATGCCCCCATCATTTACCAGAAATGATTGAGAATAAAACTTCTGCTGCATTGCTGTCCATATTCGTCAAAACTCCACTTTGCGTAAGTGACTGTAAATACTTTGCCCTTTGCATCCAGTCTGGTTCTACAGTTACTATTGTGCTGACATATCATAATACTTGTGCCATGAAGGTGGTTTCCATCTCTCTTTTCGATTTTCTTGGAACTGCTTTTGTATTGTTTTCCCCTATACTATCTGTGTCATCAGATATTTGATTTTTCTATTCTCCAGTTGTTCTATCAGAAGGTAAACTTGTTATTCTTTCCTTAGGGATAGTTTGTTCTTCTTCCACTGCCTTAGTATCAGGTTGACTGAAAGTTTGTGATCCTTCAGCATTAAACTGATCCACTGAAATGTCCTCTTTATCTAAATCAACAGCTCCAAATGACTCTGTTTACTTATTACTTATTCCAATGGCATCTCCTCAATCATCGAGGGATAATCGTCATTATCCACCACTGGTTTAACTACATCCACAGGACTGTCATGGTCGTCACCACCATCCTTGGATATAGTTTCCAATATATCCTCTCTTACATCTATTTCTTCACCATCTGTAATGATAGTGTCAGACAGTCTTTTACTGGATTTCTCATTACTAAAAATCCCTCTTCAGAGTCTGTATCTGTACACAAATCGTTAACAGTCGAAATCCCTTGAGTCGGTTTCTTTTGTATTTTTGTTCTTGTTCTAATTTCAGGTTTTTCCGTTGTCTCAACTGGTATTGTCCCAGTTATCGGTAAAAGTAAATTCCTATGAAGTATTCTGATTTTTCCTTGTCCATTCTCTCGTATGACCTCAAAAACTGGTATATCAATATTCGGTTGTCTCTTAACTATGTAAACATCTTCTGCCCACTTATTCGACAACTTGTGCTTGCCATCAAAAGATACTATTTTCACAAGTACTCTGTCTTCTGGCTCCAAACAAGCATCACGAACTTTAATATCATACATTGTTTTCTGTCTTTCTTGTGCTTTTCTAGCCGTAGCAATAGCTAAATCATATGAGTGCTGTAACTTCTGTTTGAGATCTGATGTATATTTGGAAAGTGATTGTATTCCTATTTAAATCAATACCAAAAGTAAGATCTATTGGCAAACGTGGGTGTCTTCCAAACATTAAAAAGAACGGGGAGTAACCTGTTGTCTCATGCTTGGTCGAATTATAAGCATGAACCAAAGGTCCAATATGGGATTTCCAATCCTGCTTCTGGCTAGGTTTTAAAGTACCAAGCATTCTCAAAAGTATCCTGTTATACCTCTCACATATTCCATTTCCTTCTGGATGGTACGGTGTTGTAAGTGTCTTCTTCATGCCTGTGATGTTACAGAGTTCTTTTATGACCTTTGACTCAAAATTTGCTCCCTGGTCCGAATGAATGCGCATTGGTATCCCATAATGCACAATGTATTTGTAAAATAAAATATCTGTTGTTGTTTTGGCTGTTTGATTTTTCGTGGGAAAAGCTTGTGCATATTTTGTGAAGTGGTCTGTAATCACCAACACACTATTAAATCCCCCTTTGCTTGATTCTAAAGACAAGTAATCCATGCACACCAACTCCAGAGGTTGTGATGTTTGTATACTGATTAATGGTGCACGAATGTTAGTAGGCGTCTTTCTCATTATACAACGATGATATATTTTAATCCAATCATCAACATCTTTAGTTAATCCAGGCCAATAAAATCTTTAACGAATCTGAGATAAAGTTCTATCACGTCCCGGATGACCAATATCATTATGTAAACCTCTTAGTACATCTGACACCATTGCTGCAGGTAATACATATTGCTCCAATTTCTCACCATCAACAGATGTTTCACGTACCAATATCCCATGACTAAACTTTACTGATGAAATATTTTTGACATTGTAATATCAACTGGTGATAATTTTTTCAATCTAGGCTTCCTCCCCTCTCTAACACCATTCATCCAAACCGACAACATTGGGTCCCTAGACTGCGCTTATCTCCAATCACGAAAACTGAAATCTGATATATCTTGTCCACTCTGCATACTTGGCTCTATCACATCCATAAAATTGTTGTTACAGCAAGGCAATGTTTCAATTAACGGACCAGAATCCATTGCGTGACAAATGGATTTGATAGCTTCTGAAGAAATCTCTTGTGCATCCTGTGTATTATTATTACTAGATAAACGTGACAAACTATCCGCATCCACATTTTTTTTACCAGGTCGATAAATAATTTTGAATTCATATCCAGATAATGTAGCCAACCAACGATGTCCTGTGGCGTCAACTTTTGCAGTTGTAAGCACATAAGTTAACGTGTTGTTATCTGTGAAAAATATTAAATGATGTCCATACAAGTAGTCGTGAAACTTTTCAGAGATAGCCCATTTTAAGGCTAGAAATTCCAATTTATGTGCGGGATAATTGCACTCGGTCTTATTGAGTCCACGGCTAGCATAAGGCCAAAATAAAAATATAGTTTGTTTTCCCTTGCGCGACCGACCGTAAAAAATCCCGCCGACTGAAAAAAATTTATTATTGAAAATTTAAATTTTTTTTTTCCTCGCGATTTCCGGGCCGATAATTTCCGGTTTGTTTCTCTTTCCGCTTCAGGATTAATACGTTTTATCTTCTTAGTTGTAAAGACGCTTATATAAGCACTATACGGTGATCCGATTGTTACAAACGTCGTAGTGATTAAGATGTTATAGACACACGAATGTCGGAAATGTTGGGACAGTTGAAAAGGAAAGATCGTGATGAAGACTTCTTTACGATCTGTGTATCGTCGACGGTGCAGTGTGGGCAGAAGTGTACACAAGTATGCACAAACATATATATTAAATTTTCGACTTAATTACAATCTTTGTGTTCAATTGTTATTCGTAACAATAATCGATAATTTGTTTTCAAAAAAAAAAAAAAAAAAAAAAGCCTACCTACCTACCCAGTTTCAAAAGTACGGGTAGGGCAAGGGGAAACAAAGATATTTTTAATGGTGGCCTAAGCTATAACTTTATCCACTCCATTCTGCTTTTGATATGATACTGCTCCGAGGCCTAGACTACTTGCATCAGTATGTAACTCAAATGGTAAATCATATCTTGGATATCCTAATATCGGTGATGATACTAAAGCATCTTTAAGTGTAATAAATGCTGTTTCCTGTGTTTTTCCCCATTTCCACTCTGTATTAGTTTTAGTTTTTACCTTCTTTGACTTTTTATTAGGTGGTGGCATCAAATCTGTTAAAGGCTTGGCTATTTTTGAAAAATTCCTAACAAATTTCCTATAGTACCCACAAAAACCTAAAAAACTCCTAACCTCTTCCGGTGATGTTGGTGTAGGCCAGTTTCGAACTTTATCTATTTTTTCGGGGTCTGTCTCTACTCCTTCTGATGATACAATATGTCCTAAGTACTTAACTCTAGTCTGGAAGAAGTGACATTTTTAGGCGCTAACTTCAACCCACTCTCCCTAAATCTAGCAAACACTTGTCGTAACCGAGCGATATGATCTTCAAATGTATTAGAAAACACAATTACATCATCTAAAAATATCAAACAAATGTGACCTTGAAGACCATCCAAAATATTTTCCATTAGGCGTTGATAAGTTGCAGGACTATTTGATAAACCAAAAGGCATACGAACAAAATGATAAAATCCAACTGATCCAACTGTGAAGGCAGTTCTTTCCTTGTGTTGTTCATCAATTTCAATTTGATGGTAGCCAGACTTTGACGGTAAACAATCACTTTTAATATTATCGTCGATCCTCTTTGAGTCCGTAAACAAAATCAAATCAGTTAATTTCTGTATCAGAATATCCCATGGTTGAAAATACATTAAATTCAAGTTCACAAAACGGAAGTCAGCACAATCAAGGTGAAGGTCGTATCGGATGAGTTCATTCTCCAATAGGTAACGTTGGGCGCCAAATTTGTAACAGTGTTATCATGTTGAATAAACCACGACAAACAATACACAAATCCTTTGATGGTATAATCACATCCCTATAAAGAAAACAATTGAGAATAATAAATACAATGAACGCATTGTTCCTATCCAAACGTACCCTTTATAAATAAAAAATATTATTTACACCGTCAGGTGGCGTATTTGTCACATGACTGGTTCAAAACAACAGTATCAATAATTATTTCGATACACAATATTTCTTACACTGAAAATAATATTTATAGGAATTCCAAACTGAATTGAATGTTACTACAGAATATAATCAAAGCACCGGAGGTGCCGTACGAACAGAGAGCATGGAAACGCAAGAGGCTTTGAAAGTAAGTGTAGGTAGTATTACAATCTGCCTTATCCCATTCCATTCCTATGCGAGCAAGGTTGTAAAACACCATATGGAAGGGGAGTAAGAATTCATGACTGGAAAAGTGTCCATTATATTTTTTGTATTAGTGTTGGCAAATTACCACATTCAGAAGAGTCTGTGCTGAAGCAAGGTCCTTTCACATTCCAAGCATTTCTCCAAGAAAAGACAAAAACGTTCATACGTAACATTTTTAATTAATTACATAAACAGAAAGATGTTTTTATGGTGTCATCAATCGTTATATTTCTCAATAACGACAAAACGGTTCCGGGACATTTCGGCCCATAAAAAAAACGGACCATGACAATATCGGCCTATAGCCAAATCGGCCTATAACAAAATCGGCCCATGAAATAAATGCCTTTATCAAAGATTGCTACTCGTTTCGTTTATTTGCATTGTTGTGCATAAACATGTGTTAGTATTATTATGCTTTGAAACATGTAAATTTCAGTAAATTTATTCAAAGCAATACAAGAATTAATTCAAATTATCATTTCTAATCAAGTCTACCACTAATCTATTAAAACTCAAATAATGGATTATATATATGTCTCATTTTTTTTTAAAATGAATATTTTAAAGACAGGAAGGTGTACCTATACTTTGTTTTAATCTTAAAAATTTTTAAAAAATAGATAATCTTAATTATAATCTTAATTTAATATTTGTATTATTATGATGCTTTAAATACATGTAGTGTGTAAAGAAAAATAACCATAAGAATGAATTGAAAAGAAAGATCCTTTTCTTGTAAATATAATTTGTCTTTAAAAATCCTGATACTTAAGAGTTTTTACATAATTGTAGATTCATACAAGTTACATTCAAACTGTCTTTCTTCTACGCTATCTGCACGAACTAGTTTAGATCGATCAGAATCGACGAGTCTTACAGTCATGAGTGACTCTGACTAAAACATTTGTGAACGGAGTGTGTGCATCATTTATAGGTTGATCTAATATGAAATAAAAAATAATAATTTCTTTTAAAAATAAAATTAAAACCAAGGCATAAGTCATGACAAAGTTGTCCAAATTAAGGTGTATTAAATATTTTGAATATATTTTATTATGGGCCGATATTGTCATAGGCCGAAATGTCCCGTAGCGCGACAAAACAACTACAAATGATGGTTGCAAAAAACTGTTTATGCCGCGAATCAAGGACCATCGCGAATTTAGGACCGACGACGATATACAAAATACACGCCACCTACCGAGGATTTACCCTAAAGCTTTCCATGTAAACTTCTAGAGTACATCTTGCACAATCGACAGGAACTCGTGAAATCTCTCAGCAATAGCTTTTTCCGGTCGATTTCACAATGCTGCTCTCAAAATCGTGTATATCATTTTTACGCTACGTCGACAAAATTAAAATGTAAACATGTCTACATCAGATATAGGTCAAATTTTGTTTGGGCTTCGAGGAGGGGAAGGGAAGGGAAACGAATGAAAACAAATACATTCCTATAAACATGACATTTGCTATCGTGCATGTAAGACATGATTTCTTTACAGCACTTTCCGCAACCTATACTTTTACTTACACGCTCAAACTTCGGGTAATGTTAAAAAAATATTGCTTTATTTACTGTGGTTCACTCTTCTCGCCAAAACGAATGCTACCAAGAAATGACACGTCATATAATTCATCCAATCAAAAGAGACCGTTTAAATTATGGGATATCCGCGAAAATAGGTCTTTGTTTACATAAACTGTTCATGTATTCTTCCGCTGCGCCGCATTGTATCCTTTCCACCAAAAGTTTCTCCACAGAATCCATGTATAAATTTTATTTTCAATACCACATACATTCATCATTGTGCGGTAACCCTCAGCACGTACTTATCACCCGCAAACTACCGTACTATATTCCACATATATTGCCCAAGGATTTGACATAGCGGTGACATAGCTTGTCCGATTTAAAAAAAATTGAATTTCTTCACTGACATTAGGAAAAATGTTTCGTTTAACATTTCCCTGTTTTGGGTTTACTTGCCCCCATCTATGAACATCTCTGTCACCCTGTATCCCTATCCCATTTTAAAGATATCTACGATTTCCTTGCGAAATGCTTGCGACGTACGTGACAATACATCACAGAGATTCCTCTCTGTTCGTAAAAATATGTTGGCTTTTGAGAACAATAATTCACATGAAATGGTTAAGTTAAAAAAATCAAAATAAAATCGTTTACAAAGAAGGCACCTACTATCACGTGATAAGTTTTGGAATGTTAAAGCACGGAATACTCGTTACTTTAAATGGCTTTAGCAAGATAATAAACATAACCTACCCAGGATATGGTCGCAGGGACTCTTTCAAAAAAAAATCATACATTAACTCATCTGTACAACAACCTAAATGACAGAAAATGTATTTGTATAAACAAAAGGTTTATACATATCAATATCAACACAACAGAAGTAAATTTTGTATATCTTAAGTCTTGGACATGACATGGTCGTGACTTTTCCATATAATATAATATAAATTACTAAGTTGCCAATATCCAGTGCCTTTCTCACATAAAAAGGAATAAAATGGAATATAAATGACCAGACTCACATACACACAAACACACCCAAGTAGAAATTATTTAGTAAAAATATGTGCAATAGCATGAAGTAATAGAAGTAAACTAGAGAATATTATTGAGATATGAGTGTCTTGTTTATGTATTGCATTAAGAATAACATTTACCTTGAACTTGTAGAAACCATGCAAATATTGCCAAATAATGTCTGTATCAACTCTAACACAACCTTTCACCAAGAAACCAACTGAACCAAGTGACAACCACACCTTAAACCCACTTGAACAGTATAAACTGACCAATCACAAAACACCTAAGACAATGGCAGATAACTAAACTAAGACACTAGACAAACATAATACAAATTTACATGACAAGGGCAGATAACTAAACTAAGACACTAGACAAACACAGTACAAATTTACATAACAAGGGCAGATAACTAAACTAAGACACTAGACAAACACAATACAAATTTACATGACAAGGGCAGATAACTAAACTAAGACACTAGACAAACACAATACAAATTTACATGACAAGGGCAGATAACTAAACTAAGACACTAGACAAACACAATACAAATTTACATGACATATTACAATACATGTACAAGTAAATAATACAGCACCTGAAAAGAAAAAGTAAAGCAAAACATTACTGCAACCTGAAAACAAAACATTTCATTATTAATATTTACAAATGAAAATGTAAAAGAACAATCAAAATTAATATTCTCTATTTTTTAAAAAAAATAAAGTTTTATAAAAAATAACACACTACCACATACACTCATTAGCAATGTTGATCATTTGCGGGACAGTTTGATTATTTCCATTCAACAAACTGTCAACAAAAATAATTAATTAATAATCTTATCATCAATGAATGCATGAGTAAATAATATACACTAAGTGAAAAAGAAACCATGGGGAAAATCAGTAAACAGTTTACAATAAATGAACAAAATGGTCTATTACAATTAAATGAACAAAATGGTCTATAACAATTACTAATTATTGTTGTTTCTAAATTTTCCAAGATTTCATGATTACATAAAAAAAAGTAAATAATAAAATTTTCACTACATTTCAAAAATAAATATATAAAAATTAATCAAGTCTGTAAAATAATAAAATGTTTGTCTTGTCATTTAATCAATTTTATAAAGTGTAAAAAAAATAGTTGTTACAATAATCGTTTATTATAAGTTTATTTTGAAGCAAATATAATATTTTCTAAATTAAATAGATCAAGTAAATAAATGAATCTTCAACAAAACAACATGGATAAAACATATATGATATAGAGTCTATATATTATGAGGTTAGTTTTAAACTGCATTTGTATTTATCATACATACAAACAAGACTTACATTATACCAGAAGTCCATGAATTATGGACTTCTGATAATACCAATAAGGGATTATAATGTTTCTTTCATCAACAATAAAGAAAATAATGAGAAATGCATGCTTTCTTAAATCCGTGTTTAAATTTTATAGAATAACTGAGAGAGAGAGAGAGAGAGAGAGAGAGAGAGAGAGAGAGAGAGAGAGAGAGAGAGAGAGAGAGAGCCTGTCTCCCTTATACATTAATGTAAAGTTAAATCATCAGCAAGTACGTTATCTGGCAGTAACGACAACTCTAAATGGCACAGGTAAACTACCGATTAGAGTTACGCCGCCTGATCATAGTACGATAGCTGGCTAAACGGGAACACTTACATGTACTCCGAGTCGAGCGATAACCGCCACTGTTGTGTTTCTGCATCCCGGTCTCCACATCTTACAGACAAAAGTGCAATATTAAGGGATGTTTACGATTTTCTTATTAAGTAAACAAGACTTTTAGGGGGTATATCGGGTGTGTCCTTGTCTAGATCCGCGCAGTTTAATATAAATATTGACCTACTATAGTACCCGCATATGAATTTATAGTATATGTGTAAATAGTTGGTGTCTCCTTTTTTCACGATACTAATGATAGAGTTAATAAACAAAAATACAGACTTGCCTTCAGATATAATTTTTTAAGTCACCATCTTCATCTTTGACGTCATACCGAACCCGAGAAAATAAACAAAAATACAGACTTGCCTTCAGATATAATTTTTTAAGTCACCATCTTCACCTTTGATGTCATACCGAACCCGAGAAAAAAGTAAAATGCAGTTGTTGAAAGTTCCAATTGGTTATTTATAGGTACATATTTTCAGTCAAGTTTTCTCTAAGAATCTGCAGATATATACATGTATTAATTTGGATCTGATTTGTATATTTGATAGTAAATTAAGAATTAACGTAATTAAGTAGTTTTTTTCGCATATTCGTTCTCAGATATACATTTTACAAAAACTCATACCTGATCTCAAATACTGTCAAGTATCTCCATTATATTCTTTTATTAAAATCTGAAACTAACTTCGTAGAGTAGATCTACAAGTGCACACATTTGACCTATTTTATATTGCATTGTGGGATCTGTATGACATCATATACTCATTTGCATATGCAGATGTATATGTTCGCCATCTTGGTAGTTTAAGAATATCGACTACCATCTAAGAAATTCCAAGTGAAATCGTTCATCATCAATTCATTCTAAGTTATCAAAAAGGATTATTCATCGTTTTTACAAATAACCCAGTAGAACGGACCGGTGTAAGTATAAATTTTTAGCAAAAAATATGTTTTTCACAATATATTACGTCTGTTGAGATCGGCATCTTTGTTGTGAAGAGACGCTTCATTCAGATGACAGGTCTATGCAACTGCAAAGGGTAGTGAAAAAATGCATTAAAATATCACAGATTTAAGACGGTATCTTTGAGGTACATGGTCCATTATTTATATATTAAATTTAAAACACGTATATATTTTTATTTGTGAAATCAAAACGTCCAGGCGACCTTGATCATAATGAGAATTATGTACATTTTTAAAACAATTTCAAATAAGTGTCTCTGTTGAATCTTGAATCTTTTGGCTTATGATTTTTATATTAAGATTACCTTATTTAACATCAAAAGTGAATGGAGCTTAAAGGGAGTGATCCCTTCAAACCTTGTGAATGAACGTGAATCATCATGTTGAGTCTCTGGCGTTGTGGTCTTTGCGCTGTATTATTATTGTATAAATCGTGTATACCGTTATATTTATCTGTGACTTACGCCTAACATTTATCTGTTTAAAATAATAGTTGCTTCTTACCAGGGCTTAGAATATTCACTCGTCTCGACAAGTGAAATTTGTACTTGGACGAGTGATATTGTTACTACCACTTGTCACGGTGTCGAATATAGTGTTTCAGGGCTAGCCCTGGAATCTTTTTTGGTTTCGCCAACCCATCTTCTGCAACAATGTACATGTCGCCAGTCTGAAAATCCTTTTTCGCCAATATGAGAAATTTAACCTTACATAATTGGTTGGCGCAGTCAGTAGAACATGTTTGTGTGGGATGTATCTATGCTGCCAGAAGTGTTCAATCTAGAACTGAAGCAAGTGGGACATGATTTCTAAATGGGGGTCAAATCAGGCATATAGGTAGCATTTCCACCAGAGTGCAAATTTCCTAGATCTGTACAACCCCGGAGTGTTTACAATTCTAGTAAAGAATTACATTTTTATGTAGGCACTTTTTTCCATTGATAACCAATAAGCAGATCGCATAGCACAAATTATAGATTTTTTTTTTATTTTTATTTTTTTTTTTTTATTATTATTATTTTTTTTTGTATTGTACAAAGTTTGAATTTTCTGTTCAAAAGTAGTTTGCATGTCAGTGTCAACAATTTTTTTATAATCTAGACGATTGGTGTCGTATAAGTGTTGAAGTACGATAGTTAGTGCATGATCCAGAGGTAAAACTGTTTATCTTGCCCGTCTAAATGCAAAATTTACATGTCATAAAACCAGTTTGGTTATCAAAAGACAACCAAGACTTAAAAAACGATCATTATTCAAACAGATATGTTTCACATCAGATTAGGAGACGGACGGTTTTGTATAATTTTTCACAGGATTATGTGTTTCAACATACGTAGAGATGGGTTTTTCATCAGACTTTTTTGTTTTGGGTTTTGAATTGAAAAATATTTATAATAAAATGCGCTTCATGTTCCCGTGAATCAAGTAAATAAAATAATTCATTGGCTGGTCATAAGAAAGAGCTCTGGAAGAGCTAATTTGTCGGCGTTTAACTGCAAATTTATCAGGGAGCTTCCGAAACTTTCGTAAACACCAACCAAGTTTTAGCATATTCAAAACAGAAACCAATTAGCGGCAAATAATTATGGAGGCTAATTCCTTTAATCCAATTAGTGTTTAATCCGATAGTGTTTAAAGGACGCGGTTCAGTGACCACGTGATCAACGATGTAAACAAATAGCTACTATAGGCTAACCATACAGAAATGAGGTGCATTCAGTCGTAAAATACACAACAGTTTGACACAGAAAAGTTAATAAGGGGCAAATTGTTATACCTCTGTGGTCGAGTGGTCTAAATCGTGCGCTTACTGATCACAGTGCCTTTCACCGCCTTGGTTCGAATCCCACTCGGGACAGATCCTAGTGTGAGAAAGTTTGTCAGTTCGCTTGCCGAAGGTCGGTGGTTTTCTCTAGAGGCACTCTGGTTTCCTCCACCATCCCAGAACTGACCCCCTCGAAATAAGTGAAAGAATCTTTACTGGGGCGTAAAACACCATTACTCCACTCCACTCCAAAAAATTAAAATGATCCTAATTTTTTGTTCCTTTGGCCTGAATTGATTAATTTTCTAGAATGAACACTGCGTTTAACAATATTTTAATTACAGTAAACTTTTTCTCAGTCTTGATGTTTGCATTAAGTATCTGATATTATGCACAAGACATTGAACACAGCAGTCCTTAATTGACATTATGCTAAGTTTAAAAAGCACCATTTTCGGTTAAATTGGCCTATGTAAACATTACAAAATTTTGTAAGCATGATAGCCTTAGTTGTGCCACAGCAAAAGTACTTTTGTGTCCAATGCCAACAAAATTGCATCTTGCTTTTTTTCTTCATTTGTAAAAATTATGCTGGTGCATTTTTTATACTTTAGCTGGAATAAACTTATTACAAACACATTTCCCTTCACTGGATTCAGATTGTTCACCGTCACTGGAATAGAAACTTTTTTTTTAAACCTTAACCAGATGTTCTAGGAACAACACTAGTTTTTTCTACAATACTTTTTAGCTCATCTTAGGTTGTGTGCCTTCCATAAAATTTACATTTCATCATCTTCAAAACTACTAGGCCAAATTTGATGAAACTTGGCGATTATCATGCCAGGGTAAGAGGCTTTTAGAATTATGTTTTTGGGGGTTTGGCTATGCCCAACAAGATGGCTGTTACTAAAAATGTTCAAATTTGAATGTCATAGATGCATAAAATAACTAAATTTGTTAATTATCTTCAAAACTTATCTTTTTGTATAAACATGTATATAAGAATATTGTAGGTATTGATATAGTTGATTTGGCGATCATTTTGATATTTGGCTTAAGGTCATAGGTTCAAAGGTCAAGGTCACAACTGCATTAGAAGAGTGAAAATATTAATAATCTTTACTTTCTCTATATGCATCTATATTGTATTGTAGCTATTGATATTATGATCATTTTAATATATGGTTCAAGGTCTTGTGTTCAAAGGTCAAGGTCATTGATGCATAAATATACTGAGGGCTGTTCCATTAAAACATATAAGGCACCCGGGTCTGCAATTTAATAAAAATATATGCCAGGCTGGTCAGAATGGAAAAACAAATCTTTCGTATGTTGTGTTGGACATAAAAAACATCTATGGGTGGTTGGTCTAACATAATCTCTCCAAAACATTAATCATAAGTCTATGGGATTGCCGGTAGTTTTTATCGTTAAAATTTTGGTAATTTCTAGTGTTCCATATCTTAGTAAAACAGTCATTTCCGAATGGACGAAGTCCATGTCAATTTGCCCTGGATACACTTTCGCCGACCCCGAGTATGTTCACCCTACATCCGTTCGTCCTAAGGTCCCTTCAACCCAAGAGATTTTCCATCATAAAATAACTGATTGTAAAGGACAATAGATTGAAGTCTTCTCTGCATTTCAACATAAGATACGTCTTGAAAAAAATCAACTTATTGATAACGGAATAAAACCATATTGAAAGTAGGGCGAATGAATCCAGGACGAAATGTGAATGGGGCAAAGTATATTTTAGGACGAATAGACCCGATAATCGAAAGTACGAGTAGCTGTCCTGGTTTTCAGTTTTGTTCTGCATTCGTGACTGACACCAATAACGACTAATGGTATTTTGTGCAAAAACATTCTGATATTAAGCTGTAGTGAAAGAAAACATCCGAGGAACTTGCATAAAGATGGCGCGAATGTCGGTTATGTATCCATTTATGCCATATGAGGATGTAAGAGTTTTGGGATAAATAAAATCTTTTGATTAGAAAAAAATGAATTAATAAATTCTATGGGGGGCTGTAAATTACAGAAAATTAATATATGGGTGGTCATAAGAATTTGTAAATCTCTTCTATGGGTGGTAACCCAAAATCAAAAGTGCCTTCCCCGGGTACCTCATATGTTTTAATGGAACAGCCCTGAAATGGTTAATATCTGGAAATTATCTATTGCGCTTTAGTGAATACATTCTTTTAGCTATTTAAAAATGAACTGTTACTAAATATTTCTGATGAATTAATGTGGCAGTTCCAAACTGACAAATTGTCTATTTTAATTTGCAAACAATTTGGGCATATCCTCAGGTGAGATTTAAGGCCCATGGGCCTCTTTTTTATTTGTCATTTATATTTGCCTGAAAGTATCAGTTATCATTTTATTTAATTACAGATTCCAACGGTTCGTTCATAGGGTAGAGCATAGAAATCTTCAATGAGTTTTCAGGAAAAATGTCCTCATTCTCGGGGTTAGGCGGCAAGAGTGACAAAGGAAAAGGAAAGTACACATCAATCAACATTAATAATATTTATCAAGGAAAAAGTGCACCAACTCAAAAAACACAAGGTATGTTAAACAGATTTTTTGAGTAGATATAGCCAATGCTTAAAAAATGTGGTTTATCCTGAAACAGGCAAAAGGATAAATGTAGGATTTAGCAGAAAGTTCATGGTTAGAGAATTTTGAAACTGGTTAACAGAAATTAAAAAACTGAACAAAAACCAGATATCTGACTCAACAAAATATACAAAATACACAGCGGAGATGCAGGTAATTTAGTTAATAATTAAATTTAGGCTTTAGTCTATTTCAGTTGTCTTCTGGGTTCAGTTTCTCTGTTATTGTAGCTAAGATGAGCTATTTCATTCTATCCGGTGCGTTGTGCATAAACTTTACATTTTAATCATCTCCTCCAAAACTAATGGGCCAAATTAATAAATGAAACTTGGTGATTGTCATGCTTTCAGAATTGTGTTCCGGGTTTGGCCATGTTCAACAAGATGGCTGCTGTTACTAACAATAGCTAAAAAACAAAAAAATCTACTTCTTCAGAAACCAAAGATTGCAGGCAAATTCGATTGGATATTTGGAATCGTGCAAATTGTTGTTCTTCTTTATGAAAACAACATGATTTATATGTAAATAATTGAAAACAACAACAGTTTCTCTTGAATTTATGAAAACTTTTTTTAAATGTGTTCTCCATCACACATTCTGAATTTCTGACTAAGTTTCAGCAGAAATGTGTCCTGATTTAGAGGTTAAAAAATTGTCAACCGAAATTAGGGGAAATAAAAATTAGGGTGTCTGAAAACATAGAGGGTCTGAAAACATTGAAGGATTATGGTATTTACTGTTGAACCTGTCTTGTTATTTTCTTCGAAATGATGTCATGGTTATGTCCTAGTTTTTGATCTTTGATAAAAATGGCTATTTTTAGCTCAACTGGCTATAGCCAGCTGAGCTTATGGCATGACAAAGCTTTCGTGTGTGCATGTGTGCATAAACTTTTATCTTCTTCTTCTG
Source organism: Tegillarca granosa (assembly GCA_029721355.1). NCBI lineage: Eukaryota > Metazoa > Mollusca > Bivalvia > Arcoida > Arcidae > Tegillarca > Tegillarca granosa. The sequence continues at coordinate 9,311,336 of CM056606.1, read as the reverse complement.
AAACCACATGACCAAATGAAACCAAATTTGGTGCAGAAGGTCCCTAGGTGGAGTAAATTAAAGTTTGTGATTTTCGGCCCAATTCTAAATCCAAGATGGCCGCTGTTACTATAAATAGAAAAAACAGGAAAATGGCCGTAACATATTTATTTGGCGATCAATTTGGTTCAAATTTGGTTGGGGGTGTTACCCTTTGCGGACATTTGAGGGGGTTACCCTTTGCAGATCAGGTGGTGCAGGGCTTCGATTATTCACTCGTCCACTCGTCCTGATGTGTGAAAAATGTGTACTTGGATGAATGATATTGTTACTACCACTCCTCATGGTGCCGAGTTAAATTTATCAGACATATACATCAAGGGGCTTGTTGCAATTAATAAACAATAGATACTATAGTGTTTGTCAGGAAAATCTTGTATAAGGAGGTCAATTGTCATGAGCCGCTGGCTAGATATCGGCATCAATCAACAAAATCATTTAAATGTTTGCATCACATGCGCAAACCTATTGTTCTTCATTCGGAATTGACTTAGTGTAATGTAAAATCCAACCGATGTTCTGAGTGTTTATATACTTGTCGGTCTGTTAAGTATGTCAAATAAAAGTAAACAAACTGTTTTGTATGACTTTCTAAAGACAAACAAAGATGAAACAGCTGATAAAGAAATTTTCAAAAACACTGATTAGACTACTGCTGATCCTGACGACAAACCAGTTGCAGGTAGAATCATTTCAAACCTGCCACTTCAAAACGAAAGTTACTGGTTACTGAAAGTGGAAAATCCAAAGTTCGTGAAAAGCTTAAAAAGCTAGTCAGAAAACATATTTATTGGTACAAGCTCTGGCGGTTGTTAAGAGAAGAAAGTCTTGTTTTTCATGTAGTGACTGTGCCGAGTCAAATTTCCAAGTGAAGAGTGATTTCTTCAACTTGGCACTGTGACGAGTGGCATTAAAAAATCTAAGGCCTGTGGTGGGGTGGATGTACCCTTTGCCGACTGCTGAATTGACCTTACCATTGTTTGTGAAGCCCTGCTTTCAGGAAGTCTAATATAAATACAAAAGCTCTCGAACTTGGGGAAATGGGAATTTTACGCGGAAAATGAAAATATAAATTTTTATCTTTGCCTACACATCTATCATTCACCATCCACAAATTGTAAACTTGAGCAACAACTTTACATTGAAGTGAAACTGAGCATGGATGTTGCCATGCCCAGGCCTTTTCAGATTTGTAAAGCTAGTTGATATTGAACCTTATTTGAATGTGACAGTGGCATTTAATGTTAGATAAAAACTTTACAAATTTCCTTTGTGATAAGCAGAAAGGCCTTGGAAATGGAAATTTCAAAGGAATTATTATTGTTGTTAGACCCAAACTTGAAGAAAATTTTGATGATTCCTGTAGTAAGTGTAAATGCCTTGAAATTCTATAGGAGAAAGGGAACCCTAAGGTGAACATAAAGGCCCATGAACTTCTTTGTTTCGTTAAACAAATTCAAATGAATATGAAGTTTTAAAAATTATCCAATACCAGGTACTTAAAAATACAAATAAATAATATATTTTTCTTTACAGTACAACGTCAACATGGGTTGCAAAGCCTGGGAAAAGTGGGTAATGTGCGGCGCATGCCGCCTCCGGCCAATTTACCAAGTTTGAAAAGTGAGAACAGTGGTAACGACCCTAATATAAACTTAGTACCCACAGGAGGACCAGGTTTGTAAAAATAAGCATACTTTAATTTGCTTGTGTAATTTTTTTGATGACTGCTTGAGTTACTGGTTTAAATCCTTGATTGTTATGCTAACTCAGCACCATTCAAATGTACAAGAAAAAAATTTATGGGGTACATAAGAATGGTCATGTCTGTTTATGTAAATTAATTTTTTTCAGGTCCATGTTTGTATTCTTTTTTTGTACAGAGCCATGTATTTAAGGTTGAAGTGGTTTAAAGATGTGTTGTGAATTTGAACCAAGTTTAGATGTAGATTTTTTAAAAAAAATTTTCCTTCACAAAATGTAAAATATTGAATTATTATATCATGTTATCCATTAATTTAGCTTAAAAGTAAATTAGGGTGGGGACTTACAAATGGAAGTATCTTCCTTAGATATTTTAAGTCAAGCACAATGAGGGTTTTAAGAAAAAGTTGGAATTTGGTTTACACTTACTGGGTCTATCTTGGACAATTCTAGTTTGTCTTTTTCCTGATGTTTAATATTGTTCATTTTCATATTGTATTTTTTATTATGGTTTATTTAAATTTTTGATTTTGTTGGCATTTAAGATGAAAATTTGTTTTGCATTGAATATGAAAGACAAATTTTTAAAAGAATTGCATTTTACTTTATGAAGGATGGGGCATAAAGGAGAAGGATCAACAAACACAGGGGGAGAAAAACTCTACATGTCAGCAGCCATTGTCGCAGCAGCAGCAGGCTACTACAGCACAGTCGGGGCAAACCGTGCTGCAGGTATAGTTATTCAATTGTCAATTTTTCATCCATATTATTACAAAGATGCAGTTTACATGGTGTATGATTAGTTTTAAGCTGAATTGGAAAGTTGTACTTGGCTATTGATTTGGTGATGCAAGGAGGTGTGTGGCAAGTGGTACCATTAGTTTTCTATTTTGTTTTCCAAACTGGTTACTGGACACACATCCTGATTTTTTAGCTCACCTGAGCGAATGCTCAAGTTGAGCTTTTCAAATACCCTCTTGTTCGTCGTCCATAAACTTTTCACTTAAATGACTTACTGCAGAATTAGTGGCCCATTGATAATGAAACTTAAGCTGGATCTTACCTGGGCAAAGCCCTTTCAAGTTTGCAAAATTGGTTGATGTTGACCTGCATTGAAGGTCACAGTGATCTAAAGTAGTAAAACCTTTAAACATCTTCTTGTCATGAACCAAAAGGCCTAGGAGCTTGAAACTTCACATGTAGCATCAGGACAAACAGATCCACCAAGTTTGCAAAGCTGGTTGATCTTTACCCTACATTCAAGGTCACAGTGACCTAAAGTAATAAAACCTTAAAAAGTCTTTTTTAGCATGAACAAAAAGGCCTAGGAGCTTGAAACTTTATAAAAAGCATCAGGACAAAAAGGTCTACCAAGTGTGCGAAGCTGGTTGACCTTGACCTACATTCAAGGTCACAGTGACCTATAGAAGTAAAACCTTAAAACATTTTTTTGGCATGAACAACAGGCCTTGGAGCTTGAAACTTCATATAAAGCATCACGACAAATAGGTCTTCCAAATTTGCGAAGCTTGTTGACCTACATCGAAGGTCACAGTGACCTAAAGAAGTAAAACCTTAAAACCTGTTGGCAAGAACAAAAAGGCCTAGGAGCTTGAAACTTTATAAAAAGCATCAGGATAAAAAGGTCGACCAATTTTGCTAGCTTGTTGACCTTGACCTATATATTTTAGGTCAGAGTGACCTAAAGTAGTAAAGACTTTCAAATCTTTATGTTATCATTTTCCTTAAAGCTGCAATAAGTTTTCCAAATCAAAAATTAAAACGGTGCTATTCTAATTAATGATGTTCCTAATGAACAATGTAACATTTGGTTCAAAGATAAAAGCTAGAATAAATACAGAAATTACAGTAAACACCCAGCAAGGTGCAGCATTTGGGATCTAATACTAGAACATGGTTATGTCATCAAAACCAGGGACATTTAAACACAACTTTAAAAACGGTGAAATACGATAAATTAAACACAGAACTTCGTTGAATTTGTCATTTGTGAGTTAGTAAGGGATACATAACACCATTTCAAATACATCTGGATGTTAATTAAGGACAATTAATGCAATTTGTCATGTTTCACCTTCGATTCATGGGTTTTTCCTTATATCCGTGCGCATGCTCCAAGCTCATAATTATTACCATTGTTAAATAATGACCAACCAGTCAGAGGATTCCATTTATTTACAGCTAAAAGAAATGAAATTTTAAAAAATAAATCTCATGGATCATGGTTACAGGATATCTATTTTTAAAAAAATATATTTTTAGAAAATCATAAAAAAATTCAGAAAATTGAAAAATGCAGCTTTAAAACAATGGCCTGGGTTAAGGCCTTTTAGATTTGCACAAATGAATGAGTTATGTCCCCTTGGGGCCCCTTAAGGAGGAAAATAGTAAAAAATCTTTAAAAATCCTCTCTTCTGAATGAACAAGTGATATCTCTTAGTAATTTTATATTACATCTTGATTTAGATTTGCACAAATAGTAGTTGTATTGGCAGTGCACTTAGTGGGAAAATTGCTAAACCTGTCAATATACCTTAAATACTGTTAACGTTTTTATTGGCATGCATATTAGAATATTGTAGGTATTGATTTGATGATCCTTCTTTATATGCATGTATATTAGAATATTGTAGATATTGATATTATGATCATTTTGATACATGGTTCAAGGTCATAGGCATTAAAGTCAAGGTTAAAACTGCATAAGAAGACTAAAATTGCTAATTATCTTGCAAACAATTTTTGACATATACTCAGGTGAGGGTTGAGGCCCATTGGTCTCTTGTTTGGTCACCTTTAGAGCGAGAGGTTGTGTGGTCCAAGCCTGGCCAGGTCATCCATAAGACTTTAAAATTTGATGGCTCAATGGCTGATTGATGTTTTTGTCTGTGGCATACTGACTCTTTGAGCTAGCTTCTTAATAAGTCTGCCTGTGTGTGCACTAGTACACAGCAGGTTATGATAATGATGAACAATCAGAACATTTTCATAATCGATTATCAGGAACCAATCAGACGGACTAAACCGATCAATCAGCATGATAATTGGAACTTATAAATTTATAAACTGTTACAGTAGTTTCAGTATTTTAGCATAATGTTACTATTTACTATTAAGGAAAATCTTAGTTGAGGAATGATTGTGAAACTGGGGCCTGAGCTGAAAGCAATGCTTCACTGTCATCTGTCATTTGTCACGCATCGTGAGATAACTTTTTAACATTTTTATCTTCCGAAACTAATGGTCCAAAATTAATGGAACTTAGTGATAATCATATCTGTGTTAAGCACTATCAGATTTGAACAAATGATAAAGTTATGTCCCTTTGGTCCCATAAAAAAAAAAGGGGGGGGGGATAGTGAAAAACTTTAAAATCTTCTCCTTTGAATGCACAAGAGATATTCCCTAGTTATTTCATTTATAACATTCTTAGGCCATTTTGTTTCCGATTTGCACAAATCTATGTTTCCATTCTTGTTAGCCAAAATCGCCATTGGCTACTAATTTCTGAAAGATTCTTTCAAAAAGTAACATATTTTAGCAAATTTGTGAGAAAATACTTTAAAAAAGACTATATTTTCACAAATTTTTGAAATTTGGCTACTAGTTATTTTAAATCTATGGAAACATAGACAAATGGTGGCTCAAAATGGGGAAATGACAAGGTACTTAGTGGGGATATAGCTAAAAATTATATATGTGTCAATAAACCTTGAAAACTATTAACTTTGTATAGATATAATTCCTACCTCACACTGGTTTCTGTCAATTTCAATCCTGGTTACATAGTGACCATATCTGGTCAGTACAATTCCATATCTAGTCAGTTTAAGATAGATTCCTTGACCAATGTCAATGAGGACCGCTTGATAGTAAACACATCATATTTGTTACATACACTTATGGCAAGTAAGGACACAAGTAAAGATGTGTTGATAATAAAACCAAATATTTGAATTCTAGGAGTATTGTCTCTTTGTTTTATGGAAATTGATAGTAAAATAAATCATTATTTCATCACACATGATAACAGTTTGCCACGCCAACTGCAGTGTTTTCTCCAGCTTACTAAAACAGGGGGTCATTGATGACCCCCTTACATGAAAAGAGGGGGTCATTTTCCAAAATGAAGGGGTCATGAAACTTCTGGAATAAAAATGAATTTTTTCGATATTTTACAATATAGGAAATATTTTGTTTGTAATGAGGATCTGTATTAATCTCTTTGTCTATGTTTAAATGTTTTATTTCAAATGCTACTTATATCTGTAATATTTGAAACAGTAAAATCGCCACAGTATCCCAAAACAGAAATTACTGAATGTTCTACCATTAACCCAAGTCAACAGACCATTATCATTCATTATTATTATCCACCCCTTCTGATATGCCTGTTTTACATATGATTTTATTATTTTCATAAATCATTAAAGTATATTTGTTTAACTAAATTTTATTAAGATCTGGATTTACATAATTTTTTTTAATTTGACTGCGAGTCATCAGCAAGTAAGTTACTACCAGATGCCGCCTGGTCATGTTCAGAGCTCCATGCAGGACTTTGACACAAGTCGTTTAATGTTAAAAAACGTTGTCAAACAAGATTGTTTCGACTTTTTATTTTATGCCTGATGCAAAGAGCGCTTATAATGACTATATAAATTAAGCGTTCAATACAAACATTTCAACGATTAAGAATATAGACAGGTTCCTATATTAATAATTAGCTTCCTTTAATATAGTACGATAGTCATGTGATACGACAATACGGAATTTCTCAGTACTTTCATTTTCAGTCCCGTCACCTTTTATAATTTACAGTAGCCGATTTCAGTCTATGTAAAAATGGTTGCGTCAAAAATAACGCAACAGCAAAACCAAGTTGCACCATTCTTAAAAAAATCGCGCCAAAAACGCAAGAAACACACTCTGGAGAAAACACTGCAACTGTATCATGTCATTCACTGTAAATGAATTTGAAATTGTTTTTAAAGTCACCCCCAACATAGTTTGGGTGACTTATTGATTTACCCTTTATTATTATTATTATTTTTATCATCTTAATTCCGTATTTTTCCACCACACTTTTGTAAACAGCATAGCTCAAAAACAGTAGAATGTGATGAAATTTTGTACACTTGTTCCCTATGAAATGTAGTTGTGCCTTTTGTGGGTTACATCTGGTTGAATGAAATAGAAAGGGAGATAATAACAATGTCACACTCTACTGATTTTGCACTCTAGAAAAGAAACTAATTGACCGATCTCGATAAAAATTTTATAGGAAAATTTTTTTATATATGTTTTATAGGAATTTTAGATGCTCTACATGTTGTATCACAAAGTTAGACATTGTGACTTTATTTTCATGGTCCAAGGATTTTCTTTGTTATATTATTGAAGGTTTGTAAACAGCATCACTGAAATACTATTTGATAGAATTTAATGAAATGTTCTTTGAATGCATTAAAAGAATGAAATTGTAAATTCCCTTGAAAACAAGGTCATAAGTTCAAAGTTCAAGGTCATAGCTGCATGAGACCGCTTGAATTGTTAATTATCTTGACAACTTAACTTTTTGTATTCCAATTAAGTTTTTATATCAGGTTCATTTTGATATATGATTCAAGATCATCGGTTTAAAGGTCAAGGTCATAGCTGCATATGAAGACTAAATTTTAGTCTAAAGTCATAATTTCAAAGGCCAAGAACATTGAAATTGTAAATTAACAAGAAAACAGTGTGTATATTCTTTGGTTTAGGCATGTACATGTTTATATTAGAATATTGTAGTATTTTAATACATTTCTGTGATTGGTAAATGGACAAAAAATTTTTATTGATTTTAGACCAGTGTTGCTGGGGGCAACAATGTAGCAACACCAACTTCATCAGTAGTAGCATCGATATCATTAACAAGCTCAGTGACTCCAACTACAACGACTTCTTCTGGGGGCAAACCATCATGGAGCAGTGTAACTGTTGGAGATGCAGCTCGGGGCAAAGTGGTAAATCATCAGTCACCATTATTTCAGGAAGAATTTCCAACCCTCAAATCTGCTGGAGAGGAAAAAATAAAAGATGGAAAGAAAGAAGAAGACAGCAAAGATACGCAGTATGGACCCGGGCCAAGTTTGCGACCTCAAAGTAAATATATAAACTAATATTGTAATTATTAATCAAAAAATATATATACAGGGGTCACGCTGACTTCAATTTTTTTTTCTCCAAAATTTTCTCCAGAATTATTTTTTTTTCGCCAAATACAATTTGTATGGGCCAAAGGTATTTTCTGGTCTGATTGTAATTTCTGGCGAAAATTTAATAGAAATAAATTGGCTTAAAAATGCATGTCTGATGACATGAAAACAACAACAGTTTTCTTGTTTTATTTCTTTTATTCATAAAATAAATCACTAATAAGTAATAAGTAAACTGTAAACAAAACCGTAAAAAGCACAAATTTAATTTTTACTACTTTCAAAGATCTACCGCCGATAATTGAAAATCTCAATATAATTTAGCAATTACCTGTGATTATCCGTAAAAGCGGCTTGGTAATCACTCGCTTACATCAGTAATTAATCTCGTTAAATGATAAATCCACCTGTAATTAACACCTTCACACGTGGAATTTTGTTTAATAAACATCATGTACATGGCTTCGGTGACCCAATTTAACACTCATTCGGAACTCTCTAGATCTATGGTTTGATAAACATGTAGACAGAGATGGAAACCTGTTGCTTTAACGACTCTCTGCTCATGTCTGTGAAGCGTAGTGAACCTGTAAACATTTTTTTCGCCATGACTTTCGCCTATGTTTATTTTTTATCGCCAAATTAATTTTTTTTCTCATTTTGCGAAAAAAGCGAACGGCAGCGTGAACCCTGAGATATATATATATATATATATATATATATATATATATATATATATATATATATATATATATATATTTATATACAGTTGACTCTCGTTAATTAAAAATTGAAGGGGTAGATGAAAAATTTCAATTTATTAGAATTTCAAATCAACCATTTTAATCACTGACGATGAGAAACGGGAGATAACTCTAATAGTAAAGCGCTCCTCTATTGACGTCATGTGTAGTGCATCGCTTACAATAAACATTAAACATTTAAGATTGAAAATAATATTAAATTTTTCTATGTTAATGTAAAGTTTATCAAACTAAAGTTTTTTGAACAATAAAATAAGCAAATCCAAAACTACAAAGTCCAATTAAAAATTCCTGTTAAACACCGACTATGGCAAGCCCATTTAAAGTTTCCTTATTCATAATCATAACCTCCATCTGTAATCCTTAGTGTTTGACTTTTGTGATAATTAAAATCACAGCTTGGCATGTCACACAGTAGCTAAATAGTGTATACCATTTGCCTTGACAGATCACTTAAGTTTAAGTGTGGTGATTAACTTCGGGTATTCTTTTGATCAATGGCTGTGGAAGTAGAGGACTGTCTACTTTTTCACTTTACACCAATGAAATTTTTCCTTACTGCCTATTTACTATGACCTGACCGGTATGTTGAGTACAAACAGAAAATGAGAAAAAAGCTTGCAATACTAACTTCCTTTTTTCATGTGTATTTAGTCGGAAATGAATCTTCCAAGTAATCCATCACTGTTACTATAAACACTTCTTAAACGAGACAAATTAATTATTTCAGGTATTAATCAGTATTTTTGAGATAAGATTTTTTTTGTGTACATGTAATTTTTTTTATTTTGCCACTTGCTTTTAACTTTATGTATAAACAAATTCAAAATACAATAAACAAGGAAAGAATATTTCAATTAATAAGTTGGAATTTTCATTATATTTTGTAATCTGGAATGAAAATTCACTTTGATTTAAGCAAAATTTCGAATTTTGTATTTCGATTTAAACTCACAGATTTGCATAGAAATACATAACAATCTGACAGAACAGTTTGTGTCATTTCTATTTAAGCAAAATTTCTATTCAACCCATTTGGAATTAACAAGTGTCGACTGTATATATTAAGGAACTTAATAGAGGCTTTATAGTTTTCACTATTCGTTAAAAATTAACAATGTATTTTTACCTTTACATATAGGTAACCTTCAATATAAGGCCACTTGTCTATTAAGTCTTGCTCAGTCCCCCCTGGGTGGTCTTAAGACACTAGTTTCAGAAAAAACAATTATAAAAAGTATTCAAGAAATTAAAACAGTGATAAAAAATAATATCAATCCATGTGCATAATTTGTAATCATCAATAGTAAAAGCTGATAATACCCTGTAAGTTTGTTCTTCACTTTACTTTGATGATATTCTGTGCAGGTTGTAAGTTTTGATGCTTTGAAGTACTGCTGTAAATGATATTTTAAAATGCTATATCTAAATTATATGTAGATTTTTAGCTGGGCTATAAATTTATTAGGCTTTAACTGAGCAGCTATTGTGATCAATTGGGTGTATGTCAGTGATTCAATAGAATTATCAGGATGTTTACTATAATTATTGAATTTTATTAAAAGTGAGTTTACATTTTCAGTGGATTTTTCATACTGTTAAGCCATAGATCAAACCCCTTTTTAAATAAAAATAATAATTATATGTTTTGATTTATTAAAATTTTATTTAATTATTTGAAAACTCAATAATTAATTTTAAAATAAAGTTTATCATTTACAAGGGATTCTCATACAATTGTTTGGTATTATTGCCAGTTGTCAAGTTCATATTTTTGGCTAAGTATTAGTTTATATATTAATAGTTTTCTGAGGTGTCTCTGTAAACCTAGTTTGTATTTCTTTGAGATTGCCCCCAAAAAGCTTTGTGCTCTGATATTCTTATGACTACCCGAGACAAATGTCATTTCTTATATGTTGGGCCTAAAATAAAATTAAATTTACCGCCCGACCCACTTGAAATGCCCCTACCCAAAAAATTTTATTGCCATCAATTTCTATTTTTTTTTTTTTTTTTTTTTTTTTTTTTTTTTTTTTTTTGGCTTTTCATACAAAGTAAAAAACAGTATGAAAGGGCAATAACCCAAGCAAGCAACCTGTGAGCAGGTTTACACATTAGTGGGGAAATTCCACTTTCTCCATGGGAGAAAACACAAGGAAAAACAAACAAGACTGTAGTTAGCAAAAAAATTGTAAAATGTGTTTTAAAAGAGACATATGAAACCAATTTAACCTTTTTTAAAAGTGTAGTAGATTAAGTTTTCAAAAAATAAAATAAAAATTTTTTCCTACCTACCTACCCACATGTGGACAGCATGAGTCGGAAAACAGCAAACAAAGAATTTTTTAAGTTAGGCCTTGGTGAATGATTAACACTTACTTGTCTCCATATGATTTGATAATGATAGACACTGATAGTAAGTTTTAAATAATTGAAATTATGTAAAAATAAAGATTTGAGTTTCATTGTTGTATATCAGTGATTTGACTTGGAGAATTAAATTTTCCATGTCATTGACACCATGGCATTTAAGTGACAAAATCTTGACATGGGATGTGAAGCACCATTTCTCCACTCCACTAAACCAAGTTTTAGGGGCCTCAGTGGCCGAGTGGTCTAAAGCGCACTGCCTGGAGCACAGTGCCTCTCACCGCCTGGGTTCGGATCCCACTCTGGACAGATCCTAGTGTGAAAAAGTTTGCCAGTTTGCTTGCCGAAGGTTGGTGGTTTTCTTCGGGCACTCTGGTTTCCTCCGCCATCCCAGAACTGACTGCCTCGAAATAAGTGAAAGATTCTTGACTGGGGCGTAAAACACCATTACTCCACTCCATTCCACTCTTGACAAAGTTTTAATATTAACCTGGTTTCCAAACTTCCATGGTTACTTTCCTGCATTCAGCACAGTCAGTGCTTTGATAAATACAGTGTGGCTAGATCTAAAAATTTTTACATGTTGCATCCTTCAAAAATATGTCATTTAAATTGAAAATATCATGAGCTGGGTCCAAACTATTTGAAAGTTTTATAGATTTTTAAATTAATGCCATTGTTCTTTGTTTTTCTGAAGAATGTATTCTCAGGAGTGTGTTAAGATGCATGATGTGTTAGTTTATTTAAAAACTTACAGAACTTATTTCATCTTCAATACTCTATACACTTTTTAAAGGATACATTTTATTTGCAGATGTCGGGAGTTGGCGGGAAGGAGGTGGACGTGGCGCCATGCAACAGCAGCAGCCACAAACAGAAACACCATCATCAAAATCGTCACAATCACCGAGCCAGACAGAAACACCACAGAATGGCCCCCCGACGTCCGGTGGAGGGACAGAAATGACGACCCAGCCAATACCATCTCGGCCTGGGTCTAATCAGGGTCCCTCTCAGCAGCAGGGGCCGATGCCAATGGGTCCACATATGGGGTTGCCACCACAGTACAGGATGATGCCACCATATGTAGGTTATTAGTTCAGCTGTGCAAAAGACTATATGCAGTTCAGTGCTCTAGGATTATTCTTTGTTACTTACTTTCCAAGGGAAAGTCACAACAGAAAAATTACTTTCCCACAGAAGAATTTAAATTTCCCCACATCTTTGCAAGATCCCCTGTTTGCTTGTCCAGAGCATAACTTTGTTATCTTTAGTTCAATCAACACCAAACTTGGTTAGCATGTTTCTTGCAATGAGAGGAAGTGCAGAGTTAAAGAACCATAACTTTACATTTGGAAATTTTAGAGTTATTCCCCTTATATTATTTTTGCTTGTAATGGGCATAACTCCTTTACTTTTTGAGTAATCTTCACCAAATTTTGACATGATAATACTTTAACACATATATTGCAGGTTTTTGTATATAGTCATTTTTGAGATAGTTATTGCCATTCATTTAAGGTTTTGTTTGAAATTTTTGCACAGTTCTCTAATTGCTTTTCTGGAGCATAACTGTCATCTTAAGTTCTATTGATACCAAACTTGGCATGCATGTTTCGTGTAGTGAAACTGTTTTTGTATGTTTAAACAGTGCTTATAAATGTGAAACAAGGAACTAATTAACAGTTTTACTGTTGACTCCAGTCTTTTGTCAGGCGACACATCCGACTTGCAGAGTTCTAGTATTCGGAAAGAAATCAGATGTTTAGACAAACAACATTGCTATGTAAAACTTAAAGCTGCATTAGGTTTACCTATTTTTGACAAAAAAAATTTATTTTTTTTTAACCCAAATCAGAAACTACGGTAACTTCATGTGTTATCTTCCTGTAAATGGCATGCACATAATGGCAAGCACGATTTTTTTCAAAGAAAGTGATTAAGCTCTCAAAGGTGACATTGCGAACTGTTTAACAATTACCAGTAAATAAAATATTTATGAAACTACATTTAACAATAGATTATATACATTTTGGTCATTAATTTCACTTGAGAAACAGAGAACTATGCCAAGATTTCCACTATCCAATGGCCAAAATTCACTTGGTATGGGAAATGGGAATCCTAGAGCACTGCAGTTTTTATAACTCATCTAGACATAGGCCATGGGAGCATGTTACCACATGGGAGATCCACTTGTAGGCATCAGGGCAAGCATCATTTATTTTCGACACAATATAGTATTATTGTAAATGGCAAAGTTATAGTTAATTTGATGATGGACTTTACAAATTGTGTTTGAGGTTTGCTTACAGCCTACAAGAAGGCTGATGTTACTCAAAGTAGCCAAAATATGTTCAAGGTCATGACCTAATTTTTCAACTGAGGACAAATTTAATTAATTTTTGACAAAAAATGCCGAAAATTACAATGTTGCTAGTGAGTTTGTTTAATTTTAAATAATTTGATTTAGTATATTTTTATGCTGCCAGAAGGGAGAGCATATAGTTGCCACTTTGTCCTTCTCATAACCTTAAAGTTCTAGAAGCTTGAAACATCATATATAGTATCAATGCATAAAGCCCTACCAAATTTGCATAGCTAGTTGATTTTGACCCTCATTCAAGGTCAAAGTCACAATAAATTGGAAAAATCTTTAAACATCTTGCCATGAACCAAAGACCTAGAAGCTTGTAATTAAATATATGGCATAACAGTATTAAGCACTACCAAGTTTGTGAAGCTTGTTGACCTTGATTTTCATTCAAAAATGTACAAGGATATATCTTAGTTATTTCATTTATAATATTATTAGGTCATCTAGTTTTATATGTCACTTGTTGTACCCATGGGGCTGAAAATGGGAAAATGACAAGGTACTAAGTGGGGAAATTACTAAAAATTATATATTTGTCAATTTATCTTGAAAACTATTAACTTTTATATAGGCGTAAAATACTAAAATAAGGTCAAGGTGATCAGGCAAAAATCTTAAAAAATCCATGGAATCAGTGATGGAAGAAAAACTCTCGTAATAATTTGCTTCTTTAAGGTCTTAACCCTAAAGTTTATCATTTTTTGTAAAGGTCAGAAATGGTTATTGAATTGGAAATTATCTAATGTATTGTATTATTGTCACTACATGTAAATTAGCTATTTATAAACTGACTTTGACAAGGCTTTTCTGAGTATTGTGGCAGTTTTAAAGTTGAGAAATCTTGGAAAGTATTATAATTAATGCATTGTCTATTGTGCTTTGCAAACAATTTTTGACATATTCTCAGGTGAGCATTAAGGCTCTTTCCTCTTGTTTAGTCTGACTACTTATATTTGAAATGTGTATATTGATGTACATGTACCATGCCAAATGATGAAATTGATGTGACAATACCATGTTGGAAGGATGACAATATTTCATCGCTCACCGATCTGATGGCATGTCTGAACAAACATTATATGAAATGTTGAACTTGTTTATTTGTTTGTTATAATTGTAATTGAGTTATTTTTTTTTTACAGATGTATAGAGGATTTCCTCCTGGCTATCCACCTAACTATCAAGGAATGCCACGACCTCCATATCCTTATCATGATGCCAGGTAGGTCTCAACACATTTCTGGAAAAAAAGATGAAGAGTAAAGTTGTTATAAGCTGTTACGATACCATTTGCATCATCCATGTACCATGATTTGCATTCCTTTCTTTTTTAGTTCTTGGGAAAATAAACTTCTCAAATAAGTTATGACTGTAAATGTGACAGTTGCATGTTAATTAAACTGGTAATAACCCATCGGCATTTTAGTCACCTTAGTATACAGCAACATCCTCAATGATTGTTTGGTTGAAAAATAAATTTCAATAAATAATTGTTAAAAAAATAAATAATTATTGTTACGGTTCTTTAAGTCGACTTGTTGCTGTTTTTGATTAATGTTCTTTAAAGTTATCTAAACATCAATTTTAAGCTCACATGCTTATATATTTGTCAATATACAGTGAAACCTGTTTATAAAGACCACTCAAGGGATGTGGCCTTTATAGACAGGTGGACTTTAAAGACAAACTCTATCAAGGATCATCAAAAATTATTATCTGAACTGTTTTTTCTTGTTCATTTTAGTACCCTCATTAAACTGAATAGAACTAACCATGAAATGTTTTCTTCTATAACTTGAGATTAACCAAGAAATAAAATACAATTTAAACATCAATTCAGCATTTTCAGAAATTTACAAATCATTTGCACCACACACACCACTTAGTTATATATAAACAGAAATTTCTGGAAACTGACAGAGTTTCATAAACATTGCATATGGCTGCTTTATACAATAGGCTGCAAGTTAGACTGCATCTTGAACACTATTCTTTTTGTATAGACATGTATATTAGAATATTGTAAGTATTGATACAATGATCATTTTGATATGGCTCAGGCTTAGTATAAAGTCACAGTTGCAAAAGAAAACTGAAAATTTTCATTATCTTTAAAACTACTAACTTTTTGTGTAAGCATATATATTAGAAAATTGAAGGTTTCAATATTAAAATTATATTGAAATGTGGTTCAAGGTCCTACATTCAAAAGTCAAGGACATAGTTGCATACAGCTTATTGTTTTGGCAAATGCATGTGGGTGGGTTGGTGAGCATAAAAATACTCATTAAATATGTAATATTTAAAATAGATAACCTTATGCAGTACTTCTCTTCAAAATGTTATATCTTGTATGTTTTGCTTTTATAAAAATAATATCTTTGAGAGATAATGATTTCTCATCTGCACACATGAACATGATATTGTAACAAAGCTAAGAATGCTTTTAATGTGTATCAACTAGGTTTTGCCAGTCTAATTTATTTCCAGTAAAATTAAAGGGGAAAGGGGTATTAAGAGAATCCAAACCATGGTTGTGATGTTAAGGCTTTAGACCAGATCAACCAGTTAATATCCCTGTTGATAATAGTTTATCATGGGTTCAAGATGGCTAGTTAATTGTTATAAAGAGAAACTTGAGAACTATGAAGATTTGATAATTATTGTATATAGTGAAAGCAGATATTTATTTGCTCTATTTTTTCTGTTACGCAAAGTTAAGTAGCAACATTCAACCAATTTGATTTATTGAAACATTGTTTACTGACACTCAAAGAAGAGATTTAATAATAAGTTACTAAAATTTTAAAAATTTTAATAGGTTTAGACCACCACCACCAATGCAGCAACAACAACAGCAAATGCAGAGGCAAATATCTGATAATGGTGATGATTATAAACGACCGTCAATCATATCTGATAAAGATCTTAAAGATTTTGATAAGCTACATGTGGACTCTGGTGATGAAGGTTGGGCTGGAGCACAAGGAGAGATTGATTACTCGTAAGTACCCCAATCATGTTGTTTAACTGCAAGTTATATTACGAAGCCATATTATTAGGGGTCGAAATTAATTTATTAACCCTATTTTTATACGTCCATCAACGATGGCATGTATTATGGTATTGGGTTGTCCTTTCATCTGTTTGAGTTGAACTAGTCCCACAGTTTTCCACTGATTGTTGTTTTCAAATTTGGCAGGAGTGATTGGGATCATATAAAGATGTGCCCAAAAAAGGACATAATGTAGAAAATACAACTTTTTGATTTTTATTTTTCATTTAATTCCTTTCAAATTTGAGTCCCTTTTCAATTTATTGCAAAATGGATCTGTGTCTTTTTGTATCTTGTTTCTGGTATCGTCTGTTCAATTTTCTTACTTGTTTCACAGTTTTCCACTGATTGTTTTGAAATTCGGCATGTGTTATCAGGACCAGCATTTTGCTCCCTCTTATAATTCATGCTTACATTCTGGACATTGATAGGCATACATAGCCCCGCTCAGCAGTGCTCTTGTTAGCTCACCTGACCATTGGTCATGTGAGCTTATGGTATAGCATGATTTGTGTGTATGCATGCGTGCATTTTTAACACCTACTGTATTATTGACTTTGATTTTTGAAACAACTGGAAAGATTTCAATAATACTTGAGCAGAAGTACTGTATAGACAGGTGCTATTCAGATTTGTTTATGTTGTTGTCATGGCTACCAAAACTAGGTCAAGGTGACCTTGGTGTGCAGAAACCTTAAAATAATCTTTTCTAAAACTGAAGTTGGAGAAAAAGACTGATGTGTAGGGTCTTAAGACTATAGTTTGTCCATTTTGTTGAAAAAAGGGATATGTGTTTTTGGGTTAAAATTTTTAGAATTTTGAAGTTATCTAAAAAAAATGATGGGGTTTTCAGTTTTGATGTCAACATGAAATGTCCTTTTAAATAAGGTCAAGGTCAAAGGTTCAGGTCACAATCTTTTTTTTAACCTTTGAGTTTTAAGTACCAAATGAACTGTTTTTAAGACATTTTATGCTTCCTGTGTTTTAGAATTGATGAGCATTGTAAGATCTAATGATTTATTAGATTTTTAAGAAATCAGTAAATAACTTTTGGGGTTATTGTACCAAATATAGTGATTTTTTGCAAATTTGTTGTTGTTTTTTTTTTTTTTTTTTTTGAACTTTTAGGTAGATAATAATAATGAATTTCAAAAATGTACAGCATGACAAGATCTACCAAGGTAGCAAGTTACGTGTCGATATGTTAATCCATGTTAAAGTTGTATCCCCTGAATTTTTTTTTGATCATTTTCATTTAAAGACTATTACAAATAACAAATAAAAAAGAAAGATGGCCAAAAACACCAAAAACAGTCCCATATATATTGAGTAGGTTGTGATATTTTTGTTCAGGTGAAACAATGGCATTTCCAATGAAATTGACATGACTTAACATTATAAATGTTAGTTTTCAAGTGTTAAATTTCAAGTTTGTGGGGATATTTGTCAATTTATTTATAATAAATAAGTTCCTTGTATGATGTTTCAACATTGTGTGAAATCAGTAAAAAATCTGTCGCAGTAAATAGAAGCATATAATAGTATTCAAAATTACACGGACAAAATCAGGTGAAAGGGTAGTGAAGAATTCACAGATCAAATGTGACTTTTAAACTATTATTGCAATTGCTTTGTGCCACATGCCACATTAATTCTTTCATATTATTTTGTATCTAACTGATCATCAAAAACATGAAGTATAACATAATTTCTGGTCTTGACTAAGTAAAATTTATTAAAATTTGTCGAGATAAATTTTAAGGTATATTATTAATTGAAAATTGTCTGGCATAATATTTAGTCGGGTTACATTGAACTGCAATGGAAAATCCATCCCTTTAACTCAGCAACTTTAACACTGTAGGGTAGAAATTTGATATTCTCTTAAGTTGTACTGTACTGATAAAACAGTCTTTTGATACATAGATGAAAATCATTGGTTCAAAGGTCAAGGTCAAAGCTGAAAAATAATGATAAAGAATAATAATAATAAAAACAAAAACCTAAATTGTTTATTGTTGAGAGAACTGACATTTTTGTATAGATGATTAAAAGATCATCATTATAATCTATAGTGTAAAGTCATGGGTTCGCATGTAAATTTCATAGATGCAAAAACCATTCGAAAATGAATTTTTAGCATTTTCATCATTGCTAATTCTCAAAAGTTTTAACTTATATATCCATGTACATGTATATGCATCTGAAATATTTTCCTTGCATTTTGGTAACTGTTGAAACCCACTCAGTCTCTTTTTTTGTATTTTGTTTCGGTTCATTATATTGACAATGCTGAGTACATTCTTTTCAGCTACAAATTGCTTTTCTTCTTTTTCAGGGAAAAGCTGGTCTTTAGTGATGAAGAAGAAAATGGAGAAAGGTAATAAATCATAAGTTAGTTTTAAATGTTAGTATAAAGATTGAGAACCTTTTATTAGTTTTAGCTTACCTGACCAATGGTCACATGAACTTATGGCATAGAGCAGATTTCTCCTTTGAAATTATTAGACAAATTTTAATGAACCTTTGTCAGAAGTAAGTAAACACAGTCAAACTTTGATTATTTGAACTTTGATTTTTCAAAAAATCTTGAAAACTATTAGTTTTTGTATAGAAATGTATATTGAATATTGTAGATATGACCATCATTTTGGTGTATAATTGAAGGTCATATGTTCATAGGTCGAGGTCAATAGCTGCTTATGAACATTAAATTTTAAAACTCTTAAAAACTAGTAACTTTTTGTTTTGACATGTGTATAAAGATATTGTAGGTATTAATATGATAATCATTAGCTCACCTGAGCTGAAAACTCAGATGACCTATTACTATCCATCTGTGTGCACCATGTATCATGCATAAATTTTAACATTTTAAACTTCTCCAAAAACACTGGGCAATATTTAATGAAACTTGGTAATTATCATACCTTGGTGAAGGCTTTTCAGATTTGCACAATTGAAGGTGTTAGGTCCCTTTGTGGCTCTATAAGGGGGAACATAATGAAAAACTCTGAATGTACAAGAGATATACCTTAGTAATTTCATGTAAATTATTCTTAGGTCATCTAGTTTTAGAATTGCTCTAATGGTAGCCATTGGGCTCAAAATGGGGAAATGGCAATGCACTCAGTGGAAAAATTGCTAAAATTATATGTCAGTATAACTTCAAAACTATTTACTTTTTGTGTGGACATGTATATAACAATATTGTAGGTATTAATAAAATGATTTTTGTACATACTGTAAATCAGGAATTGATGTGTCATGAAATTAATACGAATTGCTAATTTTGAAGTAAAATGCATATTGAAATTAATGTGAATTTTTTAAATTCCATTTTTTTTTTTAAATTTTGCCTATCTTTTATCTTACAATTGTAGACAATAAATTATTGACACGTTATAAACAAATTTTCGGTAGGCATTATTAAAATACAAGTAAACAGTAGAAAATTAATAAAGGGTGCCGACGGTAATTTTTTTATGCGCCTATGACATGTTATTTTAAATTAACCAGGGTGGTAAAGGATTGTCAGGACAAAGAAATGTGTAATTTTAAAAAAAAAAAAAAAAACATACTCAAATATAAGACTTGGGTTTTTATTAAAATAATGCATTCAAATTTAGGACATCCATGTCGGCATGTGTACAACTGATCTTTGTCTTTGACTCGTGAGTTTAGAATGTGTTAGGTTATTTATAATCAATGTACTGTCAATTTGATGTCCCAGTCAAGGTTGAAAATGATGTATGAGACTCGATTCTACTCGTAAGAGAATTCCTAAAAGGAAAGAAACAGGCACAAAATTGCCGCTAAATGAGAAAGTTCTCCAATTATCAGTTACGATAACAACTTCCGGCTTAAGGGAGATAACTCGATTTACAAAAAACACACAGAAATTGGAAAATGAATGTGACAAGAAGTTAATGCAATGAAATGGGTTGCATTTTTTCGCATTAATTTCTTGTTCAAAGGTCAAGGTCACGTCTGCAAAAGAAGATTGAAATTGTTTATAATGTTAAAAACTAACATTTTGTATAGGCATGTATAATACAATATTGTAAGTATTGATATGATGATCATTTTAATATGAGGTTCAAGGTCAAGTTCATAGCTGCATAAGACAGCTTAAGTTGTTAATTATCCTCAAAGCTATTAACTTTTTGTAAAGGCATGTATATTAGAGTATTGTAAGTATTGATATGACAATCAGTTCTTACATGAACCTGTTCCAACACCCTGCTGTATCTGCATATCTTGCACCAAAACCCTGCATCAATGAATCACCAAAGGAGAGAGATAAATCTAAACCTGACTATTCATCAATTTTTATACAGAAATTGTAGAAACTGGTCATGTATATGTTTGATTTTGTTGCAAAAAAACTAAGATGGGTTAACAATGTTTAATTGAACTATCTGTATTTTAAAATTTTGTTCATTTTCAATATAAATGCAAGCAAACTGAATAGCATGTTTAAGTGCATTATTATTTTTCCTTGCAAAGTTGACAATGAATATTTCAAAATATTTTATTTTTAGATGTTAAGTATTCTCTTTTAACTAATTTTTTTCAAGAGTTTCTTGTGTAGCCTACAAATTTGCTTACACTTTTTTTAAATAACTAATATAACATTTCCAAAATACTTGGTAAATTTTAGACGTGAGAGAAAATTTAAGAAGCATCGACCACCAAAGTCTGGAGAAGAAAAAGAAGAGGACAGACATGAAAAGAACATGGTAATTTATACTGAAATTAATTTGTTATTTAGCTTGCCTGGAAAAGTCTGGAACAAGAGCTGTTCAATGTGTATTGTACCATAGCACAAAAATGCTTTGCATGATTTCTTTGATATGATACATTGAATTGGCATTTTTGTGCTATGGAACAATGCACATTGAACAGCCCTTGTACATCACCTAATGACATTCCATGCTCAATTTTATTCAAATTAAGATTGGTGGTTTTAGAAGAATAGGTTTACAGATGTGTGGATGCATGTCCCTGTGAATTCTTTATCATACCATAAACTCACCCTGGCTTTGTCAGGTTATATGAAAATACTAGTTATCTGTTATTATATTTTAAATTTATATCATTTTTAGGGAGATCAAGGTCCTCCACAGTCCAGAGAAGCTTGGGGACAAGGTCCTTTACCTTCCCACTATAGGGGTCAACCAAGACCTCCACATCCAGGAATGGATGGGGTAAGTAAATAGATAATGAACAGGTAAATGAGTTAATTACTAAAGGAACTTATTTTTAGCTTAACTGACTGAAGCCAAGGCGTATGGCACCCCCCCTTCAGTTCAACCAAAACAATGAAATACATATATTTGAACCCACTTAATAGCATTTCAGATAATAGCATAGCAGCCAAAAAAAATCGAACCCAGCTTATTTATTATGATACTTGCCATAATTTTTTAAAATGTAAAATAATGAAGTCTTATCTAAGTTAAATAAAACTGGTAAATCACCTCAAACTGTAACAAAACAATTAAATGGGCGAAAACTACTGCTCGGATCATGTAAAACATTAGTGATTCTGGAAATTTTTGAGTGTGAATTTTACATGAGTTGAAGCTTTTTTCATCAAATTTTAGCTTGAAAACACATGCATAAATTACATGGGTGCGTAATTTAGATGGGTTTTATGGTAACATCCATTTTCGACTTCTCCAAAACTGCTGGACAGATTCCAATGATACTTGGTCAGAAGCATATATGGGCTGGTGCAATTCATATTTGTTCATGGAATTTGCCATGGCTACCAAAAATAGGTCAAGGTGACCTAGGGGTGCAAAAATATTTAAAAATCTTTTTCCTCTAAACCAACTATGGGTGATAAAAACTAATGTGATATTTTGCTTCTCTAGGGTCTTAAGCCTGTAGTTTGTACATTTTGTGAAATTTGGTCGAAAAATGGGTTGCACGTTTTTGCGTTAAAATTTTTAGAATTTAGAAATTACCTCTCTCTCTCCCCCCTAACCCCCACCCCAATGGCTCTAATATTTGGCCAGAGTTCCTTAGACTTCAATCCATTAAAGTTCTACTGTATGTATGTATTTATATATATACATACACACACAAGGTGTATGTATGCATGTACACCTAACTTAACTGTTATCCGATATGCAACAAAATCCAGTGAAAACTTATATAGTAAACCCCAAGGTGGCAGTTATCTCTCTATAGATCAGTCACCTGTCACAAGCATTCAGTGGGTCCCTAACATTTTTGTTGAGCCTGGGTGTTACTTTTCCTGTTGGGGCATGTCAAAATGTGAAAGTTTAAGGTAAAGTGATGTATTTTTTACTCAATCAAAAACTAACCAGGCGAGACATTTATCCTGGAGAATTCTTGTTACTTCATAAACAGCTCTAAAGGATTTTATTTTTGTTTCAGATTTTGTGTGACAGTTTTGAAAATACCAAAATTGATGATATGCTAGATGATGGGAGAAATGTTTAGATTACTGCCCATCACATATCTATACATGTATTAACTCACCAATTTCATCTGTTGAAACAGCTGACTAACATAGATAGGGCATAGAGGATGAACTTAAAATGTTGAAAATCTTATTCTTTAATAAATGGGGATTTATTTGAGATGTAAATGGATATTTTTGTGGACTAGAAATATTAGGAGAATTATTTATTTTATAATTTATTTTTATTAGTTCTTAAGTGGAAAAACACAGCTATTGTTTTTGCTACAATGAACTTTGTATCAGTCTAAATAATAGACACAAGAAGGAGGATTTTGGCATTAGAAAATTAATGACAATAAAAAATTGCACTTCTATCAAATAGTTTGTCACCAGCGTTCACTTTATTTTTAGTTAGCCTTGCTTAATAACTACATTGATTTATCATTTCTGTGTATTTCTAGCGTTGGCAGATGCCACCATATGACTTTATGGGACCTCCACCTAGAGGATATCCTCCACCATATAGAGTTCCTCCACCACCTAATCAAGTAAGAAAGGTTATTTATAAAGAACCTTGTAAAAAGTTTCTAGTGAATTCTTCTGTCACCTTATTAATTTTTGCTCACCTGAACTTGATCACCTGAGCTGAAAGCTCAGATGAGCTATTGTGATCATTTCATCTGTTGCGAGTCATGCAAATGCTTTTAACAGTTTAATCAAAACTTCTGGGCCAGATTTAAAGAAACTCGAGTACCATCATGCCTGGGTGAAGCACTTTAGGATTTGCACAAATGAATGAGTTATGTCCTAAGCTTGGACTCAATAAGGGAGGCAATAGCATTAAAAAATTCTCTGGATATACTAGAGATGCCTTAGTTATTTCATTTATAAAATTCCAAGGTAATTTTGTTTCAGATTTGCACAAATGGTAGCCATGGGGCTCAAAATTGGGAAATGACAAGGCAGTTAATTGGAAAATTGCTAATATTTATATACAGTGCAACTTTCGAATACATGCCCTTCTAAAAACCAATCACCTCCACATACTGAACATGCGAGACCAGTCCCGATTTTATCCTTCTTTTTCTTATGTATTAATATTTCTGCTTTATTTTATGTAAATAGCTTATACAATTCATATGAAACAATATTTTGAATATATTGGATACTGTACCGTGTGTGTCTTACTAACACAAGCAGCACACATGTATCCTTTTTGGATATAATTCAGTTTGTATTAATCTGCCAGTTTGTAAGCCTTGGATTTATACACAAGGTACTTGCTAAGTTCAAGAATTATATGTACAATCAATGCTTATAAGAATGTAATGACATTTATGTATTTTTTCAATTCATTTTCGGGTGAGATTCAGACCGGATTGGATAAATAGATTCATGAGGTCCTCTAAATACATGGCCCCTCTGAAAACCAAACAATTCTTCGGTCACGCACAGAGCCGGTATTCAGAAGTTGCACTGTATTTGTTAATATATTTGGAAAACTATTAACTTTTTGTATAGGCATGCATATTGAATTATGATGATCATTTATGGTTTATGGTCACAGGTTCAAAGGTCAAGGTCATAGCTGCATAAGAAGACTGAAATTAGTAATTATCTTGAAAATTATTAACTTTTTAGCTCAGATGAGCTATTGCTATCCATCTTCGTCCATCATGTGTTGTCCCTCATTGCATACTCTTTTAACATTTTAATCTTCTATTCAAAAACCACTGGGCCAAATTTAAAGAAACTTCAGTATCATCATACCTGGGTAAAAGCCTTTCAGATTTGCACAAATGAACGCATTATGTCCTTTTGGGGCCCCATAAAAAAAGGGGGGGGGGGGGGTATAGCATCATAAGTAATCTTGAATGGTTTATTTGTTTTGAAAACCATTAACTGTTTGTATAGGCATTTATATTAGAATATTAAAGATATTGATTTGATGATCATTTTGATATATGGTTCAAGGTCAAGGACATATCTGCATAAGTATACTGAAATTGGTTAATGATTTGGAAATTATTTATTGTACAGTTATTACATGCATGTACTTATAAATAAAATGTGACTAGATATTTCTAATAAAGTTTTGTGACAGTTCTTAAATTGAGGGAACTTGTAAGGTTTCTGTATGTAATGTATTGCACTTTGCAAACAATTTTGAACATTATCATATGTAAACATTTAGGCCCATGGGCCTCTTGTATAAACATTTGTATTAAAATATTGTAGGTATTGTTATGATGATCATTTTGATATTGGTTTAAGGTAAGATTTTCAAAGGTCAAGGTCATAGCAGCATAAGAAGACTGAATTGTTTATTATCTTGAAAACTATTAACTTTTTGTATAGGCATGTACATATTAGAAAATTGTAGGTATTGATATGATGATTATTTTGATATATTGTTCAAGGACATAAGTATACTGAAGTTGTTAATGATTAGGGATTTATTCTTTGTACTTTAGTTACTGCATGTATATTAGCTATTTATAAATGAACTGTGACTAGATATTTCTGATTAAGTGTTGAAGCAGTTTCAAATTTGAGGAAATTTGGAAAAATTTAATAATTAAGTTCTTTGCAAACGATATATGACAATCTTTGGGTGAACATAAAGACCCATGGGCCCCTTGTTTTAAATTACAGATCAATAAAAATTCAGAAAACATATAGCTTTTTTATTTGATTTGAATTATTGGATGTTAAATATTCTTTTCAATCACTTGATTTATCTTGACATGTATTCAAAAATTATATTTATGCACAAAATTTAAGAATTCTTAAAGACTAACATTAATTTTATTACTTAGTCTGATTGATGGACCAGGTCATTAAAACACATTTTGTATTCCGTTAACTTTACCATTTTGGTGTGATTCAGACATTTTGTTAAACCAATATATATTTATATGGTTTTGAGTAAGCACAAAAATCTTTGACATATATCATTCAACTTTTTTAATCAAGCGGCCACCATTTGTCCAACAGCCACCCTCACAGCAACCAGCACCAACAACAGTTTCTATAGCTGCACAGGCTCAGAGCCCAACACAATCTTCTACACCTGGGCCATCTCCAGTTCCTAGTCCACGGAAAAGTGACAGAAGTGATGATGATGATGAGCATTGGCGCCAGAAAAGGCTACAAAGAAATGAGGAAATGTCAACTGCCATAGAAAGAGCTAGACAACGACGAGAAGAAGAGGAGAAAAAGATGGAAACTGAACGGAAAGCTGCAGCAGCAGAAAAGTTGAGGCAGCTGGATGAGCGCAGTAGCAAAAAAAAAGATGAAAAGGTGAGTACATCAGCACCTCAAAAAATAGTTCAGCATCATGATCTTGCAAGACCTAATTTTTAGCTCTGAGTGAATGCTCAAGGTGGGTTATTCAAATGCTTTTTTGCTCCTCTTCTCTTATCATTTGTATTCTGTAAACAGTGAGCTTTTGGCCTCTTGTATATGTTTGTGTTTTTGCCATATATTTGTCAATATATCTTGAAAACTATTGACTTTCTGTATTGACATGTATATTAGAATATTGCAGGTATTGATATGACAATGATTTTGAGATATGGTTCAAGATCATCAGTGCTCTAGTATTCCCATTTCCCGTCTCCCATTCCAAGTGAAGTTTGGTCACGGGAAAATTATAAATATTGGCTTTCTTATCCTTTCTTCTGGGAAAGTGAAATTTATTACAAAAATAAATATTATTCATTATCAAATGCAGTTTCTTTTTTACAGTTTCCACTGGTAAAAGTTCCTGATGCAACATCAGCAGTTGAAACAATAACTTTTTAGCTCACCTGAGCTGAAAGGTTACATGAGCTATTGCTATCCATCTCCGTCCGTCATGTGTCGTCCATTTTGTGTAAACTTTTTACGTTAATCTTCTTCTCCAAAACCACTGGGCCAAATTTAATTAAACTTAAATATCATCATACTTGGGTAAAAGCCTTTCATGATTTGCACAAATGTAGGCGTTGTTTCCCCTTGGGGCCCCATAAGGGGGAAATTGGTGAAACGCTTTAAATTTCTCTAAATGTACAAGAGATTTACCTTAGATCATTCTTAGGTCATCTAGATTTAGATTTGCACAATGGTAGCCATGGGGCTCAGAGCAGGGAAATGGCAAGGCACTTAGTGGGGAAATTGCTAAAAATTTGTCACTATATAGTGAGAACTATTAACTTATATAGGCATGTATATTAGAATATTGTAGGTATTGACATAACCATTTTGATATATGATTCAAGGTCATATATTAAAAGGTCAATGCTAACTATCCTGAAAATTTTTAACTTTTTGTATAGGCATGTGTATTAGAATATTGTAGGTATTGACATGAAGATCATTTTGATATATGATTCAAGGTCAAGGACATATCTGCATAAGTATACTGAAATTGGTTAATGATTTTTAATGATTTGGAAATTATTTAATGCACTTCAGTTACTTCATGCATATTAGCCACTTATAAATGAAATGTGACTGGATATTTCTAATTAAGTTTTGAGGCAGTTCTTATCTTGAGAAAACTTGTAAAGTTTCTGTACTTAATATATTGTCCATTGCACTTTGCAAACAATTTCGGACATATCTTGAGGTGAGTGTTAAGGCCCATGGGCCTTGTTTTGGTTACTCTTTTTTTTTTTTCAATAATAAATTTTATTTACGTAAAGAATATAAATAATACTTGCAGCATATAAACAAGTGAATGTTTATATAACATTACAAGACATTACAATATTCAAGTTAATAATCTGGTCAGGAGTACCAAATGGATATTATATGGTACAGTAAGTTTCATATGAATACTTAAATTGCTAATTATCTTGAAAACTATTAAACTTTTTGTATAGGCATGTGTATACAAAATATTGTAGGTATTGATGTGAGAATCATTTTGTTTTTTTTTTATCAAGATCATGATTCTAATTTCAAGGTTATAACTGCATATGTATAGTGAAATGGTTAATTATTTGGAAATTTTTATTGTACTGAAGTTCTTACATGCATATTAGGTACATGTTCTTATAAATTAAATATGTCCAGATATTTCTCATGTGGTTTTGCACTTCTTTACTTGAGGAAACTTGGCTGTTGCACTTTGCAAAGAATTTTTGACATATCCTCAGGTGAGCGTTATAGACTTCAGCCTCTTTGTTTAGGTATATATATTGGAATAATAAAGGTGTGATAAAGTTGTGGAGGCTAAATGCCAACGGTCAAGGTCAAAAATTCACATTGTTAAAGGTTTATGTTAAAAGTGTTTTAGTGTTGAAGTTTTAATATTATAAGTAATGATTTATCACTTACTTGGTGAAGATGATATCTTTAGCCATCAAGGATTTGTGATAAAGTTGCAGCAGCTGAAGGTCAAGGTCAAACAGTCAAAAACTGCCATGACTATTTGAATATTGGTGTGCAAGGGAGAGTTTTTGTCTTCTGTCAACTCTTGTTCTTGCTGCACAATTTTATAATTTTATTTTGTTTTTTTGTTTTTTTTATGCAAGGTACAATGTACAAACAATATTTTTTATTTTAGAACTAAAGCATTTTAGTTAGTCATTAATTTATCAGGTTAGTGTATTAAGCTCATTGGATCTCCTGTACTTAGATGATTTCATTTACTTGCCTTTACAAGGTTCAAAAGAGCTTGTTTTACCCCTGGCAACCCTTATACAACAAAACATCCAATCAGTCTATTAGTATTTCATGTCCTCTGATTACAATCTAAATGCCATTAGATTAACATTTAAAATCCTTTACCTCTTGAACTGGTGTCCTATTACATCTCGTAGCATAGTGCAGTAATTTTGATATAAAATAATTTTTTTGTGAAAATCAGGTGGTATCTTGTCTGAAAAAATTATGTTCAAGTTATTAATTTATAATGTTACTAGGATAGAGAATCTGAGACTGACAGTCGAGACAGTCGATCAGAAGGAAGGCAAAGTCGCACTGCAAGTGAGAGCAGTGAAAAGGAAGGAAGAGAAAGATCCTACAGCAGAGAACAACCAAAGTACCCACCTACATCTCAAGATAATGTAAGTTTACTCTCTTGCTAAACAGATTCCTTCAAATTTAATAAAATCCAATTTTCAAAATGTTAAATTTTAAATTTTCTTTACATTCCAAGACACTTGGAAATAAAATTATTAAAATTTATTCAGACACACAGAAGAATTCCTTACCTCATTTAAGTATGACCTAGTGAAAGTGTAAGTCTCTAAGAATGGGTGATACAAACCCACTGGATCTCTTAACATGTAGAAGGAGACTTCATTCTCAACTCATTCTCATTCTCAGCCAGGCTTCACCCTTATAAAAGGAATAATCAAAGGCCTGGATAATCTAAACAGGATAATGAATGATGATGAGATATGCCTTATAAGATTAAAATTTAATCCTTTTTGTAAGGTACAGTACTAAATGCCCCCAGTTGACAATTAAGGCCTATTGGGCCTCTTGTTTATTTTACTGATAGCCTTTGAAATCTATTTTAGACGAATAAAAGTGGATCAAGAGCTGTTCCGCCACGCTTTCAGAAACATCAGCCAGAACATCCTTCGTCTGCCAGACAACAACCACAACAGCAACAACCAGGATCTCCTCAACCAATGCCTAGTCAGATGAGACCGGGACAAGCTCCACCACCACCATGGTATTGGACAGGAATGCCAATGCCTCCATTCATGGGATTTAGACCACCTATGGATATGCAAGGTACATTCCTTAGTATTAACAAATAGCTCAAAAGTATGATCTAATGTGGCTTATTCAAATACTCTTTTTGTGCCAAGTCTATTTATGACTTTTTTACGTAAAACAATTGATGTATTTAAACTTATACATCAGACATATAATAGACACATAATAGTAGCAATCAAGTTGAATCAACGGTAAACTTATTGCAAGTAGTTGCCGTCTAGCAGATCCTTATTTTTATATAGTGTTACTGGCCCATTAGGCAGAATTTACTGTATAACGTTCATTTTGAAACATGGTTCAAGGTCATTGCACCCAGTGCAAAAATATAACAATTGAACTGTTTTAAAATGATGTTCATTGTCATTATCTAGGCAAAAACCTTGCAAGCTAACTTATCATAATGCACTAATGCAAGCAAACTTATCATAACCTACTAATGTGCATTGTTATTCGGTTTGCTTGCAAAGTTGTTGCCTTCATACTGACAATGAACATCATTTTAAAACAGTTCAATTGTTAATAAAACCTAAAATCATCAATCTAAAAACAGTTTTCAGTTTGGAACAAAGATATTGCAATTCAAAAATCTTTCATTATTTTGGGGACGTCATAGTTGCATCCAGTAGCACGTATAAATTTAGTTTTATGCAGTGTACAAAGTGAATTTTGTTTCAAAGCATTTTAACCAGCAATTATTTATCAGGTGAGCATATCAGACCTGTTTGACCTGTTGTTAAATATTTACAGAGTTATTTTAATCATGCAAAATAATTCAAACTTGTAATAATCATTGCCTGATAGGCATTGTGACCCATGGGCCTTCTATTGGTATTCCAAATGTGAGCTTTTTAAAGTGTCATTTGGCATGACTATCCCTTTCTAAAAAGATTATTTTATTTCATGCATTGTTGAGTCATTTTCAGTTTTCCAATGTTATTATGGTAATTTTAATTTACTGTGAATACTCAATATGAATTTTTCTTTGTAAATAATATACAGTTTAAAATCATTGTGTATTATAGGAATGCCAATGTTTCCAATGAGAAGACGTAACGATAGCCATGGTTCTGGTACAGACAGTCAAGAGCATGAGAGTAGACAGGAACCATCATATGATAGAGATCCCAGAGCATGGGCAAATTACCCAATGCCACCCCATCCAGGTAAAGAAGCAAATTATAAAAGTTTAGATAACCTTTGGTTTTATAAGAATAAAGATTTATTTTTAACTGGCTTTTAATCATTAGGATAACATTTACAAAAATAATGTTTCTGTTGCAGAATTTTTTTTGGAAAGAGTTAAATAACTATATTCTTAACATTTAACTTCTCAAGAACAAGTAAATTAATGGTAATGAAAATTTTAGAGATAAGGGCTGTTCCATTAAAACATATAGGTACCCGGGGAAGGCACTTTTGATTTTGGGTAACCACCCATAGAAGAGATTTACAAATTCTTATGACCACCCATATATGCAATTTTCTGCAATTTACAGCCCCCCCATAGAATTTATTTATTCATTTTTTTTTTAATCACAAGATTTATTATTTATCCCAAAACTCTTACATCCTCATATGGCATAAATGGATATATAAACGTGAAACTTCGTCTGCCGACATTCGCGCCATCTCTACAGCTTAATATCCGAATGTTTTTGCACAAAATACCATTAGTCGTTATTAGTGTCAGTCACAATGCAGAATAAAACTGAAAACAAGGGCAGCTACTCGTACTTTCGATTATCGGGTCTATTCGTCCTAAAATATACTTTGCCCCATTCATGTTTCGTCCTGGATTCATTCACCCTACTTTTAATATGGTTTTATTCCGTTATCAATAAGTTGATTTTTTTCAAGACGTATCTTATTTTAAAATGCAGAGAAGACTTCAAACTATTGTCCTTTACAATCAGTTTTCTGATGGAAAATTTCTTGGGTTGAATGGACCTTAGGACGAACGGATGTAGGGTGAACAAACTCGGGGCCGGCGAAAGTGTATCCAGGGCAAATTGACACGGATTTCGTCCATTTGAAAATGAGTTATACTAAGATATGGAACACTAAAATTACCAAAATTTTAACGATAAAATTAACGGCGAACCAATAGACTTATATTTAATGTTTTTGGAGAGATTACTTACGTTAGACCAACCACCCATAGATACAATAGATTTGTTTTCCTTATATTTTTATTAAATTGCCGTTCCCGGGTGCCTCATATGTTTTAATGGAACAGCCCTTATGTCAGGCATATATGAACCCTTTCAAAATTATAGCCTTTGTTGACTTTGACCCAAAATTAAGGTTGCATAGACTTAAATGAGCAAATTTAACCCTCACTTTGTGGGAAACGAGATAACTCATCGTCTTCTTTCACTTTTCACATACGGGAAACGAGATAACTTATTCTGGGGATATACTTTATTTACGTCACCATACACGTGGTAAAATTGTATTAGCCAATGGTTAAAGTGACCATAGGGGTAACCCAATGATGTAGCTGTAGTTCTATCACTTGATTGGTCAGATTTAGGGGAATGCCTGCCATTGTTAAGGCGATTTTGAAAACAGAAGTGGTTATGAAAAAACATGGAGGAGGATGAAATTGTTGGGATGTTGTTGACTCCAATGGCGACTTTGAATTTGAAGGCTTTGGTGAATTTGATGAAATAACGGACACAAATGAAATTCCTAGTTTTGAAATTCCAGAGATAGATAATGACATGGACCATCCAGCCGATTTGAGCCTAGGTTGGACTCGAAATGAGAACAAGAAAGTGATACCCCCTTCACTGGCAATCCTGGTTTGAAGGTCAATGTTGATAACGAAACATCGCCAATGTTTTCTTGGACATAGCACATGAGACAAAACATTAATATAATCAAACCAGGGCTGAAAAGTTTCAACAAAACAATCTAAAGCCATTTTCAAGGTTGAATTCATGCTTGTATATGTGCTGATGAAATGATGCAATTTTAGCTCACCTGACCGAAAGGTCATGTGAGCTTATGGCACGGCGTGCGTGCGTGTGTGCGTTGTTAACACCTATTGTCGACTTCTCCAAAACTGCTAGACAGATTTCAATGATACTTAGGCAGAAGCATATATGGGCCAGTGCAATTCAGATTTGTTCATGGCATTGCCACTTCTACCAAAACTAGGTCAAGGTGACCTAGAAGTCCAAAAATCTTAAAAATCTTCTTCTCCGAAACCGATGATGGGACAAAAATCTGAAGTGATATTTGGCTTCTCTAGGGTCTTAAGCCTATAGTTTGTTCATTTCATGAAATTTTGTTAAAAAATGGGTTATTACTAATTATCTTGGAAACTATTAACTTTTTGTATAGGCATGTATATTAGAATATTGTAGGTATTGCGACAACGATCATTTTGATATGTTGTACAAGGTCATATGTTGAAAGGTCAAGGTCACAGCTGCAAAAGAAGACTTAAATTACTAATTATCTTGAAAATGATTAACTTTTTGTATAGGCATGTATATCAGAATGTTGTGGGTATTGACATGATGATCATTTATGGTTCAAGGTCATATATGTTCAAAGGTCAAGGACATAGC
This sequence comes from Tegillarca granosa, assembly GCA_029721355.1. Classification (NCBI taxonomy): domain Eukaryota; kingdom Metazoa; phylum Mollusca; class Bivalvia; order Arcoida; family Arcidae; genus Tegillarca; species Tegillarca granosa. The sequence continues at coordinate 9,278,069 of CM056606.1, read as the reverse complement.
TGCATAAGTTTACTGAAATTTGTTAATGATTTGGAAATTATTAATTGCATTACAGTTACTTTATGCATATTATATAAGCTACTTATAAATGAAATGTGACTGGATATATTTCTGATTAAGTTTTGTGGCAGTTCTTAACTTGAGAAAACTTGTAAAATTTTTGTACCTAATATATTGTCTTTTGCGCTTTGCAAACAATTTTAGACATATCCTCAGGTGAGCGTTAAGCCCCATGGGTCTCTTGTTAGGACTTGTCATTGTTACTGGCCTAGTTGCTAAGCCTGTATTATCTGATTTCTGGAGCACTGACACATTCATTGAGATGCCAATTTTTGGTAAAACTTTGCCTAGAGACAAGTTTCTAAACATTTTGTCATTTTGTGTTACAAAGAAAAAAAAAAAGTTTTAATGTGCACACACCAGGAAAAAAAAGTTTATCTCTGATTGTTACTGCTTACCTGGCCTATAGGAGATTTGAGCTTATATCATGGTGCAGCATATGTACGTATGTCCATGTGTGTGTGTTTGTAACTCACATTTTCGAAATAATCTTATATATTATCTACTTATAAATAAAATGTGATTGGATATTTTTGATTTTGGCAGTTCTAAACTTCTATTGCACTTTGCAACAATTTTGGAAATAAAACCATGTAAGCATTAAGGCTTTAAGCTTTTAGCTATTTATGAATGAACTGTTACTAAATATTTCTGATTTACTATTGTGGCAGCTCAAAATTGGAAAAATTTGGAAAGCTTCTGTAATTACAGTTATTGTCTATTGTACTTTGCAAATGATTATGGGCATGTACTTAGGTGAGCGTTAAGGCTAATATGCCTTTTGTTTTTGAAAACTGGTATAGGGTAGATTATAAAAATTACTTGCAAAAATGTTCACAGTGATTTTGCTATGGTTTTTAAAAACAACCTTCTACCTTTCATATTGGGAAAATTTGGACCCTTTTTATGTCATTTTGAAATTCATTGCAAAGATTTTATATTGTGACAGTATCTAACATTTTTTGTCTGTCAGAACAGTTTTGGACAACTGGATTTAACTTAAACTATTTGATTGTGTGTCACTGTTGCCTTTTAGGGAATTTTAGTTGTCAAATTGGGAAATTTTAGTCTTATTTCTCAAGGGGAAACTACCTTTATTCGGTAGTAATTTTAGGCAAACAAAACCACTGGTTCAGCATGACAAGATCTAACAAGGTTGCAAGTTTCATATCTATATGATGATCCATGTAAGAGTTGGTATCCCTGAAATACTAATTTTTCGCAAATTTTGCTGTTTTTGACCATTTTCTTGAAAAATATGATGATAACAATTTGCAAAAATTTGGATTTAACCTCCTGATCCATAATCAAAATGTGTGGATGATCCAAAAGAAGCGTCCACTCCCACTGACTGATTAAACAGTCAATTCAGAAATTTTCTTGCCTATATGTGAAAAATGGACCTATCTTTTGGAAGGTGAATTTTCTTGTCTGTATGTGAAAAATGAACATATGTTACAAAGTTTGCGAGACTGCAATGGAACTTGCCGGCAAAACTGACTTTGTTAAAGTTGTTAATTGCCAGAGGACATTGTTATTGGTGTTGATTGGGACTATATATTTGTTATGCCATAATGATATAGGTGCTGATAGCATGATAATAAATGAGAGACTTTTGATTTGGTGACCAAATATTTGACACTGGCTAGTAGATTTTGGCCCTGGCTAGTAAAAAATAATTCTTGTTAGCCAGAAGGCTAGTAAAACCCAAGTCCTTCTTGGAGCCCTGGTTACTACATGCACACTAGTTACTTTTAAATGAAATGTGACTAGATATTTCTGATTAAGTATTAAGGCACTTGTAAATTTGAGTAAACTTAGAAATTTTCTTTAATTGATATATTATCTGTTTCACTTAGCAAATAATTTTGGACATATCCCCAGGTGAGTGTTTAGTCCCATGGACCTCTTGTATGATTTTATACATTTCTTGTGTACATAATTTTCAAAATACAGTCATTTTCAATTTGAAATTAAAGCATTTTAGTTAGACATAATTTATCAGGTGAGCATATATATCAGGCCCAGTAGGCCTCTTGTTAATTATGATGATTAGGTTGGAGCATCATGGTCAAGATAAGTTATTTTGATGGAAAAGTGCAAGCTACATTGTTGATCTAATCCTCTTGTATTGTCAGGTGTATCTTTTTTGTTATCCAACTTGTCAATGGTTTTTTTAATGTTAATTTTAAAACTTGTCAATGGTTTATTAGTCCTACCGGCGAAAGCCGAAGGGGACTATAGGTTTGCACTCTGTCCGTCCGTCCGTCTGTCACACCTCAGTTTTCCACACTTTTTTTCTAAATGCTTTAAGATAATGAACTGATTTTTGGTATATGAGTCTACCATGATGAGTTACAGATCAAGTTCATGTTTCCTTTCCATCTGCTAATTTTTACCGGAGTTATGGTCCTTTGGTCTTTTAAAATTCACAGAAATTTTAGTTTTCCGCACTTTTTTCCCACACGCTTGCAGAAATGGAACTAATATTTTGTATGTGACTCTACCATGATAAGTTACAGATCAAGTTTGTTTCGTTTACATCTGCAAATTTTTATGGGAGTTATGGCCCTTTGAACTTTGAAAATTCACTGAAATTTCAGTTTTCCGCTCTTGTTTTCTAAATGCTTTAGATATTGATCTGATTTTTGGTATATAAGTCTACCATGATGAGTTACAGATCAAGTTAATGGTTCGATTCAATCTGCTAATTTTTACCGAAGTTATGGCCCTTTGATCTTTGAAAATTCACAGAAATTTTAGTTTCCACACTTTTTTTCTACACTCTTGCAGTAATGGAACTTATGTTTTGTATGTGACTCTACCATGATGAGTTGCAGATCAAGTTAGCGTTTCATTCTTGTCTGCAAATTTTTACGGGAGTTATGGCCCTTTGAAGTTTGAAAATTGACTGAAATTTTAGTTTTTCACACTTTTTTTCTAAATGGTTTTAGATAATGAACTAATTTTTGGTATATGAGTCTACCATGATGAGTTACAGATTAAGTTTATGTTTCGTTTCCATCTGCTAATTTTTACCAGAGTTGTGGCCCTTTCATCTTTGAAAATTCACAGAAATTTTAGTTTTCCGCACTTTTTTCTACATGCTTGCAGAAATGGAACTAATGTTTTGTATGTGACTCTACCATGATGAGTTACAGATCAAGTTTATGTTTCGTTTCCATCTGCCATCTTGAACAACATGTATAATTTATAACTATAAATCTTTGTACCATATAATAAGGTACATTTTACCTAAAACTTTGGAATTAGTGAAATATGCGACCGGCAATACTCTCAGAATGCTTGTTTAATGATAAATTTTATGATTTCAGGTCAGTTTGATAGCATTATTGTTATCCAACTTGTCAATGGTTTATTTAATGGTAATTTAAAACTTGATAATGGTTTATTTAATGATAGATTTTATGATTTCAGGTCAGTTTGATGGCAGACCTCCTTATTTTGATCAGAGGATGTATCAAGATTATGATCGTAATTTTTTAGAATATGATAGAAGGTAAAAACTATTATTGAACTCGATTTTCAGCTAGTTTCTGGTAATGACTTAATAATGTATGAAATTGTTAAAACCAGGCATCTACAGAATATCAAAGCATTTGAAGAATGTTAGGTTTTCAATATGGCTATACAAGTGCTATATAAAAACAGAATTTATTTTCTGTTTCAGAATGAACCAGAAAATAAATAGTTCAGGGGTGGGGATCTCGGTTTCAAGTTGTACATAGCACCACCCAGCAACACCCTGCAGTTGGAAATGACCTATGGTGTCTTTCATTGGTATCCCTTTGTTTCTTTTCAAAAGAAACCAAAAAATATAAAGCTTGGAGGTGGGGATGTCAAGGGTTTAAAAGTAAATAAGAAAGCTCCAACAGGCACCACCCCTTAGTAGTACTCTTTGGAAAATTTTTTTATATGAATTGATGCACCTTGAGATGCTTATCACAAATATATTTGATTTTATAGTACACATTAAAGTGAGCTTATGGCATGACTAAGCATGTATGTGTGCTTGTGTGCATAAATTTTAATCTATGAAACTACTTGGCCAGATAGATCTATTTTTGGTGTGAGAGGTCCCTAGGTGGAATAGTTTAAAGTTTGTACAAATCAACTTTCAACTTCTTGCAACATCCAAGATGACTGCCATTGTTATATATAGCAAAAAGTGCTAAATGGCCGTTACAGGTATAATTATCAACCAATTTGTTCAAATTTGATATATAGAGAGTAGATAAATAGAAATTTTACATATATTATTTGATTTTCTCTCACATTTATAATTAGCTCATAATTAGCGAAATATGCATATAAGCTGCTAAAAATAGCTAATTCTTTAAAAATCTTCTGAAACTACTGAGCCAAATGGAACCTTGTTTGGTATGGAAGATCCCTAGGTGGAGTAGTTTAAAATTTGTTCAAACCAATTTTTTTCAACATCCAAAATGGCGCCATTGCATTTAAAGGTCAAGGTCATAGCAGAGTAGGAAAACTGAAATTGTTAATTATCATAAAATATATTAACCTTTTGTATAGGCGTGTATATAAGATTATCGTAGGTATTGACATGACAATCATTTTGATATGGTTCAAGGTCATACATTCAAAGGTCAAGTTCATAGCAGCATAAGAATTGCTAATTTTGTGTAAAGCTATTCTTTTTGTATTAGAATATTGTAGGTATTGATATGACAATGATATGACAATCATTTTCATTGATGTTTCAAGGTCATAGGTTCAAAGATCAAGAACATAGCTGCATAAGTATACTGAAAGGGTTAATGATTTATAAATTATTAGCTCAACTGGCTAAAGCCAGCTGAGCTTATGGCATGGTTTTGCGTGCGTCCGTGCGTCCGTGCGTGCGTGCGTAAACTTTAATCTTCTCCTCTGAAACCACTGGGCCAATTGGAACCAAATTTGGTGTGGAAGGTCCCTAGGTGGGGTAGACCAAAGTTTGTACCAGGCGACCCCGCCCGACATCCAAGATGGCCGCTGTTACTATAAATAGCAAAAACACATAAATAGCCATTGCTGAGTCATTTTTTAACCGATTTTGTTCAAATTTGAAATGTAGAGAGTAGATAGCGGGGCATTCAACATATGAAACGGGTTTTTATGAGAAATTTTTCGTTGACCCGATTTTTACGAATTATGCAAATGAGGTGTAATATTTAATCAATTCTTTGAAAATCTTCTCCTCTGAAACCACTGGGCCAATTGGAACCAAATTTGGTGTGGAAGGTCCCTAGGTGGGGTAGACCAAAGTTTGTACCAGGCGACCCCGCCCGATATCCAAGATGGCCGCTGTTACTATAAATAGCAAAAACACATAAATAGCCATTGCTGAGTCATTTTTTAACCGATTTTGTTCAAATTTGAAATGTAGAGAGTAGATAGCGGGGCATTCAACATATGTAACGGGTTTTTGTGAGAAATTTTTCGTTGACCTGATTTTTACGAATTATGCAAATGAGGTGTAATATTTAATCAATTCTTTGAAAATCTTCTCCTCTGAAACCACTGGGCCAATTGGAACCAAATTTGGTGTGGAAGGTCCCTAGGTGGGGTAGACCAAAGTTTGTACCAGGCGACCCCGCCCGACATCCAAGATGGCCGCTGTTACTATAAATAGCAAAAACACATAAATAGCCATTGCTGAGTCATTTTTTAACCGATTTTGTTCAAATTTGAAATGTAGAGAGTAGATAGCGGGGCATTCAACATATGTAACGGGTTTTTATGAGAAATTTTTCGTTGACCCGATTTTTACGAATTATGCAAATGAGGTGTAATATTTAATCAATTCTTTGAAATTCTTCTCCTCTGAAACCACTGGGCCAATTGGAACCAAATTTGGTGTGGAAGGTCCCTAGGTGGGGTAGAACGAAGTTTGTACCAGGCGACCCCGCCCGACATCCAAGATGGCCGCTGTTACTATAAATAGCAAAAACACATAAATAGCCATTGCTGAGTCATTTTTTAACCGTTTTTGTTCAAATTTGAAATGTAGAGAGTAGATAGCGGGGCATTCAACATATGTAACGGGTTTTTATGAGAAATTTTTCGTTGACCCGATTTTTACGAATTATGCAAATGAGGTGTAATATTTAATCAATTCTTTGAAAATCTTCTCCTCTAAAACCACTGGGCCAATTGGAACCAAATTTAATGTGGAAGGTCCCTTGGTGGGGTAGACCAAAGTTTGTACCAGGCGACCCCGCCAGACATCCAAGATGGCCGCTGTTATTATAAATAGCAAAAACCCTTAAACAGCCATTGCTGAGTCATTTTTTAACCGTTTTTGTTCAAATTTGAAATGTAGAGAGTAGATAGCAGGGCATTCAACATATTTAAAGGGTTTTTATGAGAACTTTTTCGTTGACCCAATTTTCAAGAATTATGCTTAAGGTGTAATATTTAGTGAAATCTTTGAAAATCTTCTCCTCTGAAACCACTGGGCCAATTGGAACCAAATTTAATGTGGAAGGTCCCTTGGTGGGGTAGACCAAAGTTTGTACCAGGCGACCCCGCCAGACATCCAAGATGGCCGCTGTTATTATAAATAGCAAAAACCCATAAATAGCCATTGCTGAGTCATTTTTTAACCGTTTTTGTTCAAATTTGAAATGTAGAGAGTAGATAGCAGGGCATTCAACATATTTAAAGGGTTTTTATGAGAACTTTTTCGTTGACCCAATTTTCAAGAATTATGCTTAAGGTGTAATATTTAGTGAAATCTTTGAAAATCTTCTCCTCTGAAACAACTGGGCCAAGTGGAATGAAATTTTGTGTGGAAGGTCCAAATGTCAGCCTGACTAAAGGTGGTACCAGGCAACCCGTCCTGACATCCAAGATGGCCGTCATAACTAAAAATAGAAAAAAAAAAGACCATTGTTGATCTTTTTTTCCACCAATTGAGCTCAAATTTTAAATATAGAAAGTATACTGTATGGGATTCAAAATATATGATATTCTTTTCTGAAAAAATTTTTATTGACCCAATTTTCAAGAAATATGCAAATTAGGTGTAATATTTAGTAAAATCTTTTCCTCTAAAATCACTGGGCGAATTGGAACCAAACTTCCTGTGGAAGGTTCCTACATCGGCCTAAAAAAAGTTTGAACCAGTCTAAGATGCCTGTTGTTACTAGATATATATATATATATATATAAAAAAGCCATTGTGGATCTATTCTTAGCTCAACTGGCTAAACCAAGCTGAGTTTATGGCATAGTGAAGCATGCCTGCATGTGTGTGTTGCAAAGTAGGCTTTATTGAAGCAAAAATGGTCATAAGCTCAATTTATTTCCCATCTTAAGCTGATGAACCAATTATGGTAACCACATCACATTGTCTTAAAGGCACCACAGTGGCTGTGTGGTCTTAAACATTCGATGTTACGAATCACAGCACCTTTCACCCCTGACATTGTGCATTAATGCCAAGTGGGCTAGCACTTCATCTTTGAAAGTTTGTCAGTAAACTTGCTGCTTGGTTGTGGTTTTCTCCTATAATCCAGTGTCCTCCACCATTTCCAAAATTGACAGTCTCCATATAAGTGAAATATTCTTGAGTTGAACATTAAACAGCATTTCAATCAAAAACAAACATTGTCTTACATATGCAGCCAGTTGAGCATCACAGGCCCTATTGGGCCTCTTGTTTAACCGATTTTGTTCAAATTTGAAATGTAGAGAGTAGATAGCGGGGCATTCAACATATGTAACGGGTTTTTATGAGAAATTTTTCGTTGACCCGATTTTTACGAATTATGCAAATGAGGTGTAATATTTAATCAATTCTTTGAAAATCTTCTCCTCTGAAACCACTGGGCCAATTGGAACCAAATTTGGTGTGGAAGGTCCCTAGGTGGGGTAGAACGAAGTTTGTACCAGGCGACCCCGCCCGACATCCAAGATGGCCGCTGTTACTATAAATAGCAAAAACACATAAATAGCCATTGCTGAGTCATTTTTAACCGATTTTGTTCAAATTTGAAATGTAGAGAGTAGATAGCGGGGCATTCAACATATGTAACGGGTTTTTATGAGAAATTTTTCGTTGACCCGATTTTTACGAATTATGCAAATGAGGTGTAATATTTAATCAATTCTTTGAAAATCTTCTCCTCTGAAACCACTGGGCCAATTGGAACCAAATTTGGTGTGGAAGGTCCCTAGGTGGGGTAGAACGAAGTTTGTACCAGGCGACCCCGCCCGACATCCAAGATGGCCGCTGTTACTATAAATAGCAAAAACACATAAATAGCCATTGCTGAGTCATTTTTTAACCGTTTTTGTTCAAATTTGAAATGTAGAGAGTAGATAGCGGGGCATTCAACATATGTAACGGGTTTTTATGAGAAATTTTTCGTTGACCCGATTTTTACGAATTATGCAAATGAGGTGTAATATTTAATCAATTCTTTGAAAATCTTCTCCTCTGAAACCACTGGGCCAATTGGAACCAAATTTAATGTGGAAGGTCCCTTGGTGGGGTAGACCAAAGTTTGTACCAGGCGACCCCGCCAGACATCCAAGATGGCCGCTGTTATTATAAATAGCAAAAACCCATAAACAGCCATTGCTGAGTCATTTTTTAACCGTTTTTGTTCAAATTTGAAATGTAGAGAGTAGATAGCAGGGCATTCAACATATTTAAAGGGTTTTTATGAGAACTTTTTCGTTGACCCAATTTTCAAGAATTATGCTTAAGGTGTAATATTTAGTGAAATCTTTGAAAATCTTCTCCTCTGAAACAACTGGGCCAAGTGGAATGAAATTTTGTGTGGAAGGTCCAAATGTCAGCCTGACTAAAGGTGGTACCAGGCAACCCGTCCTGACATCCAAGATGGCCGTCATAACTAAAAATAGAAAAAAAAAGACCATTGTTGATCTTTTTTTCCACCAATTGAGCTCAAATTTTAAATATAGAAAGTATACTGTATGGGATTCAAAATATATGATATTCTTTTCTGAAAAAATTTTTATTGACCCAATTTTCAAGAAATATGCAAATTAGGTGTAATATTTAGTAAAATCTTTTCCTCTAAAATCACTGGGCGAATTGGAACCAAACTTCCTGTGGAAGGTTCCTACATCGGCCTAAAAAAAGTTTGAACCAGTCTAAGATGCCTGTTGTTACTAGATATATATATATATATATATATAAAAAAGCCATTGTGGATCTATTCTAAGCTCAACTGGCTAAACCAAGCTGAGTTTATGGCATAGTGAAGCATGCCTGCATGTGTGTGTTGCAAAGTAGGCTTTATTGAAGCAAAAATGGTCATAAGCTCAATTTATTTCCCATCTTAAGCTGATGAACCAATTATGGTAACCACATCACATTGTCTTAAAGGCACCACAGTGGCTGTGTGGTCTTAAACATTCGATGTTACGAATCACAGCACCTTTCACCCCTGACATTGTGCATTAATGCCAAGTGGGCTAGCACTTCATCTTTGAAAGTTTGTCAGTAAACTTGCTGCTTGGTTGTGGTTTTCTCCTATAATCCAGTGTCCTCCACCATTTCCAAAATTGACAGTCTCCATATAAGTGAAATATTCTTGAGTTGAACGTTAAACAGCATTTCAATCAAAAACAAACATTGTCTTACATATGCAGCCAGTTGAGCATCACAGGCCCTATTGGGCCTCTTGTTCATTGTACTACAGTTACTACATGCATATTAGGTACTTAAAAATGAAGTGTGACTAAACCATATTTATTATTACTAAATCCCATTTTTCAGTTTGTAGCCACATGTATATAATTTATTTTTATAACATTGTTTTAATCATTGTTTTACTCACCTTTTTAGCTCACTTAAGCTGAAAGCTCAGATAAGCTATTGCTATCCATCTTCATCCGTCATGCGCCGTCCGTTCTGTGTCAACTATTTACATGTTAATCTTCTCGTACAAAACCACTGAGCCAAATTTAATGAAATTTGGTTACCATCGTGCCTGGGTGAACCCTTTCAGATTTGCACAAATAAAGGAGTTATGTCCCCATGTGGCCCGTTAAAGGGGGAAATAGTGAAAAACTTTTAAAAATCTTTTCCTCTGGATCTACTAGAGATATACCATAGATATTTCATTTATAATATTCTTAGGTCACCCAGATTTAGATTTGTAGGTATTGATATGACAATCATTTTAATATATGGTTTAAGGTCATATGTTCAAAGGTCAAGGTCACAACTGCAAAAATAGACTTAAATTGCTAATTAACGATATGGTTAATGATTTGGAAATAATTCATTGTACTACAGTTAAATCATGCATATGAGCTTTTTGTAAATGAAATGTAACTAGACATTTCTGATTAATTATTTAAATTGAAAATTATATCTGACATGTCTATCTGAAATCCAATATGGCTGCCTTTACTATAAATAGTGAAAACCTAAAAATGGCCATTACAGATTTTTAGCTCACCTGAGCTGAAAGCTCAGATGAGCTATTGCGATGGTTCACCGTCCGTCGTCTGTCGTGCGTCGTGTGTCGTCCGTCGTGCGTTAACATTTTACATTTTAATCAACTCCTCTAAAACTACCAACCCAAATTTGATGAAACTTGGTGATGATGATGTCTGGGTGAAGGCCTTTCAGATTTGCACATATGAAGGAGTTATGTCCCCTTGGGGCCCCATAAGGGGGGAAATAGTGAAAAACTTTAAAAATCTTCTCCTCTGAATGTACAAGTGATATACCTTAGTTATTTCACTTATAACATTCTTAGGTCATCTAGTTTTAGATTTGCACAAATGAAAGCGATGGGGCTCAAAATGGGGAAATGGCAAGGAACTTAGTGGGAAAATTGCTAAAAATTATTTATTTGTCACTATATCTTGAAAACTATTAACTTTTTGTATAGACATTTATATTAGAATATTGTAGGTATTGCGACAACAATCATTTTGATATATGGTTCAAGGTCATATGTTCAAAGGTCAAGGTCACAGCTGCAAAAATAGACTTAAATCGCTAATTATCTTGAAAACTATTAACTTTTTGTATAGGCATGTATATTAGAATATTGTAGGTATTGCGACAACAATCATTTTGATATATGGTTTAAGGTCATATGTTGAAAGGTCAAGGTCACAGCTGCAAAAGAAAAGTTAAATTGCTAATTATCTTGAAAACTATAAACTTTTTGTATAGGCATGTATATTAGAATATTGTAGGTATTGCGACAACAATCATTTTGATATATAGTTCAAGTTCATTTGTTGAAAGGTCAAGGTCACACTGCAAAAGAAGACTTAAATTGCTAATTATCTTGAAAACTATAAACTTTTTGTATAGGCATGTATATTAGAATATTGTAGGTATTGCGACAACAATCATTTTGATATATGGTTCAAGGTCATATGTTGAAAGGTCAAGGTCACAGCTGCAAAAGTAAAGTTAAATTGCTAATTATCTTGAAAACTATTAACTTTTTGTATAGGCGTGTATATTAGAATATTGTAGGTATTGACATGACGATCATTTTGATATATGGTTCAAGGTCATATGTTGAAAGGTCAAGGTCACAGTTGCAAAAGAAAAGTTAAATTGCTAATTATCTTGAAAACTATTAACTTTTTGTATAGGCGTGTATATTAGAATATTGTAGGTATTGACATGACGATCATTTTGATATATGGTTCAAGGTCATATGTTGAAAGGTCAAGGTCACAGTTGCAAAAGAAAAGTTAAATTGCTAATTATCTTGAAAACTATAAACTTTTTGTATAGGCATGTATATTAGAATATTGTAGGTATTGCGACAACAATCATTTTGATATATAGTTCAAGTTCATTTGTTGAAAGGTCAAGGTCACAGCTGCAAAAGAAAAGTTAAATTGCTAATTATCTTGAAAACTATTAACTTTTTGTATAGGCGTGTATATTAGAATATTGTAGGTATTGACATGACGATCATTTTGATATATGGTTCAAGGTCATATGTTGAAAGGTCAAGGTCACAGTTGCAAAAGAAAAGTTAAATTGCTAATTATCTTGAAAACTATAAACTTTTTGTATAGGCGTGTATATTAGAATATTGTAGGTATTGACATGACACTCATTTTGATATATGGTTCAAGGTCATATGTTGAAAGGTCAAGGTCACAGTTGCAAAAGAAAAGTTAAATTGCTAATTATCTTGAAAACTATAAACTTTTTGTATAGGCATGTATATTAGAATATTGTAGGTATTGCGACAACAATCATTTTGATATATAGTTCAAGTTCATTTGTTGAAAGGTCAAGGTCACAGCTGCAAAAGAAGACTTAAATTGCTAATTATCTTGAAAACTATAAACTTTTTGTATAGGCATGTATATTAGAATATTGTAGGTATTGCGACAACAATCATTTTGATATATGGTTCAAGGTCATATGTTGAAAGGTCAAGGTCACAGCTGCAAAAGAAAAGTTAAATTGCTAATTATCTTGAAAACTATTAACTTTTTGTATAGGCATGTATATTAGAATATTGTAGGTATTGCGACAACAATCATTTTGATATATAGTTCAAGTTCATTTGTTGAAAGGTCAAGGTCACACTGCAAAAGAAGACTTAAATTGCTAATTATCTTGAAAACTATAAACTTTTTGTATAGGCATGTATATTAGAATATTGTAGGTATTGCGACAACAATCATTTTGATATATGGTTCAAGGTCATATGTTGAAAGGTCAAGGTCACAGCTGCAAAAGTAAAGTTAAATTGCTAATTATCTTGAAAACTATTAACTTTTTGTATAGGCGTGTATATTAGAATATTGTAGGTATTGACATGACGATCATTTTGATATATGGTTCAAGGTCATATGTTGAAAGGTCAAGGTCACAGTTGCAAAAGAAAAGTTAAATTGCTAATTATCTTGAAAACTATAAACTTTTTGTATAGGCGTGTATATTAGAATATTGTAGGTATTGACATGACACTCATTTTGATATATGGTTCAAGGTCATATGTTGAAAGGTCAAGGTCACAGTTGCAAAAGAAAAGTTAAATTGCTAATTATCTTGAAAACTATAAACTTTTTGTATAGGCATGTATATTAGAATATTGTAGGTATTGCGACAACAATCATTTTGATATATAGTTCAAGTTCATTTGTTGAAAGGTCAAGGTCACAGCTGCAAAAGAAGACTTAAATTGCTAATTATCTTGAAAACTATAAACTTTTTGTATAGGCATGTATATTAGAATATTGTAGGTATTGCGACAACAATCATTTTGATATATGGTTCAAGGTCATATGTTGAAAGGTCAAGGTCACAGCTGCAAAAGAAAAGTTAAATTGCTAATTATCTTGAAAACTATTAACTTTTTGTATAGGCGTGTATATTAGAATATTGTAGGTTTTGACATGACGATCATTTTGATATATGGTTCAAGGTCATATGTTGAAAGGTCAAGGTCACAGTTGCAAAAGAAAAGTTAAATTGCTAATTATCTTGAAAACTATAAACTTTTTGTATAGGCATGTATATTAGAATATTGTAGGTATTGCGACAACAATCATTTTGATATATAGTTCAAGTTCATTTGTTGAAAGGTCAAGGTCACAGCTGCAAAAGAAAAGTTAAATTGCTAATTATCTTGAAAACTATTAACTTTTTGTATAGGCGTGTATATTAGAATATTGTAGGTATTGACATGACGATCATTTTGATATATGGTTCAAGGTCATATGTTGAAAGGTCAAGGTCACAGTTGCAAAAGAAAAGTTAAATTGCTAATTATCTTGAAAACTATAAACTTTTTGTATAGGCATGTATATTAGAATATTGTAGGTATTGACATGACACTCATTTTGATATATGGTTCAAGGTCATATGTTGAAAGGTCAAGGTCACAGTTGCAAAAGAAAAGTTAAATTGCTAATTATCTTGAAAACTATAAACTTTTTGTATAGGCATGTATATTAGAATATTGTAGGTATTGCGACAACAATCATTTTGATATATAGTTCAAGTTCATTTGTTGAAAGGTCAAGGTCACAGCTGCAAAAGAAGACTTAAATTGCTAATTATCTTGAAAACTATAAACTTTTTGTATAGGCATGTATATTAGAATATTGTAGGTATTGCGACAACAATCATTTTGATATATAGTTCAAGTTCATTTGTTGAAAGGTCAAGGTCACAGCTGCAAAAGAAGACTTAAATTGCTAATTATCTTGAAAACTATTAACTTTTTGTATAGGCATGTATATTAGAATATTGTAGATATTTGGACAACGATCATTTTGATATATGGTTCAAGGTCATATGTTGAAAGGTCAAGGTCACAGCTGCAAAAGAAAAGTTAAATTGCTAATTATCTTGAAAACTATTAACTTTTTGTATAGGCGTGTATATTAGAATATTGTAGGTATTGACATGACGATCATTTTGATATATGGTTCAAGGTCATATGTTGAAAGGTCAAGGTCACAGTTGCAAAAGAAAAGTTAAATTGCTAATTATCTTGAAAACTATAAACTTTTTGTATAGGCATGTATACTAGAATATTGTAGGTATTGACATGAGGATCATTTTGATATATATTTCAAGGTCATATGTTTAAAGGTCAAGGTCACAGCTGCAAAAGAAGACTCAAATTGCTAATTATCTTGAAAACTATTAACTTTTTGTATAGGCATGTATATTAGAATATTGTAGGTATTGCGACAACAATCATTTTGATATATAGTTCAAGTTCATTTGTTGAAAGGTCAAGGTCACAGCTGCAAAAGAAGACTTAAATTGCTAATTATCTTGAAAACTATTAACTTTTTGTATAGGCGTGTATATTAGAATATTGTAGGTATTGACATGATGATCATTTTGATATATGGTTCAAGGTCATATGTTGAAAGGTCAAGTTCACAACTGCAAAAGAAGACTTAAATTGCTAATTATCTTGAAAACTATTAACTTTTTGTATTGGCATGTATTTTAGAATATTGTAGGTATTGACATGACGATGATTTTAATATATAGTTCAAGGTCATATGTCAAAAGATCAAGGTCACAACTGCAAATGAAGACTTAAATTGCTAATTATCTTGTAAACTATTAACTTTTTGTATAGGCATGCATATTGGAATATTGTAGATATTGACATGGCAATCATTTTGATATATGATTCAAGGTCATATGTTGGAAGGTCAAGGTGACAGCTGCAAAAGAAGACTACAGTCACTTTATGCATATTAGCTGCTTATTAATGAAATGTGACTGAATATTTCTGATTAATTTTTTTGGGAGTTCTTGAGTTTCTTTAAATTTTCTGTACTTGATATATTGTCTGTTGCACTTTGTAAACAATTTTGGAGATATTCTCAGGTGAGCGTTAAGGCCCATGGGCCTCTTGTTTTATATACCAATTTTGTTGAAATTTGAAACATAGAAAATAGATACCAGGAGATAAAACATTTGAAGCAGAAGTTTTGGTTTGTGTAATAGTTATTTAATATGCAATTAAGGTGTATTTTTATGTCTTTGAAAATCTTATTCTGTCCAAAACCAAAGATGGCTGCCATTACAGTAAAAAGCTAAAATCTATAAATGGCCATTACAGGTTCATTTATGTACCAATTTTGTTGAAATATGAAACGTAGAAAATAGATGTCGGGGAATAAAACATATGACTATGGTTATTTCTGTACAGTTATTTTTTTTTTTTTTTTCAATAATAACTTTGTATGCAATAGGGTGTATTTTAAGCCTTTTGAAAATCTTCCCCTGACAGTACATGGTCAATTTAAAGGAAATTTATGATAAATATTTCTTAAAATGTTATAATATAAGGAAGTTGTGGGTTTGTCTAGGTTTAAATAATTGGATATATTTTAAAAAGATAGCTGAAAAAACAAAATAATTTAAGGTTTTCAGGTAACTTTACAGGTCCTATTGGGCCTTTTGCAAGCAGAAAAAAATTCAACTGGTTTTTTTTTTTTTTTTTTTTTAAAAAAGAGAACATGAAAGAAGAGAAAGAGACAAGGAGCACAAGTCGGACAAAGTTATCCTTTATGATGACATTATTAATGATGAAGAACCAGAAGTTGTACCGAAACCACAGAAAGAGCAGGAAAACCGCCATTTAGTAGTTCAAAAAGATCCATTTGATGATACTCCTGATAAAGATAATGTACAGGAAAAGTCTAGCTCTCCACCACCAAAGTAAGTCTTGTAAAATTTAAAGAATTGTGTAATATTTTAAAATAGAATTCTGTAATATTTTAAAACATCATAATTAAACATAAACTTATTAAAGAATTTTTCCAAAATAATTTTTCAAGTTGTAAAAGCATGAGGGGATTTTTATGCTTACATCCTTGCATCTGTCCTTGTGTGTGTCTGTCCTAATATTGTCTGAAGCATAACCCAGAATTTTTTGAGAAGTATCCACAGTGAAACTTCATAGATAGGTAAAGCTAAAGGAAAAGTGCAGTGCACAAGAACCTTAATTTTATTTTGCAAAATGTATGAGTTATTGTCCTTTGTTGCTTTTCATACTTTCATTTTGTCTGGAATATAAGTCAAAACCTTGAAGAGCATTTCTCCTCATTAAGCTTTATTTATCTATGACATTTCATGTTGATACTAGTGCACAAGAACCATGACTCCTATTTGTAATTAAAGTACTTTCCTTTTGTTATTTTTAGCTCACCTGAGCACAAAGTGCTAAAGTGAGCTATTGTGATGGGTCATTGTCCATCGTGCATCGTCCGTTGTGCGTCAACTTTTGATTGTTAACACTCTTGAGGCCACAATTCGAGTGCAATCTTAAGCAAACTTTCTCAGAATGATCCTCTTGACAAAAGTTTGCTCAAGACCGTATGTAGGCCATGTTGGGTTAATAAGTAGGTCACAAGGTCAAATTGTAAGAAAACCTTCCTGAGGCCCCAATTTTAGTCCAATCTTTATCAATCTTAGTCAGAATGATCTTCTTGAAAAAAGCTAGCTCAAGTTGTATATGGGCCATATTAGATCAATAAGTAGGTCACTAGGTCAAATTGTAGAAAAACCTTGTTAACACCTCTGAGGCCCCAATTTTAGTCCAATCTTCATCTTACTTGGTCAGAATGATGCTCTTGAGAAAAGCTAGCTCGAGTTTGCAAGTATCAATAAGTAGGTTACTAGCTCGAAATATAGGAAAAATAGAAGCTCCAGTTTGCCAAAATCAAGCCGAGTGTACATCATTTTCAGGTGAGCGTCCAGGGCCTTCATGGCCCTCTTGTTCATTCTTACATTTTGTCCAAAGCATTATTCAATAACCATCTATGAGGTTTAAACAAAAAACTTAGTTAGAGCCCAATAATAAGTGCAATGCACAAAAACCATTAATATTTGCATAATTTAAGAGTTACCCTTTGTACTTACATTTTTTTCTGAAGCATAACCAATAAACTATTAGAGGTATCACAATGAAACTACAGTACATAGATCTTGATACAAAAAGTGCAGTGCACAAGAATCGTAACTATTTTGGATAATTTAGTTAAATTTCCCTTTGTTATTTTCCATACAAAATTTTGTCCAGAGCATAACTAAAAATGAAGTGTAAACATGATTATTCATTTACAAATCTATCTCTTAGTTATAAAAGTAACTGTCATTAAGTCTTTAGCATTTCTCATATTCATACAAGTTCTCACAATTCTGCCAGATCCATCAGCATATTTTATATAAAAAAAGTCCAACATATCCATGTTCTCTTTCATATAGGATGACAAGTGGACAGAATCAAGCTTAATATTCTCACGCAGAAATACAACAAGGGTGGACTAAAAGTCCCACACATTATCATACTGTTATTCATGGATACAAAAAATTCTAAATCAAAATTGCCATTTTCATGTGAAAAATTATTTATTATTTATTAACTCTGGACATGTTAAATTCATTCCAACAGCAGATTCTTTACATCAGCAAATTTGATGATTACAGATATGGCCATTGTAAAGAGTATTGAATAAATATTATAATATATACTATTTTCTGATTGTTACAGAGAAGAGAAATCAATAAAGGATGTGAAAACTAAAGATGATAAACGTAAGGACAATTTAAGAGAATATGAAGGAAAAGAAAAGTCATCTTGCAAAGATACAGAAAGTCAGGAAAATTATAAGGATTATAAAGATAAACATGATAACAGAGATTCAAGTTGGGGTCAGTCAAAACAAATAGGTGTTTATGAAAGCAGATATGGCCACAGTTCAAGTGAGTCACATATTTTGTATGGTTTTAAAGATTTATACATATTACATTTATGTAAAATAACTTGTTATTTGGGGGTCAGGGTGTCATTAAATCACTGTTTACATTAAACTGATGTTTTTTTCCAAGGTGGAAGGGGTATCCAAATTGCTTGAGATTACGGCATGGTAAAGCTTGCATCTGTAATATTTTTTCTTACACCCCTGTGACATGCTTATGTGTACCTTTTTTAGCTCAGCTCGCTTTAGCCGTGTTTCTTCTTCTTCTTCTGCTTCAACCCTTGTCTAAAGTGCATCTCGGAGATAGCTTGTCCAATTCTTTGGATACTTCACATGAATCCTAAGGAGTGGGTGCCTTTAGCTACGTATAGTTTCAAAATTGCCAACAAGAACTGTATTGTCAAAGTTTAATGCCCCTTCCTAAAACATATTTTTTTGTTAAACAGTTATTTATACCTTAATACTTGACAGATAATCTTGAAACTTGGTATATACATAATACAAAAGTCCTTTTTAGATCAACTGGTTTTAACCAGCCTAGCTTATGGCATGGCAAAGGGTGCATGTGTGCATGCATAAACTCTCTTCTGAAACTACTTGGCCAAACAGAACTATATTTCGTGTGGAAGGTCCCTAAGATGAAATAATTTCAATTTTGTAAGAACAAGATTCTTCTGACATCCAAGATAGTTGCCATTGCTTTAAAAAGCAAAAGTGCTAAATGGCCATTACAAGTATAATTATCAACTGATTTAGTTCAAATTTGATATATAGAAAGTAGATAGGTTACCATAAAACATATAAAATGGGATTTTTCCTCACATTTATATATTAGCTTGTATTTAGCAGAATATGCAAATAAGCTGCTATAAAAGCATTTTCTTTGAAAATCTTTTCCTCTGAAACTACTATACCAAATAGAACCATGTTTGATGTAGAAGGGACCTCAGGTGGAGTATTTTGAATTTTGTACAATTCAACTTTTTGTGATATCCAAGATAGCCACCATTGCCATAAATAGCAAAAAGTGCTAAATGGCCATTACAGGTTTATTTATCAACTGATTTAGCTCAAATTTGATACAGTAAAACTTCAATCGCTCAAACATTGTTACCTCTAATATCTCGGATAACTCAAAGTCATCTGCCAGTCCAACCAAATTCCTATTAAATCCTATATGAATAAACCTCGATGACTCAAACTTTGTTAACTCAAATACCCCCGCTCTTTCAAATAATAAATATTTTTCAAATGTATAAAGTTATTGAAAATTCAACTTCTTTGGCCTGAATACATTTTTTTTCAGAACGACATGTGATCCTGGCCATTGTAAATAAAACTTAAGCCATATTAAGGATTTCCTCAAAAGTAGTAGAGTGGAACGAAACAATAGGAATAGACAGTTATTTGAAATGTGCTACTCAAGATTATTAATTAACATAATGAAACAGTGCTCAATTTACCCAGTTCTTTAATCTCTTAATCTGGTTACGATACGCAAAAGTGTTTGTTCCCTAAAACATCTCAGTGGTTCAAGCTTGATGATTGTGCATCAGGATTCTGTAATTACCTGTCACTGGAATATGTAGAGTAACGTGTATTATCGTTATTTCCTGTTATTAAATGACTGGTAATAACTGTGCTTTGTATTGTTATTAGAATATAGTAAGTTTATTTTATATCATCACTTGTTGAAATAAAAAAAAATGTGTCATGTTCTGGCCCCATAGCCATATTTAAAACATCATTCAACAGATCGCAGAAAACACTTTCAAGATATCATGATGGATAAGGAATTTTTTATTATTAATTGGTACATTTCTACTGTTTCATTATCTATGAATTTTTATATTTCAAGATGAATACTGCAATATCAGACATTTTATTATTTGACCTTTAATTAATACTGTTACATGTATTACAAATTTAAATATTCTTTTTCCATCAATAATCGTGAGAACCTGAATCTTCGATCGTATCTCGATTTTCTCGAAACCCCCAGATGGCTGGAATATTTGGCCGAAGTCCCCTTGACTTCGAGCCATTAAAGTTCTACTGTATATAGATCGCAATTTAACATATATAACGGTTTTTCTGTCGCATTTATAATTGGCTCATAATTGGCAGAATATGCAAATCGGCTGCTATTAATAGCTGATTGTTTGAAAATCTTCTTCTCTGAAACTACTGGGCTAAATAGAATCATGTGGTATGGCAGGTCCTTAGGTGTAGTAGTTGAAGTTTATAAAAAAAAATCAGCCAAAATGAGATACACCTTGTCTGCCTAGTTGAGTGATACTGGCCCTGTTGGCCCCTTTTGTTAAATTTTAGTGTTTGTAAAAAGAGTTTAATGCCCCTCTCCAAAAACATATTTTTAATTAAAGTCATCATTCAAACCTTAAATTATCAATCTAAAAACAATTTCCAGTTGGGAATAAGGATAATGCAAGTCAAAAATCATATCGCTTTATTTGGGAGAACTTCTTTATGGCATCCCATTACCATTAACACTTGATCATTTCAAAATGTCAACAACATAATCATTTTGCATGCATGTACTTGACAATTAATGTGTATTTTTATCTCACCTGAGCTTATTGCAATAGTTCACCATCCATCATCTGTTGTGCGTCCTGCATCTGTGTCATCAGTCTTGCATAGTGCATTAACATTTGACATTATTATCTTCTCTGAAACAAATGGTTTAAATTATATAGGCATGTATATGGGAATATTGTAGGTATTGACACGATGATCATTTCATTACTTGTTCAAGATCATATGTTTGAAAGTCAAGGTCATAGCTAAATTAGAAGACTGACATTGTAAATTATCTAGAAAACTATTAACTTTTTATAGACATGTATACTAAAATATTGTATTTATTAATTTGACAATCGTTTTTATATGTGCTTTAAGGTCAAGGTCATAGCTGCATTAAAAGATTTAAATGTTAAATTATTTTGAAAACTATGAACTTTTTGTATAGGCATGTATTTAAGAATATTGTAGATAGTGATATAAGTCGGTATTGATATGACTATCAATTTAATATTTGGTTGAAAGTCATAGGTTCAAAGTCAACAACAAAGCTGTATAAGCATAATAAATTGGTTAATCATCTGAAAATTATCTACTATATTTACTACCAGGGGTCTGGAAACATGTTTTTATTAAAATTATGAAAAATATTTTTGTCTGATGTGAAAAATCAACTGTTGTACATTTTCAGTACACAATATAATTGAAGCGGACAAATCAGTGTATCAGACATGTATTAATGTTTGTTGGTCATGATGTTACTGGAGTATTATTTGCTGTTACATGGCAACTGTTTTCAATAAGCTACAGATCTAATAATTAGGCTTTTGTTTATTTATCGGTTAGATAGAATCCATGGTTTCATTATGTTTCTTTTATTTCATTGTTCAAATTAGCATTTTTTTCATTATCATTTTTTTTATTAAATAATCACATCGCTTGACTGATGGAAGCCATAAACATAATGAGGTTTGATCCTTGAAGGTCATGGTCATTGGACTATATCAAAGAGGTTTTTCCCGGGATGTTGATTAAGACCACCGTATGCATCATACAGTCTTGGCAAACTGTTTAGTTATAAATAAATGATGATATAAAGTCTTAATACAATCAAAGAGGTCCCAAAATGTGGTGTAATTGATAAAAAAGCATTTACTGATAATAAGCTCGGAAAAGATGGTAAAAAATTGCAGTGAACTGCCTACCAAAATTATAAATAACCAATTATGTATAAATCATTGAGAAAACAACATTCTTTTAGTGACTAAAAAAGGAAATGAAAATTCAACTTCAGAAAATTACTGTTATATTTATTGATTTTTTTTATGCCGTATGTTTTTAGTGAAAATAATCCCCATAGTGACGGGAACCCAAACAATGCAATTAACTTGACTCTGTATTTTTTAGATAAATGAAACCCGATGGAACCTCTTGTATCTAATTGATAAATTTTGTGTAACTTCAGAAAAATCTAAATACAAGAATGTCATTAAACAAAATTTATTGTAAAAACTTGTGTCTTCAAAGCTGACAGTACAAAATCAACACGTCGTGAGCATATGAGACTGATCACACATGTATCTAAACAGTGATTTTTTGGGGCATAATTTGGGGCCAAAATTCGGCTCCATTCCCCATTGCAAAAAGACTAGAAATTTCCCAAGTTAAAAATATTTACAAATAAAATCCCCCCTTTGCGATCTCAAATGCAGTAAACAACAATTATTAAACAAAATATGTGTTAAGTTATGATAAACTGGGATCATCAGTATGTTTATACATTACTAAGTAGGGCTGTCACGGTTAATGATTTTCGTAACCCGGTACCCGACATGCATTACCCGAACCCTAACCGGTTAACCGATATTTGGAATATGTGATGCGAAATACAATAATGCTATTCATAAATGGATTGAACAAACGTTTATAGTTTATATAAAAAAAAACTTACCATAAAATTAAATCTATATGTTTACCATTCTGTTTCAGTTTTACTTCTGTATTCTATATATGTTTGTTCGCTGCGCTTTCATTTCTAAATTTTAATGTTTAAAAATAAAACCCAATAGATCGTATTAATTTCACACTTACCTGTATGACAGATGTTTCTGAGTCCAGGCCTTCACAAACGCAGATTTTTAGCAAAAAAACTGCCGATTCAAACTTAAAAAAGCCGATTGAAAAATATCTGAATCGGCTTTTTCTCCATAATAGACAAAATCTGACAAAAAATTCTTTAATGTCGGCTTGTTAACAATTAAAATTACTCAGGACAGTGTCACGATTCACTGAACTTCCCTATTCACAGGTAATGTGCCGATAACACGATGGAGTTACGGCCCCTGATTCGCTACAGGGATACTACTTCTGGGGAGTTCATGGTTGTAAACAACTTGGTTGCTACTATCTTTATCTTTTAAAAGTCTGGTGTTTCAGTTAAAATACATCGATTGTTTTATGTCAAATGGTCATATATATGAACTTTGAAGTTTTTTTTTTTGTTATTAAAAGTATTTTATTTTTATTTTATCTACTTGTCATTTAAATCAAACAGTGTAAAAAAAACAATTTTTTGCAATCAGAGTTGATGTCAATGTTGACTTAATTTTGACACTTGATCAGGTAATAGGGGAGGTCTTGACCTATGGAATTAAACATATATTGCATGCTTAAAACTTTTCGTGTATACAAGATTGTCTCTGGGAGAAGGATACAACCATTAATCTTTAATTAACATGTATATCGACGGGTAAATATACACAGGTATTTGATGATACCTGTGTATATCCACACCTTGACATGGTCTAATATACACACTTATCCCGACTTTCTATACATGAAAGGTTTTTATTTTCCCAAAATACCTTGAAATTTTTTGACACTTGAAATTTGATGGAAGGAAATTGTTTACAGTAAACAACCATAGTTGGTATTCAATTTGAGATAATCTGAACACATTTCACAGTTACTAAGAGCCTGTTTTAACAAATTTTATTATTACACAAGCCATGTTAAAAATTCAAACGTAATTAAAAACCACTAATTATTTATCTTTGTATCAGTCATAATCACTACGAGACCTTTTTCTCTCTTTCAGCCATAATCAATACGAGTCCTTTTCTCTCTATCACTCATAATCACTACGTTTTTTCTTCTGTCAGTCATAATCTCTACAATTCCTTTTCTCTCTATCACTCATAATTACTAGGTCTTTTCTCTCTATCAATAATAATTATTGTGTTTTCTCTCTATCACTCATAATCACTACAGGTCCTTTTCTCTCTATCGGTCATAATCGCTACAAGTCTTTTCTCTTTATCACTTCTAATCACTACGTGTCCTTTTCTCTCTATCACTCATAATTACTACGAACATTTTCTCTCTATCACTCATAATTACTTCGAACATCTTTTTTTCTTTTATCACTTATATTCACCATATTCGAATATTTCCCACAGAAAATAAGCTTTCATTTTAAATCTCTCTCTCTCTCTCTCTCTCTCTCTCTCTCTCTCTCAAGAGAGCTAAAACATTTGCCGATAGTAATAAATTGGCTTGTTTATAATTTGTTTGCTACTGATTGTTTTAGTTGAAACGTTTTCACTTTGTTTTGAATACCAATTGTTATGTTTTCAAAAACTGTGATTATAATGATTATTGCATGTCGTGTTAGACTTATCGCTTGTGCTGACAAGGGTTTACATAAATTTATAATAATAATAATAATAATAATAATAAAAATGAAAGATAAATAAACCAAATCATAATATAAAATTAATTGTATGTATAGTCATTACTTTTTTATTTTATTGAATTAAGTAATATTTCCCTTTATTGGTAAATAAATACTGTGGATCGTGTTAATAAATAGTACACAAATGTTTTTTTTTTTAATTTACAATTTTTAACTGTTTTCATGTTAAATATTAAATATTGTATCTCTCTGTGCCATTACAGTACACATCAATATAGCAAAGCCGTTAAGAGTCATGATTTTCAGGACTAAATCCAAGTCAACCATATATTACTTATCACTAGAAGGCAGTTTCAACGAAAATGTGGCCAAAATTACGAATATTCATAAAAATTCCGGAAATTAGCCGAAAAATCACCGAAAATGTAATTTTCACTGCTTTTTCCGAGAAAAAATGAATATTAGTGTAATTTTGGCAAAAAAAATGAATATTCGTAATGAGCTTTGCATATCCGTAATGAGGTTGTAATTTCGATAGCACAGTTACAATTTTCGGTAAATTATTTCCGACTGTAGGAAGGCGGCACGCTTTGAAGTTAGGATTACCGTAAAATGAATAAAATTTGTTTATATATATAAATCTAACATCTAAGGAGAAAATACAGAGTATATGTAACGCCTACGGTAAGATTGAGAATGATCCCATTGCTTTGGTAACTTGTTTGAACATCGACATACAGTACAGCCCGGTGGATTCGTGAATTTCACCGCGGTGGACAAGGTTGCGATTAGAGGGGATTAAATTTCCACCGGTCCCGCGAATAAAGAGAAAAAAGATTAAGAATATTTTTGTCGCGGTGGACAGTAAAATCATCCACCGGCAGAAAAAATGTCTACCGCGATGATTATTGAAACGTAATTTGAATATATTTAATCCTTCATGGGTACTCAGAGACATAAATAATTTGAACATACGACGAATGTTTACATGGATGATTGATTTAGTTGTTGATCGATTTTGTCCGTTATTATATCATAATTAAATTACAAAACTCATGAGATTAAAGCATTATGTGAAAATTTAAAAAAAAATGTAATAACACGCGAATTTTTAACAGATTTTTTTCACGTAATTTTTTAAAATAGTTGAAGCAGGAGATAATTTTTAAAAATATAATTTACCTGAAATTGTTAGTCAGATGTGTATCAAAATCTAATCCATAAATATAAATAAATCCCAGGTTTTAAGAAAAATTGTATCGTAGATTTACTAATTCCAAAAACATTTTAAGTGAAACAGCGTTTTCTCTGATTACTTGTATATAACTTGACAAGAAGTTTTGACTTCAAACAAAATACAACACGAGTTTCAAGGCACTGCACGTGCCTTTACCAGTTAACCTTTACAAATGTTTTGACAGCTAGGTCAGGTATAATTAGAATGGTTATCATTTCCACGAGGCCCGAGAATCTGTCCCGTTTTTTTTCTTTCTTTCTTTTTCTTCTTTTTTCTTTAACTGTTATTTATTTATTTATTTATTTATTTATTTTTATTTGTCTTTAATAATATTTGCCTTGGATTATAAGAAGAAACAGTGATTACAGAGGAACAAAATAAAGAATGGTCAGTCGTTACTGACAAACTAATTAACTGATGAGATCAGTAAACGGAAACGCTAATTAGTAGGATGCATATTCTTAATCACTTGTAATATGCTTATCATCACACCTTGAGAGGTTTTCAAATCATGTCTGCAGTCGTGACCATGTAGCAAATTAAAACGGGACAAGTAGTACTTTATACACAGATGATTAATATTAATAAAACATTTTGTTTGGGATGGGAGAAGTACTTTGCTTTGTGAAGATTAAAAATTAATCCTATTTTTAGATCGCTGCGAATCGACTTTGGATTTCCATTCATTAATTCAAACAGATAACTAAAAAAATATGAAATTTTAGTAATGGTGTCAAATAATAATAAAATAAAATAAAATAAAATAAATAATAAATAAAATAAAATAAAATAAAATAAAATAAATAAATAAAATAAATAAATAAATAAAATAAAATAAAATAAAATAAAATAAAATAATAAAATAAAATAAAATAAAATAAAATAAATAAAATAAATAAATAATAACAAATAAATAAATAGATCTAAATAAATAAATAAAAATAAAAAGTCCGCGATCACATGTTTGTAACATTTTCTTCCAATCTATCTTTCATTATTTTCAGTGAAGAGTTTGAATATAATACAATAAATATTTTTTTTTTTAAATATTAAAATGAAGTTTTCAGTGAAAAAATATTAAAACGCTAGTTATTCAGAATATACACGGACGACAAAACTTTAGTGCTCGCTGTCATAACGATCTTGTAATTCAGTGGGATTTATTTTTTCAAGCCTTAAAATTATATACACTTGCATCATTTTTATCTGAAAGTACATGTATTTACATTATTTTATTTAACGTAAAAAAGGTCAATTAATAGGACGGTTTAGTTCCCCTTCCTCTCTTATAAAAAGTAGATTTGCAGTCTGATCACTTGACTAAATTTTCAGGTTAAGCACCTGGTTACCTGCCAACGTGACTCGGAACTGACGTAAAGTTTGCAGATTAAAATTGATGCGGTTTTAGAAGCCTTGGATTGATTTCTTGAATTTGTATTTTACAGACAAAAATAACAAAACTGTTTTAATTTGATGTTTTATTTAAATATTCTAATGTAGATCTATCATTGAAATATCAGTTACCGGTAAATATATGAAGGAATAAAATGAAATTCAAATATGATCATCGGTCACATGTTCATTGGTTACAAATTTCTGGCATGCTACATGTATGTCGATGTTCAAACAAGTTACCAAAGCAATGGAATTATTCTCAATCTTACCGTAGGTGTTATATATACTCCGTATTTTCTCCTTAGATGTTAGATTTATATATATAAACAAATTTTATTCATTTTACGGTAGTCCTAACTTCAAAGCTTGCCGCCTACCTACAGTCGGAAATAATTTACCGAAAATTGAAACCGTACGCCGAAAATTGTAACCGTGCTATCGAAAATTACAACCTCATTATGGATATGCAAAGCTCATTACGAATATTCATTTTTTTTGCCAAAATTACACTAATATTCATTTTTTCTCGGAAAAAGCAGTGAAAATTACATTTTCGGTGATTTTTCGGCTAATTTCCGGAATTTTTATGAATATTCGTAATTTTGGCCACATTTTCGTTGAAACTGCCTTCTAGTGTATATCCAGGTTACGCATGTATGAGACCAATTACTAAGTATAAATTCAGTTTTTACAATAAAAAATCGCAACATGTGATGATTATTTTCCCATTATATTACGGATAATTTTTATGGGCTAATCCTCCCCATTAACTGAGCACGTGTCCAGATAAGGCTAACATTCGCACCGTCAAATCGTATAAAATCGATAATTTTCAATGACAACTAAAGATTTTAATTAAAAGATGTATTTAAAACAACAATCAAGTCTATGTATAACTTTTTACATAAAAGAATCGATGCATTTAAACTAATACACCGGGCATTTAATAGGTACATAATAGTAGCAACCATTTGTTTAAATCTGTGAACTCCCCGGAAGTAGTAGCCCTCTAGCGGATTAGGGGGCGACAACTCGATAGTGTTTTCAGCCCATTACCAAATACCTTACAGGTTAATTGATTTCTAGTGGCTTCACCTGTTCACATCGTTTCTCCTTGAGTATACAAACACATACACATGCCTGATCGACCCAGTTTATATAGTTAATGACCTCCCCTGAATTCTATATATACAAGAGCTGACAAGATTGTTCACGACAGTTTTTTGGGTAACCAACAACAAGATCACGGCATTATACGTGGTTTTTGTATCTGTTATATGTCGATCAGTGATGGGACTGTTATAAGATATTAATAAGAGGTATTTATAAACATTTATCTATATATGCGACAACGTCACACATCGACTTATAATTTATAATTAAAACGACAGATATCCTGATGTACGAAACAGAATTCAGTTTAACTGTTTATTGACGTTTTGTTGCATTGCCAACGACTGGACAGTTATGGAAAGATAAAAAGCAGTATGTCAACACCATATTTTCAAATAAAAATTTTAATTTGGGGGGGGGGGGGGGGGGGGGGGGGTTGATGTACCCTTTGCCTACTGCCGACTTACCGGCATTTGTGGAATCCTTGAATCCCAGAAAGACAGCATACTCATACGGTTTAGAAATTAGAATTTTCGGAAAAATACATTTGAATGTAGGTCAACAGGACCGGTCACTTACAAATGAAAGTATACTTTGTTTTTATTTGTTTATTTTCATTGTAAAAACTCACTGAACTTACAGTCGTGTCACTGTTGATCTTAAATTTACCAAGATACATCGAATGTGCACTGATAGCAGTATATCGTCGGTTACCCGGTTAATGATTTTGTAACCGGTTACAGCATCTAACCTACCCGTATATCGGGTACCCGGGTAATCGTGACAGCCCTATTACTAAGGGCGATAATTATTCGAAAATATATTCATGATCAAGATTTACGACCTGCCAGAAGTCAAATAAAAAACATGAACAACAGCATTGCTGCAAAAAAATGTCACACAAAGCAAAGTTTATTGCACTAAACTACATAAAAAGATGCAAAAAGCAGAACAATTAGACATGTTTTGCCAGAAAGCCCCCACAAAAATAAATAATGAACAAAGTCGACCAAATTACGATAGTGCCAACATATGTGAAAAAAAGTTTGAAACTGAAAGTAAAAACATATATTGATAGAGGCTGATTGAATCTGAGTTGGCAGAATATTCCCGTGTTGCCCCTAGTGTATTATGATGCTGTGACCACTTGTCAAGTCGAAAATATCATTGACAAATTAAAAAATATGATGCCCAAAAAATTGTTGTGAATTTATCAAATTTATTATCCTTAAAGAGAAAATAAATACATTATGATTTTAGATGTGATTTGTATTTCAGTATAATTTATTATTTTATACACATTATTTTTGTGATTTTTTGGGGAATTTTGCAACAACAAAATTCCCAATTTGTCTCAAAATGACACAAAAATTCCCAATTGCACAGGTCCTGGTCCCGTTCCCAAAAATGGTAAAAAAAAAAACACTGCTAAATAAGCTAATAGACACTTTAATATAGTTAAATAATTTTTTTTGCTTTCACAGCATCTGCGGTAGGGTTCTTTCAAAATTAAAAATGTCCAGCACTCCATAGTTGTTTTCCAGAGTCCTGGTTACTACATGCATGTTAGTGATTTATTAATGAACTTTGACTAGATATTCCTGATTAAGTATCTGAACTGGTAAAACTTAATTATAATTCTAGTTTTGTCTATTGTATTTTGTAAATAATTTTGGACATTTTCTAGGTGAGTGTCAAGGCCTCTTGTTCATTCTTCTAAGTACTGGTTTTAATATGCAGTCAAAGGTCAAGGTCAAGACTTTATGTACTAAGCTTAAAATTTATATTTAAGATGTCTAGATTTAGTTTGGAAATTTTGATCAGTTGCTAAAAATATTACAGTAGATATTTCTTTAGGTGAGTGTGTGAGTGTTAAGACCCATGAGCCATCTGTCTACAAAACTATAAACTTTTTTATAACCATATATATTAAGATATTGTAGGTATTGATATAACATTTTGAATTGATGTAATTGTCTATTATACTTTACGTAAGATTTTGACATATCCTAAGTTGAGAGTTAATGCTTATGAGCCTCTTGTAATTTTTCTTAGAAAGAGAACATCCAAGTTGTCCTCCACCAATAACACCACAACAGTCTCAGCAGAACCTGCCACCACGAAGTAATCTCATTTCTTTAAAAAGAACAGCATCTAGTATGTCTAATAGCAGTTCTACTTCAAATGATAGAAAAACTGAATCCCCAAAAGATGTTACTTTAAACGAAAATAAAGAAAGTATTCGTACTAAAACTTCCAATAAGGTAAGTTTAAGAAGTTTGAGAATCGGTCAAAATTGCAGTTAAAGCTGAAATTTAAGGATGACTACAAATTTTGTTGAAACAAAAATAAAAATAATAAAATTATAACATAAATTATTCTAAGTGTTGCCCACATAGTTGATCTTTTTATTTCATTTATGTCGGTGACTTCAGCAGATAGCCATATTCAAGAATAAAGAAATTTGGTTGCATTTTCTGTAATCTAGCTATTGTTTAGGTTATCATAGACAACCAGGATATTGCCTTAAAACAAAATATCAAGTGCTATCAATTGCCAGTTGTCAGTATTTCCAGTACTTTGATATTATTTTAGGAGTTACTAAAGGATAACAAACAAGTGAAAGAATCAAGAAGTTTTGAAAACAAACAGGAGAAACCAGAAATAAAAGAGGAAAGAAGGTAAGTATTAGCATACTGTTTCTTCTGATACTTTGGTCAGCTTACTTTAGCAATGAATTTTTTTTTTTTTTTTTTTTCTCTGATTTCAGATGGCAACTTTTTGACAGTAATTTATCTTGATTTTCGGGAAGTACTGGTTTCTGAAGGGGGACAAAATTGATGGGTGATTGGGGTAATGGCAAACAATTAAGGGGGGGGGGGGTGTTGTTGAGTTTGCTCCCAGCACATAAACAATTTAGTAATTGTATTATCAATACAGGAACCTCTCAAACATGATTTTCAAAAACAACAACAGCACAACAGCAACAAGGAGCAACACATTTTTTATGATAAACAAATCTAATGAAAACGTTTCATTTTTTGGGGGGTTGGGTTGAGATGCTTTGTCACAGTTATTAATTTTTTACCCTTTGACAATCGTGTAAAACTACAGTGATATGCTCTGACAAATATTAAGATTATTCCCCTAAATAGTGCATTGAAAGTGATTAACCATGCATGTTAACATACATACTCTAATTTGTCTTGGTAAGAAATTAAAACACTTGCTGGCTGAATTCACCTATCGAAATGGTGACAAACGGAGCTGAAAGCTTAGATGAGCTTTTGCTATTATCCATCTTCATCCATTGTGCTTTACTTTAAATATTTTAATTTTTTCCTTCAAAACCACTGGACCAAATTTGATGAAAATTGGTTACCATCATGCCTGAATAAAGGCCTTTTAGATTTGCACGAATCAAATGAAGGAGTTATGTCCCCTTGAGCCCCCCCCCCCCCCCCCCCCCAACGCCAATTGCAAGGAAGTTTATAAATATGGTTTGAATATTAGAAAATAAGGATAAATAAGGATATTGCTAATGAGTTTGTTTACATTTTACTGATTGGATATATTTTTTTTAAAGAAATTGCAAAGAACAAAATAAGGATGTTCTAGGTGAGCAATACAGGCCCTAGTACTTTATAGTAGGCATTGATATTTTGATATATGGTTCAAGGTCATACATTCAAAGGTAAATGTCATAGCTGCATAAAAGAACTTAATTGCTAATTTTCTTGAAAATATTAATTTTTTGTATAGGTATGTTTATTAGAATATACTAGGTATTTATTTGACAATCATTTTGATATGTGCTTTAAGGTCATAGGTTCAAAGGTCAAGGTCATAGCTGCATTAGAAGATTGAAATTGTTTATTATTTTGAAAACTATGAACCTTTTTTATGGGCATGTATTTAAGATTATTGTAGGTAGTGATATAACAGTCATTTCAATATGTGGCTCAAGTTCATATGTTTAATGGTATTGATACGACAATCATTTTGATATATGATTCAAGGTCATATGATCAAAGGTCAAGGTCACAGATTCATAAGAAGACTGTAATTGTTAATTATCTTAAAAACTATTTCTTTTTTGTATAGGCATGTATATTAGAATGTTGTAGGTATTGATGCAAAGATCATTTTGATATATGGTAAAAGTTAGTAAGTTCAAAGATCAAGGTTACAGCTGCAAGAAAGGACTGGAATTGTTAATTATCTTTTTGTAAAGGCATGTAAAATGGAATATTGTAGGTATTGATATGACAATCATTTTGATATGTAATTCAAGGTCATACATTTAAAGGTCAAGGTCATAGATGCATAAGAGGACTGAAATGATTTGGAAATTATTTAATGTACTATAGTTACTACATGCATATTAGGTACTTATAAATGGCAATAACATGAAAAAGGCTTTTGTAGCTGACATCTTGTCTGCCATTACTTTTAACAGCATCAAGTCAAATTTATCAATTGAATAAGTAAAAATCTTTTAACCATGAATTATTCAGTTTAAATTTTAAAAATTAAACACTGTTGCTGAAAAGTTTTGAGTAACAAAATATTCATGTATGTTGAATTTAATTGTGGCTTGAGATATCAGTCACATGGCTCAAACTAATTAGCATATGGTCAAAGAAACTATGTAAAATGCTAAGGGACTTAACTAATTTTACTTCATGTAACGAAAGAAATCAAGCTGACATATTGACTTAGATAAGATATAATTAAATGTACCATGGTCGTTTTAAACAATTTGCATTTGTAATTTTTATGTGAGACACACACACATCCAAAAAGCATGTTGAATCTGCAAGAATGATGTATTATCTCACTCTAGATTAGACACGAAATATTAAAATTTCAGTAAATAATATTTTTTTTTAGTGCTATACATTGAAATACTTAAACTTTATGTGAACATTTTATCAAGAATGTTCTGTAATTAGATATAGGTCACTGTGACTGTAAGTTTAATGTTAAGATTCATAATGATGTTTTCTTATTATTACACATTACAGTCTTGAATATAGATGTACATACATATTTTTGAATCATCCATACAGTCTAAAGCAGATCACTGACTCATATTCCTTGCTTCATTGATTTAGTTAGGCAGGTAAAGATAAGTACTTGTGACAAATTTTAAAGCAAGGGATTTAGCATTTGTGCTTTTCACAGTTTCAGTTGCCTTGGGAAAGAAAAAAATGATTTGACTAAATATATTCATTTTTATGTAATATGTTTTATTTAGGCCAAAACAAAAAGATGAAGAGAAAAATAGTAAAGAAGATGAAAAAGAGGTAAAGGAAAAATGCCCAAAATCTGAAGAAAAACAATTATTTAAAGAAGATAATAAAGATAGAAAAGTAGGATTACAACCACCTCTGAAGAAAAAACGTGATGATTATATTGATAAATCTGATAGAGACAGGTCAAAAAGTTCATCCAGAGGTGGAAGGGAGTTTTATAGGAGTCGTGGTTCTAGAAGCCTTGGTAGAGGTGGCAGAGGAAGTAGCAGTGTTAGCAATGTGAATGTACAAAGAAGTGGTAGCGGTCGTGGTGTCAATAGAGAATACAGAGGAGGCGGTAGTTTTGATAGAGCCTCTGGTGGCTTTGGTAGACCAATTAAGTCTGATCGTGGTGGTAAATATCAAAATGATGGATACTCAAATCGTGAGTTAAACAAACAAATTTTACATGATAGGGAAAATGTTGAAGAAATTCAGGTACCAAGACGACGTCGAGAAAAAGATGATGAAACAGATGAATCTGTGGATGACGATGCAAGTGGTTCTCTTAGTGAATCTTCCAATGAAAGGACTGAACTTGGTGATAAAAAGCCAATTCTTAAGGAAAATAACAGAAGAAATGATTTACAAGATTATAACTTTCATGGTGGTGATCATAATAGAGATAATTATCGTGCAGACTATGGTAGGAGAAGTGATGATAGGAGATATGATCAAAGGAGGGATGATGGAAGAAGAGAAGATTATAGATTTAATGGTATAGGTGGTGGTAAAGGTGCTTTTATTCCACGTGGAGAACCTTCTAGGAGAGGAAGAGGTTAGTACTGCTTAAAAGTATAGTGTTTACAATGAGTGTTAAAAGGTATTAGTAATACCTTGATATATTTCCATTTGAAAGATGAATTTTTTGCAATATAGTTTCATTTTTTGTCTTGAATATTTTTTTACCTCACCTAAGCAAATGCACAAGATAGCTATTCAAAAAATTATTTGTTTGTCCTTTCATTTTTAAGCTTTTATTAAACATTTTTGTTTCTCCAGAATCTGTAATCTAATTGCAATGAAACTTCACAGTTGCTACCCAGTGTCTTTCAATTTTGCTAAGCTGGTGGATTTTGACTTTAATCTTAGGATATGCTAAAACATTAAACACATTTTGCTGTTTGACCTTGACCCACATTCAAAGTCAGTGATCTAAAAATATTAAACCTTTAAACATCTTGCCACATTGACCTTATTTAAAACATTTAATGTCTTTTTATTATGAATCAAAAGGCTTGGGATCTTCAAATTTATGCACATCATCAAGAATGGAATGAAGCTATACTAAGTTTGTAAATCTGGTGATACTTGACCCACATTAATGATCACAGTAACCTAAAGTATTATACATTTAAATTTTTCTGTTGTTGATCCATATTCAAGGTTACAGTTACCCATAGTAGTTAAAAAAATAACTTGTGAACCAAGCCTAGAAACTTTTTGTAAAGCATTAAGGCATGAAACTAGCAAGTTTTTAACTCTGGCAAAGCCAGGGTGACCTTGTTATGGTAGTGTGTATGTGTCCATACATCCATAATTTTAATTTTCTCTGAAAATAATAGGCCAATCCAAATGAAATTTGGTATGGAAGATCCTTAGTTGTTAAAGATTAAAAAATCTGTCAGAAGTCCAAGGGGGCTGCCATTACTATAATACAGGGTTCCCAGGGAACCAGGAAAACCCTGGGAATTATGTGATAGTTTTTCCCGGTCTTGAAAAAGCCTAGAATTTTTGAAAACTTTCCAGAAAACCGTAAAAAAGTCATAAATTTTAATTTCTGGCTGCATGATCCAGTAAAAGGCAATTATGGTGTTACACGGAAGCTACTATTGATGTTTTTGAACTCTCTAATGTCAGAATACAAGAAACTAACAGTTCCGTATGTACTGGAAGTTAAACCTTTTTCAGTTTTGAAATTATGTATCAAATCCCGGATTTGGCCAACCCATTTTCAACTTTGGATTTATAATGGATATCACCAAAACACTTTAAAGTCACGATCAGTACAAATAGTTTGACGGTTGCCCGAAACTTAAAAAAAATTAAAAGTAAGCGAGTTTGAAGTGCTTGATTTTAAAATTCGGTGTAAGGTATTTCTTCTTAAACTTGTTTAGAAATTAAAGACAAAGTCCCCACTATTGTATGCAGTAGTCAGAAATTTGTCGTGTCTTAATCCATCTGAAATATGTAAAGTCAATACAGATAAATGTTGTGATGAGTTTAGACGAGTACTCTGTACACTTGAGAACTGTAAAAAGGTTAATGTGACAAACTACTTGATGATTACAGAAAGTTTGTTGATGAAGTGAAATATGATAGGGACTTAAAAATTTTCCCGAAAACTGAAGACAGAGTGGATGAATTGTACTTTGACAAAATGAATAACAACAAAGAATTCGGTTCTTGGCTTGTACTAAATCACAGCTTGATGTAAAACTGCAAGTGTTATCAAATATCTGAATACAAGTTAATCAGACTTTGAAAGCTTTATGTTTTGTTTTTTTTATTATTGTCATATAAATATCCAATCTGAATATTTCTGAAAGTACATGTCCAGTTAATAATAGTTAAATATTGCTTGAAATAATAGAAAATAAGTTTATTGCTAGTGAGTTTGTTTACATTTTACTGATTGGATATATTTAAAAAGAAAAACAAAGAACAAAATAAGGTTGTTGCAGGTGAGTGACACAGGCCCTATTGGGCCTCTTGTTTCATTTAATTTTTGAAAAGGCATGTATATTGAAATATTGTAGTTATTGATATGACTATCATTTTGATGTATGAATCAAGGTCATAGGTTCAGTCTTCAGAGAGTAAGGTCAAAGCTGCATAAATCGACTAAAATTGGTAATTATCTTCAAAAACATATATCAACATATTATAGGATGAACTTGACAAATGAATATACTACAAAATGCCCATGAAATAATGATAGAAAGTGCTTTTTTTTCTTGAAAAGAAAAAGGCACTGCCCATCATTATTTCATAGGTATTTTCTAGTATGTTTATTTGTGAAGGTCATACCTGCATAAGTATACACTAGAAGGCAGTTTCAACGAAAATGTGGCCAAAATTACGAATATTCATAAAAATTCCGGAAATGAGCCGAAAAATCACCGAAAATGTAATTTTCACTGCTTTTTCCGAGAAAAAATGAATATTAGCGTAATTTTGGCAAAAAAAATGAATATTCGTAATGAGCTTTGCATATCCATAATGAGGTTGTAATTTTTGATAGCACGGTTACAATTTTCGGCGTACGGTTTCAATTTTCGGTAAATTATTTCCGACTGTAGGTAGGCGGCACGCTTTGAAGTTAGGACTACCGTAAAATGAATAAAATTTGTTTATATATATAAATCTAACATCTAAGGAGAAAATACGGAGTATATATAACACCTACGGTAAGATTGAGAATAATTCCATTGCTTTGGTTACTTGTTTGAACATCGACATACATGTAGCATGCCAGAAATCGTAACCAATGAACATGTGACCGATGATCATATTTGAATTTCATTTTATTCCTTCATATATTTACCGGTAACTGATATTTCAATGATAGATCTACATTAGAATATTTAAATAAAACATCAAATTAAAACAGTTTTGTTATTTTTGTCTGTAAAAATACAAATTCAAGAAATCAATCCAAGGCTTCTAAAACCGCATCAATTTTAATCTGCAAACTTTACGTCAGTTCCGAGTCACGTTGGCAGGTAACCAGGTGCTTAACCTGAAAATTTATTCAAGTGATCAGACTGCAAATCTACTTTTTATAAGAGAGGAAGGGGAACTAAACCATCCTATTAATTGACCTTTTTTACGTTAAATAAAATAATGTAAATACATTACTTTCAGATAAAAATGATGCAAGTGTATATAATTTTAAGGCTTGAAAAATTTATTTATTTATTTATTTGTTCATTTTTTCATTTCATTTCATTTCATTTCATTATTTTATTTTATTTTATTTTATTTTCTTTTGTTTTGTTTTATTTTATTTTGACACCATTACTAAAATTTCATATTTTTTTAGTTATCTGTTTGAATTAATGAATGGAAATCCAAAGTCGATTCGCAGCGATCTAAAAATAGGATTAATTTTTAATCTTCACAAAGCAAAGTACTTCTCCCATCCCAAACAAAATGTTTTATTAATATTAATCATCTGTGTATAAAGTACTACTTGTCCCGTTTTAATTTGCTACCTGGTCACGATTGCAGACATGATTTGAAAACCTCTCAAGGTGTGATGATAAGCATATTACAAGTGATTAAGAATATGCATCCTACTAATTAGCGTTTCCGTTTACGATCTCATCAGTTAATTAGTTTGTCAGTAACGACTGAACATTCTTTATTTTGTTCCTCTGTAATCACTGTTTCTTCTTATAATCCAAGGCAAATATATTTAAAGACAAATAAAAATAAATAAATAAATAAATAAATAAATAAATAACAGTTAAAGAAAAAAGAAGAAAAGAAAAAGAAAGAAAGAAAAAACGGGACAGATTCTCGGGCCTCGTGGAAATGATAACCATTCTAATTATACCTGACCTAGCTGTCAAAACATTTGTAAAGGTTAACTGGTAAAGGCACGTGCAGTGCTTGAAACTCGTGGTTGTATTTTGTTTGAAGTCAAAACTTCTTGTCAAGTTATATACAAGTAATCAGAGAAAACGCTGTTTCACTTAAAATGTTTTTGGAATTAGTAAATCTACGATACAATTTTTCTTAAAACCGGGATTTATTTATATTTATGGATTAGATTTTGATACACATCTGACTAACAATTTCAGGTAAATTATATTTTTAAAAACTATCTCCTGCTTCAACTATTTTAAAAAATTACGTGAAAAAAATCTGTTAAAAATTCGTGTTTTATTACATTTTTTTTTTAAATTTTCACATAATGCTTTAATCTCATGAGTTTTGTAATTTAATTATGATATAATAACGGACAAAATCGATCAACAACTAAATCAATCATCCATGTAAACATTCGTCGTATGTTCAAATTATTTATGTCTCTGAGTACCCATGAAGGATTAAATGTATTCAAATTACATTTCAATAATCATTGCGGTAGACATTTTTTCTGCCGGTGGACGATTTTACTGTCCACCGCAACAAAAATATTCTTAATCTTTTTTCTCTTTATTCGCGATGGACCGCGGTGGAAATTTAATCCCCTCTAATCGCAACCTTGTCCACCGCGGTGAAATTCACGAATCCACCGGGCTATACTGTATGTCGATGTTCAAACAAGTTACCAAAGCAATGGGATCATTCTCAATCTTACCGTAGGCGTTACATAACTCTGTATTTTCTCCTTAGATGTTAGATTTATATATATAAACAAATTTTATTCATTTTAGGGTAATCCTAACTTCAAAGCGTGCCGCCTTCCTACAGTCGGAAATAATTTACCGAAAATTGTAACTGTGCTATCGAAAATTACAACCTCATTACGGATATGCAAAGCTCATTACGAATATTCATTTTTTTTGCCAAAATTACACTAATATTCATTTTTTCTCGGAAAAAGCAGTGAAAATTACATTTTCGGTGATTTTTCAGCTAATTTCCGGAATTTTTATGAATATTCGTAATTTTGGCCACATTTTCGTTGAAACTGCCTTCTAGTGTATACTGAAATGATTAATCATCTGGAAATATCCATTTTACTTTAGCCACTATATTAATTTTCGCTTTCTATAAATGAACTGTGACTAGACCTTAGATATTTGAGATTAGTATTGTGACATTTGCATCTAAACAGGAAATTTAGATAGTTTCTGTAATTACTGTAATTGTTCAATGTATTTTGCAAAAGATTTAGGACATATCCTCAGATGAGTATTAAGGCCCATTGTCTTGTCTTATTATTTGTTTGTATTAAATGAGAATATTACTTGCATGTTTGCTTTAACAATTGAATAAAATATTCATGGATGGCTATAGATATATGTACTTTGAGACATTTATATCATAGTGAAATTTTCAGAACACTTGGGTAAAACAAATACTTAAAAAACCTAAGTCAGACTAATTGGAAATTTCATTGAAGGACTTAAAAATAATTCGACATATCCGATATTTCAATTAACCAGATTTCAACTTAAAGAAAATTTTTTGGTGATTTAACATTCAAGATTTTACAAAACACTTCAAAATATTCGAAGTTTTAACTTTTAGATTTCATGATAACTAGTTTTTACTGTATGATATTTCTACCATTTTTTAACAGGTTCATCATCGGCATCCAGAGGTAGAGGTAGAGGTGGGAGAGATGGCAGATACATGTCAGCTCCTCCTGTAAGGTCTGGGGGGTTTGGTAGACCAGGACCTAGAGAAATGGAACAAGATGATAGAGGTGGCTCTGTTAGGTTGGTATATTAAGCTTTTTATATGCCCATCAATATTTTGTTGGGACATATGTTGTGGCACTGTCTGGATGGGTGGCTGTCTGTTAAATGTTTCTGTTTATTTAGACACATGGTGTATCTGATTTATCTCAGACTTGGTCAACTTTTTCCCTGTGATGAAACATGGTATGGGATTGCAAACCAAGTCACTAGGTCACAGGGTCACAGTGACTATGAATATAAATTTGGTTTCAGTGCTTTTAAAAGGAAAATTTGTCTGATTGATCTCTAACTTGGTGGTCAACTTATTGTGATAAACTGCATTGAATTGCAAACCATGTCACTAGGCCAAAGCTCAAGATTGTAGTTATTAGAAAATGATATTTTAAATCTCTGCATTTAAAGACGTGCCATTTGTCAGATTGATCGTAAAGCTTAGTTCAACGTAATCCTTGGGATAGGAAATCTGGTCACTAGGTTTAAAAGTCAAGGTCACAATTAATAAAAAGAGAAATTTGGTGTCTGTGCATTTATATTAAAGGTGCCCAAATGTCTTGATTGATCTAAGTTTCTCCAAATATTGTTGAACATTAAGGCTAATTCAATTTAAATAGTAGATTCTCATCCAGGTTGGACAAGATTTTTGGGGCAGGTGGGAGTGTTTAATTTTTATTTATACGAAAACTAGCACTCTCATGTGGTTGACATCCACATCAGCAATAGGGCCCTTTTTTGTCTATATCGCCGCTTATTAAATTATTGTACACCCCTTACTAAGTGCTATATTTGCTCCAGACCACTGGTGAGATGCAAAATAAAGAAAACCACGATCTATCTGTAACATGTATAAAGCTACTTTCGATTTCAACCTCTCACTTCCAGTTTTACGGGAGTGCTTAAACCCTTTTTCTGAAATGCCATGGACTCGACAAAACTCTGGTACAGACTTTGAATAGGCCCAGGATGGGAAACGAAAATAAAATGACTTGGGGCAGCACATTTTCGGTGGGTGGGTGGGGTGAGAATCTACCAATAAAGTTGAAATGACCTAATAGGAAAATTATAATTCCATAAAAAATTTGGTATATAGTGTTACAGTGATAACATCTCATCAAGTTCAAATTTTGACTGGACTAATTTTTTGGAGGAGTTACAGACTATTTTTGTACTGTGAGTGTCTACAAATATGTATATATATTGCCCCACTTTGTGGTGCTCTGTTATTCAATTTTGATGTGGAAGGTCTCTAGTTAGAGTAGATTAAATTTGTAATTTCCAGACAGATCCTAAATCTTTTATGAATGTTGTTGCTAATTTAAAAAAAAAGAAAGAAAATTGACATTACACATTTATTTGTGGA
This sequence comes from Tegillarca granosa, assembly GCA_029721355.1. Taxonomy (NCBI): domain Eukaryota; kingdom Metazoa; phylum Mollusca; class Bivalvia; order Arcoida; family Arcidae; genus Tegillarca; species Tegillarca granosa. The sequence continues at coordinate 9,236,755 of CM056606.1, read as the reverse complement.
TCAGTTTGGTTCATATTTAGTACATGCAAAGTAAAACCCTTGACATTTATGTAAATAACAGGTTTTTCAGCAACTTTTTCAGTTTACATGTTATAAGCACAATATGCAAATTACTTAATATAGCTTGTTCTTTGAAAAACTCTGAAAATATTTGACCAAATGAAACCAAATTCGATTTGGAAGGTTTGTAGGTGAACATTTAAGTTTGTAATTTTCAGCCAGGTCCTACATTCAAGATGACTGCCATTATACTATGAATCTTTAACTCACATGAGCTGAAAAAAATAACATTTCAGGGGCAACAACTACGTACATTGATTTTCATAGTTATAAAACTTGGTACCTTGTTGAATTTTGTAATGCTGAACATTTTAACAATGTTTTTATGTTATATATCTCTAAATGTTTGCACAAATTAGATAATGGCCTTGAATTGTGGCTTTGACCCCATTTTAAAGGTCATTTCAAGAAAAAGTCAAAACTGAAAACACTATTCATTATAGGTTCAAATAGACAAGTTATAACAATTTCAATTTTTAATTTTTAGCTCACCTGGCAAAGCCAGGGTGAGCTTATGGCATGGTAAAGCATCCATGCATCCTTAAACTTTAATCTTCTTCTCTGAATCCAATAGGCCAATTCAAATGAAATTTGGTATGAGAGGTCCTTAGTTGCTATAGATTAATAATTGTTTCATTTATAACATTTTAGGTCATCTAGTTTCAGATGTGCTCAAGGGTGGCCATAAGGCTCAAATGGGGAAATGGCAAGGCACATACTGGGAAAATTGCCAAAAATTATATATTTGTCAATATATCTTGAAAATTATTAACTTTTTGTATAAGCATGTATATTAGAATATTCTAGTTATTGATATGAGGATCATTTCGATTTATGATTCAAGGTCATAGGTGCATAATCGGACTGAAATTATTAATTATCTTGAAAACTGTTAACTTTTTGTATAGGCATCATTTATAGAATATTGTAGGTATTGATAGGATGATTATTTTGATGTATGATTCAAGGCAATAGGTTAAAGGTCAAGGTCATAGCTGCATAAATCTTTTTATATTGTTAATTATCTTGAAAACTAGAAGCTAAGATGAGCTATTGCTATCCATCAAATGAAGGAGTTATGTCACCTTGGGGCCCCATAAAGGAGGAAGTAGTGAAAAACTTTGAAAAATCTTCACCTGTGAATGTACAAGAGATATACCTTAGTCATTTCATAGGTCATCTAGTATCAGATTTGTGCAAATAGTAGTCATGGGGATAAAAATGGGAAATGGCAAGGCACTTAGTTGGGACATTGCTCAAAATTATATATATATGTGTCAGTATATCTTGAAAACTTTAAACTTTTTGTACAGACATTAATTACAATATTAGGTATTTGACCATTTTGATATATGGTTCAAGGTCATAAATTCAAAGGTCAAGGTCACAGCTGCAAAAGATACTGAGTTATTAATTATATAAAAAACTAGTAACTTTTTGTTTAGACATATACATTAGAAAATTCAAAGGTCAAGGTCACAGCTGCAAAAGATACTGAATTATTAAGTATATTGAAAACTAGTAACTTTTTGTTTAGACATGTACATTAGAATATTGTAGGTTTTGGCATGATAATAATTGTGTATATGGTTCAAGGTCATATGTTCAAAGATCAAGGTTATATCTGCATAAGAGAACTCAAATTGCTGACAGTTTTTTTGTTTTGTTTTGTTTTGTTTTTGTTTTTTTTTTTTTTTTCTTCATCCCCTCGCCTCAGCAGAACGGGTGATATAGTGAAAGGAAAGTCCGTCCGTACTTCTGTACGTCTGTACGCCGTCCGTCAGACCATACATGGTGCATAGTTTGTGTAATCTGTAACTCTCAAGAATATTTCCCAAATTAAATAAAATTTTACCCAGTTGTTTGGCACATATCATTAATGTGCACCTCCAATTCTGGTGACATTTGAAAAAGTTTTTCTTGAAATTAATGCTTATGGAATTTGGCATTTTTCTAAAGAAAATCTGTGAACTATGCATAGTTTGTGTAATCTGTATTTTCTAAATTGAATAAAATTTTACCCAGTTGTTTGGCACATATCATTTGATGTGCACCTCCTATTCTGGTGACATTTGAGAAAGTTTTACTTGAAATTAAGGCCTGTGGAACTTTGCCATTTTTCTAAAGAAAATATGTGAACTATGCATAGTTTGTGTAATCTGTAACTCTTTTGAACATTTTCCAAATTGAATAAAATTTTACCCAGTTGTTTGGCACATATAATTGTAATGCACCTCCTATTCTAATGATATTTGAGAAAGTTTTTCTTGAAATTAATGATTATGGAACTTTGGCATTTTTCTAAAGAAAATCTGTGAACTGTGCATAGTTTGTGTAATCTGTAACTCTTTTGAACATTTTCCAAATTGAACAAAATGTTACCCAGTTGTTTAGGCACACATCATTGATGTACACCTCTTATTCTGGTGACATTTGAGAAAGTTTTTCTTGAAATTAATGCTTATGGAACTTTGCCATTTTTCAAAAGAAAATCTGTGAACTATGCATAGTTTGTGTAATCTGTAACTTTTTTGAACATTTTCCAATTGGAATAAAATTTTACGCAGTTGTTTGACACATATTATAGATGTGCGCCTCCTATTCTGGTGACATTTGAGAAAGTTTTTCTTGAAATTAAGGCTTGTGGAACTTTGCCATTTTTCTAAAGAAAATATGTGAACGGTGCATAGTTTGTTTAATCTGTAACTCTTTTGAACATTTTCCAAATTGAACAAAATTTTACCCAGTTGTTTGACACATATCATTGATGTGCACCTATTCTGGTGACATTTGAAAAGGTTTTTTCTTGAAATTAATGCTTGTGGAACTTTGCTATTTTTCAAAAGAAAATCTGTGAACTATGCATAGTTTGTTTAATCTGTAACTCTTTTGAACATTTTCCAAATTGAATGAAATTTTACCCAGTTGTTTGACACTTATCAGTGATGTGCACCTCCATTCTGGTGACATTTGAGAAAGTTTTTCTTGAAATTAATGCTTGTGGAAATTTGCCTTTTTTTTTTTTATTTCGTTCATGGAACCGCTGCATTAGAAGCAATTAGTGTTTTTGTTTTATCCAGGTAACTCTTTTTTTAATAATATTATTCTTCAATCATGCTGTAGTGTTGTATACGTCTTGCTTTACCAGAAGTAAATACACACATTCATGGTTTATAATTTCAATATGTGATGAATTATTCCTGAAAATTTGAACATTTCAACTCATCATGTAGAAAGTGTAGACCCAACAACTCGAAAATGTTCTACGCTCAAAATCAGTTTAATAAAGCAAGCCAAAAACCAGATTTGATGCAACATAGTTTCTGTTATAAAACTGGGACTTGAAGTAATCTAAATATATGTCATGTCATATGATTACATGGTGCACAAGTTTATACCTCATAGAAAATTTCATAAAGTGTTGAATTTTGTTGAGGAATTCCAGAATCAAGTTGAAAACCACATGCTCTTGAAGGTTGATAGAAAGTCTGTTGTAAATTGTAAGTTCAAAAATTTCATTAACCATTGGTTATTTTGAGTGTCTTATGCCCATGTTCCCCTCCCCATAAAACGATATTCATCTTTCCCCTGGAAAAATCAAAAGAGTTAATTATATAGTGCATAACTTCAATACTTCAATATACACTGCACAATTCCTGAAAGTGTGATAATTGTACATCTTCTGCCTATGTAGAAAGAGTATATATATATATATATATATATATATATATATATATATATATACAGTCGAACCTACCTTAAAGCCCACCTGTACATAAGTGCCTATTTATAACATAGTCATATAGTGATTGGGATGAGAAATAATGGCCTTATTACTATTAAGGCCATTATTTCTCATCCCAATCACTATATATCTATATTATTTGAACCTCTATTCCTATTGGCCAATTGTACATAAAGGTCACTTTTACCGCTTCCCTTGGGAGGCCTTTACAGACAGGTTTGACTGTACCTACATCTACATAGGCGAGGGGATACCATGCAGATTTTCATCCGCTTTTAAAATCTTGTTTTTTTTTTGTTTTTTTTTTTTTTTTTTTTTTTTTCGGGGGGGGGAGGGGGGGTTGTTTTGTTGGGTTTTTTTTTGGTTTTTTTTTTTTTTATTAAATATAGGAGGCATCATCAACATGACAATCATTTTAATATATGGTCAAAGGTCAGAGGTTCAAAAGTTAAGGTCATTGTTGTATATATGAAGACAATAATTGCTGTTTATTTTCAAAACTATTAACTTATTGTATAGCCATGTGTATAAGAATATTGTAGGTATTATAATCATTTTGAGTTATGTCATAGGTTCAGATTTCAAGGACATAGGTGCATGACCATACTGAAATGGTTAATGATTAAGAAATTATTTATTGTACTACAGTTACTACATGCACATTAGGTACTTCAAAAAAAGCAAATGTGACTAGATAATTCTGATTTAGTTTTGTTACAGTTCTTAACATGAGAAAACTTGGAATTTTACTGTACTTATATTTGGTCTATTGCACTTGGCAAACAATTTTGATCATATCCTCTGGTGAGCTTTAAGGCCCATGGGCCTCTTGTCTAATTTCTTGCGTAATCTTTCAAATTTTCTCTTCTAGTACTAGACAAGAGTGATTGAGTGGTTAAAAGATGATTAATTGATGCATTTTCACAATAATTTTTGGCATGGCAGTCTTAAAATTCAAATGTTAAATTTGCGAATTGAGCTTTAATGTATTAAGGATTTGTGATTTTTTTAATTAATTTATTGTTGTCTTTATGTCCTTATCTATATATTTTTCTTTGTAGAAGGGATAATAAAAAACCAGAAAAACCACCCCGCTTTGCTGCAAAAAGAAGTGGTGGTTTAAACGAGAGGGGGAGGGGCACTGATCGTGGTCAACGTAGAGGAAGAGGAAGAGGAGGTAGTGCCCCTCCTAGCATCAATTCAAAGCGACCACAGTTGACAAAACAAAACTCCTCAGACATTGCAAATGAGGGAAATGAAGAATGGGAAACTGCATCAGAAAGCAGTGATGTATTAGAAAAACGTGATTCAAAAAATGACTTTATTGATAAAGATAAAAGAGATTCCACCCCTGGTAAGAAAAGTTTTTCAAGTCAGCGTCCATTGAATGATCGACAGAATAGGAAAGGAAATTCTGCTGAGGTCAGAAAGTCTAATTCGGTTGAACATGGAAGAAATTCTGGAAAAGAGAGATCACCAAATCACTATCCAAAAAACGGATCAGGTCCCAGAAGCAGTAATGGTCCAAGAAGGGCAATAAATTCAAGTAGAAAGGAAAATGTTGCAACTGTTTACAGAGTAGACCAAATTGTTCCTACAGATCAAAATGCAATAAATAATGCAATCAATGAAAGTTACAATCAAAGGTATGCATAAACAGGTAGTTTAAACAAATTTGTGTGTTGTTTAGAAATATGCTTGAGAAATCCTTATTCATGTTTGTATAAATATAGATTGATAGAAAAATAGAAAGATGCCTACAATTTTGCAATTTCAAAAATTTAAAATACTTGGTATATTATGACTTGTCTGCATTTAGTTTCCATAATACTTATATATTTTTGAAAGTTTTGACTAAAAATTTGTTGAGAGGTTGACAATAGACTTTAATTTCTAGATCCTGTTATTATTATTATTATTATTATTATCTGAGCTGAAGCTGAAGCTCGGATGAGCTATTGCTGTCTATGGTCCTTCATGTGTAAACTTTTTACATTTTAATCTTCTCCTCCAAAACCACTGGGCCAAATTTAATGAAACTTGATTACCATCATGCCTGGTAGAAGACTGGTCCCCTTTGGATGCCATAAAAAAAAAAAAGGGGGGGGGGGGTAGTAGTTAAAAACTTTTAAAAATCTTCTCCTTTGAATTTACATGAGATATACCTTAGTTGTATCTTGAAAACTTATAACTGTTTTATAGGTATGTATGTTAGAATGATTATTGTAAGTATTGATATGACAATCATTTTGATATATGGTTTCAATGTCATAAGTTCATATCTTATGGACATTCTGCATTAGTATACTGAAAACGTTAATGATTTAGAAATTATTCATTGTACTACAGTAACTACATACATATTAAGTACTTATAAATGAAATGAGACTTGATATTTCTGATTAAGTATTGTGGCAGTTCTTAATTTTGAAAGTTTCTGTATTTTATATGTTGTCTATTGCACTTTGCAAACAATTTTGGGCATATCCTCAGGTTAGCATTTAGGTCCATAGGCTGCTTGTATTTATGTAGTCATTAAAATTCTTCTTAGAAATTTTTAAATTATTATTTAGAAGCCGTTCTGGTAAGAGATCAGATTTAGCTGATGTATCAAAGCCATTGAGGACAGAGTTGCAGAAGAAGAATGCTCTTGCTGATATAGATATAAATAATTATGCAAGTATGTACAGTATATAAAATTTTTTATATCTATAAGGGCTCTACGATAACTTTTATGCCACCACTCAAAGAAGGGAGGGCAATTTGCTTTGCTGCTGTCTGTTGGTCTACCAACCGTTTCCATTCATTTTCTTTTCGCAGAGGTTGCACATATTGAAATGAAGTTTGGTATACAGTTTTATCAATAGAATATCTAGGTGAAGTTCTGTTTTGGGTACGATTGAGCAATTTTTGACACAGTTATCCCCCTTTGACTTAGAAAAATACCAATTATTTGCTTTAAGTTCATTTTCGTTGCACAGGTTGCACATACTGAAATGAAATTTGGTATACAGATTTATCATAAGAATATCTAGGTCTGTTTCTGTTTTGGGTATGATCAAGCAATTTTTGACACAGCTGAGTGTTCAGGAATGATTGTTAAACTTTATCTCTATCAATGTATGTGACTGTCAATGAGCTTAAAGTATTGTCCTCATTATTTTTAGGTGTTGTTGTGATTGATGAAGTTCCCGAAGTTACTATTGATGACCCAAACTTCCTGTTTGAAAATAATGAAGGTTTCCAGGAAGTAACTTCAAAGAAATCCATGAAAAGTAAGCAGAAAGCACAGCAGGAAGCTGAACTGCGCAGAGCAACAGAATTAAAGAAAAAGGAAGTAATATCAAAGGTTTGTTTATATGTATTGCAATAGAAATAAGAATAATACATGGCATTAACAATTGCAATTTCTACATTAAGAGATTTTGACATGGAATCTTCACTTGTAAATTCCTTGTTGACATGATGATCATTTTGATATATAGATCAATGCCATACATTTTAAGGTCAAGGTCATAGCATAAGAAGACTTAAATTGTTAATTATCTTGAAAACTTAACTTTTGTATAGGCATGTGTATATTAAATTATTGTAGGTATTGCTTTACTGATGATTTTGATGGTTCAAGGTTATTAATATTATTGCAAAAGAAAACTTAATTTGTTAATTTTCTTGAAAGTTATTAACTTTTTGTTAAGGCATGTGTATAGGAATATTGCAGGTATTGTTATGACAATCATTTTGATTGATGTTTCAAGGTCATAGATTCAAAGGTCAAGGAAATAGCTGTATCAGAATTCTTAATGGGTTAATGATTTGGAAGTTACTCATTGTACTGCAATTATTACATTAGGTACTCATAAGTGAAATGTGACTATATATTTCTGATTAAGTATTGTGGCAGTTCTTAACATGAGAAAACTTGGAAGCAAGCAAGTTGCCACCACGTCTTCCTAAACAAGCATTTAACAGTGGTGGTGTACAAAAATTTAATAAGCAGCAATATAGCAATATAGACAAAAACAGCATTGCAGATGTCAACTATTAGAGGGTGCAAAATAAACACTTAGAACACACACACACACACACACACACACACACACACACACATATATATATATATATATATATATATATATATATCAGGGCTCAGGAAAACTTTGACTGAGGTGTCGGACATTTTTTCTTCAAAGCAACTGCACCGCCGATGCCGATGCAGTGAAAAGAAAAAAATAAAAAATAAAGTTATTACTGACTGTGTATTTTAATATTTTAAGAAGATTTTTAATATCAATATAGTAGATTTTAAAAAGGGTTTAACTACCACGTTATTTAAATATATATGGTCAGACTTATGTGTTGATTTTGAACTGTCGGCGTTGACGACACATGGTTTGACGGCCATCTTTGTTTATTGACAATCGCGCATTTCTGTTTTCCCGAAGTTACACGAACTTTACTGAACCTCATTTTGAGACCTCTTTGATTTTATTTAGACTTTTTAAAAATTATTTGTTTATAACTAAACAGTTTGCCAAGA
>CM056606.1:8545553-8628310 GCA_029721355.1 Tegillarca granosa | reverse complement strand
CTGCCTAAAGTCGGGAGTTTTAATATCATTGGTCTCAATGTTTCTTGTTTGAATACTTCCTTTATTGCATTATCGTGTCCTTTATTGTTGCTGTTGTCGAATATATGATAAATTATGTCACGATATTGATTGCTATGACTGTTGTCAAGTACATGTTTAATTAATATTGCGCCGTGTCCTTAGTTGCTATGACTGTTGCCAAGTACATGTTTTATTGTGCCATGTCCTTGGTTTCCATGGCTGTTGCAAAGTACATGTTTAATTGCGCCGCGTTTTGGTTGCTATGACTGTTGTCAAGTACATGTTTGGTTAAATATTGCGCCGCGTCCTTAGTTGCTCTGACTGTTGCCAAGTAATGTTTTATTGTGCCATGTCCTTAGTTTCCATGGCTGTTGCCAAGTACATGTTTTATTGCGCCGCGTCCTTGGTTGCTCTGATTGTAGTCAAGTACATGTTTTTGGCACTGTGTCTTTGGTTGCTATGACTGTTGCAAAGTACATGTTTAATTGCGCCGCGTTTTGGTTGCTATGACTGTTGTCAAGTACATGTTTAATTAATTAATATTGCGCCGTGTCCTTGGTTGCTATGACCTTTGCCAAGTACATGTTTTATTGCGCCGCGTTTTGGTTGCTATGACTGTTGCCAAGTGCATGTTTTATTGCGCAACGTCCTTGGTTGCTATGACTATTGCCAAATACATATTGTATTGCGCCGCGTTTTGGTTGCTATGACTGTTGCCAAGTGCATGTTTTATTGCGCAACGTCCTTTGTTGCTATGACTATTGCCAAATACATATTGTATTGCGCCGCGTTTTGGTTGCTATGACTGTTGCCATGTGCATGTTTTATTGTGCATCGTCCTTGGTTGCTATGACTATTGCCAAGTACATATTGTATTGCGCCGCGTCCTTGGTTGCCATGACTGTTGTCAAATACATGTTTTATTCCGCCATGTCCTTGGTTGCTTTGTCAGCCAACTACTGTTTCATGGCACGAGCGAACTGACAAACTTTCTTATACTAGAACCTGTCCGATTGGAATTAAACTTAGGCAATTAGAGATCTTGTGATCCGTAAGCGCTTGCTTTATAACACTTTGGCGCCGAAGCTCTGTAATTACCAAAAAGGTTCTTGGGATTATATATTTAATGAGACCACAAGTTTTTCTTGATGGAAATAATCTTATAATTAAATCAGCAATACAAATACTGAAATTTGATAGGTACTGAACCGTCCAATAAAATCATATACCAGTTTTCGCCTACTGTTAAGTAAAGCAACTATAAAACTATATAGCTTTTGAAAGTAAAACAAATGTAATTATTTTGCCATTGAAGTAGCTAAGTAATTTTTTTTTGTAATCAGATATGCATGTTGAAAAGTACTGTTGCGATCAGTTGCGCAGCTATCTGATCTCGTGATAGAATTAATTGGTAACCGATGGGAATATTGTTTCTAAGGTGACAAATGAAATGAACATGTAACAATTGATATTAAAACAATTAAAACTATTAAAACAAACCATGCCATACTTTGTACATTAAATATAAAAAAGGCCAGTAGCAGGTTGGAAAAAGTGAAAGAAATAACAAACTTTGAAAAAATACACAAAATAATACTTCTCTAATGTAAAAAAGGATAAAACAATTAGAGAAATACATGTAGCATATATGACATTTCATTTTTTTATTCATTTTCCAAGCATTGTCATGTTTGACAATGTTTGACTTGATGAATAAAATGAGCATTGTAGTATTTTAGTTTCCAGTTACGTTTAAAAAGCCTACGAAGGTGTGTATTCAAAAGTCACGTTTGCAATATTTTATATAAATGCGGTTATCAAGGTGACACTTTATTAATATTTTAAACATTTTTAGCATACCTGACCGAAAGGTCATGTGAGCTTATGGCATGGCGCGGCGTGTGTATGTGCGTACGTGCGTGTGTGCGTGTGTGCGTGCGTGCGTGTGTCGTTAACACCTATTTTCGACTTCTCCTCCAAAACTGCTGGACAGATTTCAATGATACGTAGTCAGAAGCATGTATGGGCCGGTGCAATTCAGATTTGTTCATGGCATTGCCATGGCTATCAAAACTAGGTCAAGGTGACCTAGGGGTCCAAAAAATCTTAAAAAATCTTCTTCTCCGAAACCAATGATGGGAGAAAAAATCTGATGTGATGTTTTGCTTCTCTAGGGTCTTAAGCCTATAGTTTGTTAATTTCGTGAAATTTGGTCGAAAAATGGGTTACGCGGTTTTGCGTTTAATTTTAAAAATTTCGTAAAATGGCTTCAAATTGTTATAACTTGACTATTTGAACAGATAATGACATGAGGTTTTCAGTTTTGACTTTTTCTTGAAATGACCTTTAAAAAGGGTCAAGGTAACAAATCAAGGTCATGACCTAATTTGTGATTTATGCAGTTTTAGGCAATTTTCTTGCAAATATTAAGAGATATATGAAATCAAAACATTGTTGAAATGTTCAGCATGACAAAATTAAAAAAAGCACCAAGTTTCATAACTATAATAACGATAATCCATGTAGGATTTGTTGCCCCTGAAATGTTATTTTGGCTTATAAATACTAAAATTGTGCATTAGCTTGAAAACTTTAATCTTTTTGTATAGGCATGTATATTAGAATATTGTAGGTATTTTGACATCGATCATTTTGATATATGGTTCAAAGTCATATGATCAAAGGTCAAGGTTACAGCTGCAAAGAAGACATATATTGCTAATTATCTTGAAAACTATTAACTTTTTGTATAGGCATGTATATAAGACTATTTTAGGTATTGCAGCAATGATAATTTTGATATATGGTTCAAGGTCATATGTTCAATGGTCAAGGTCATAGCTGCAAAAGAAGACTTAAATTGCTAATTATCTTGAAAACTTTTAACTTTTTGTATATGCATGTAGAATATTGTAGGTATTGCAGCAATGATCATTTTGATATATGGTTCAAGGTCATGTGTTCAAAGGTCAAGGTCACAGCTGCAAAATAAGTCATAAATTGCTTATTATCTTGAAAACTTGAACTTTTTGTATAGGCATGTATATTAGAATATTGTAGGTATTGACATGACAATCATATATGGTTCGAGGTCATATATGTTCAAAGGTCAAGGACATAGCTGCATAAGTATACTGAAATTGATTAATGATTTGGAAATTATTCATTGCACTACAGTTACTTCATGCATACTATATAAGCTACTTATAAATGAAATGTGAGGGGATATATTTCTGATTAAGTTTGTGGGAGTTCTAAACTTGAGAAAACTTTTAAAGTTTTTGTACTTAATATATTGTCTATTGCACTTTGCAAACAATATTGGACATATCTTCAGGCGAGCGTTAAGACCCATGGACCTCTTGTTAATATTTATTAAACAACAAATTTTATACTCCAATTCAATTAGTACTGTCATATACCATTTTATATGTATTTTATGATTAATTTTTTTTTTTTTTTTTAAAAAATGGTATATGGCAGTACTAATTTTAATTTGTTTTTCAGTTTCATACCTTACAACCCAGGAATATTTAAACATGTATTTCCGAGTTTATTGCGATAGATTCGACATCTTGTTGCCTACTGAGACTATTTTGGTACAAATTGTTAAGTTAGATCGATTATTTTCATCTTTCAGGTACTTTGAAAGCATATACATGTAGTATTATATAGCATTCTAGTGTATTTTGCGTTATTGAACCTTTAATGATTGGCCATATTTATATAGAGTTTTTTGTTTTAGGTTTGCTAAAACTTTCAGTTTATTTTCGAGCACGTTTATGTAAAAAGATATTTCTACTCATTTCTTTTTCATTTTCTTGTGATATTGTGCATTTCCTTATACTTTTGTTCATCATGGTACTCAGTTGGTAGAGCGCTCGCTTCGTATGTGGGAGTCCAAGGTTCGAACCCCAAATGGGTCTGACCAAGACTTGAAAATGAGTGACTGTTCTTTCGCCAAGAACTTGCATTTAGAAAGTCAAGTGGTCCTTTAAAGGAAACCTAAAAACTGATGCCTCTTGTCACGGTAAGCATGACACGCTAAATAATCTTCCCTGCACATTGCCCAGCGCGTACTACACAGGTCAAAATTTCTTCAACCCCACTTATAACTGATGAGACGTCTCGACGTAAGTTAAACATTTTTACTGCGACGTAAAAACTGGGACGATCATTAATTTGATCTACGGCTGAATTTATTTTGAAAGAGAAAATGCTGCTTACATTAAAATCACTAATTACTTTTCAAGCAGGCGTTTAAAATAAGGATTCACACAAATATCCATGTTTAAAATGTGTTGTCCGTTAAGTAATATTTCAAAGATTATCCTAAATTTTAAAATAAAATCGTTATGTTTTGATGTTGAAACCATGTAAATATTGTCAAAGTAAACTAGCTTAATTATTAATAAACTAGAACTGTACGTGGCTTATTGTATGTATTTACTTAATGAATTTCTATATACATACATGTACTTTAATTTTTTTTTTTTCTGAAGTTCCTTTTTGAGTTTTACACTCAAACTGCAAATGCAGATCCAGAATTTTTTTTAAATATATAATATTGAAATAATAAGTTTATCTAAATCTAAGCTCGTATTCCCCATGAACTACAGGGTGATGTTTTAATTTTATTTATTTAAAAAGTAAACATCCACGAAAGAATTTTCTCCAAAGTAATAACAATGAAGGCTTGTCTTTCTAGGAATGTAATTAAATGTTAATTCAGCAACAAAAAAAGTTTTGGGCGGCGTTGGTCTACTTTCATATTATAAATTTTTGAATTTTCTGAATGAAATTTTATTGATGACAACTAGTTGCCATATTTCAAATTTTTTAATATTTCATTCAGAAAACTCAAAAATTTATAATATGACACTACGAATAAAATTCAAGGTGCTTCACTGCTGTATGTTGTGTCTCAAGTTAGAATTTTTTTCTTCTGGTTGGCAACAGAACTGGTTGGTGTGTGATAATTATCTGCGACTTTGCAGGCGAGTGTTCTAGCACTCAAAATGTCGCAATAAGTGCGATATAGTACAAAATAGATTAGAAAGCGCCGACAAACTACACGGATCTATGGTTAGATTGTCTAGACCTGGTATACGTCTTAATCTTTCTCGTCGACTGACATCCAATTTAAAAATCATTAGAGCAACCATTTTAGATATAAGCTCGCTTTTAAATTACTAAGACCTATTAACCGATGTCTAACATTCAACTTCTCATTAAAAAGCGTGGAATAAAAGCATAGAAAACAACCCTTTTTTAAAAAAAATAAATAAATAAATGACCGATATAATTGTATTTAATTAAAAATCTTTTTTCAAGAGTGATTAAATTTGAATCCTAATGGTAAAGAAAAATAGTAAATAATACATCGATATGGGTTATAATATTTAATGGAAAATAAACAGTTTTTAAATATTTGAAAATTTGGTTTATATATATATATATATATATATATATATATATATATATATATATATATATATATATATATATATATATATATATATATATATGTTTATGTTAGCAATTCCTACAACAATAAATGTTTTTATGTGATGAAATAACAAACATCTGTTATTTCATTAAAAGTTTTATTCGATTCAAATCAATAAAAGAAAAAAAAACTGTGTTTGTGGAGCAGTTAGGTAAAACCGTATTTAAAAGTTCAAAGGAGGGGGGCGAGGGTAATTAAAATAATGTATATATCGTAGTTTTATTTTATTATTATTATTATTATATTTATTATTATTGTTGTTGTTGTTGTTATTATTATTATTATTATTATTATTATTATTATTATTATTATTATTATTATTATTATTATCGATCATCGACCCTGTTTTTTTCCACTTAGACAGGTCCAACTATGAGAGAATTCGGTGGTTTTTTTTTTTTTTTACAGGCATCCCGGTTTTACACACAATTCCGGAACCAACAGTCTAGATATACTTGAACGATTTTTGACTGGGGCGTCTAACACCATCACTGCACTCCTCCACATCACCTTACAACGATATAAATTTGTACTCTGTCTTTTATAATAGGTTTATAATAGGTTAATAATCAATTAATAACCGACTTTTCTGACTTGTTAATGGTCTTAATAATTTGAATTCGAGTGTAAAAATCAATGTTAAATTACTGTGATAAATGTTGTCAATTTTTATCATTTGATCAAAAGATTCTTTTATTGGATTTTGAAGATTCTGAGTTCAAGAAAAATGTAGTGGATTTAGAAAGTGGATGATGAGATCAAAGCTACAATGTAATTACGGTATTCAGGTAGGCGGAAACTAGTAATGGAATTGTATATCACGAAGAATCGCTTTTCGAATCCGCAATCATGATGTACATCGGAAAATACCGTGTTGGGGGGGAAGGGTGTTACATGATGAAAATACTTTGTTTGCATATACAAAGTTAGATGCTACATTTTTAAATAAACTGAGATACTTTTTAATACATAAAGTTCTCGCGTATGTTAAAAAATAAACAAAAATGTTTTGAAATAGATTACGACCTTTAGTTTGATTGGAAATACTTATCTAGTACGTCGGTATGGAACCTTCAACACTCATCATTCATTTCAATCGAGGATAATTAATTTTTCTACAGTTCTAGGCCTCGGTTTCATAACAATCCCGTAACATTTTTCCTAACGTTTTCGTCCTGCTTGTTATGGTGTGCTTTAAAAGTCCCAAGAAGGATGAAAACGATGGCAAATTTCGGACTACCTTTAAGAATAAAAAGTTCACGCCCTTGTGGCAATGTTTTTGGATTACATTATTGCAGACTGACTAATTATTTATTTGTTGACACAGTCTGTTTATATTTTTCTTGCTTTGTGATTTTATAGCAAGTCATATCACAATGGAATTCACACGTATGGCAAAAATATATATTATATCAAATATTAAAATATTCAATGAAAGTTGTTAGCCATATTCCCATTTATTTAAAACTTGATTTCCTGTCTTGTAGGATCTGATATTGTTTTTGAAGTGAGTAGATTGAATTCTTTATGATAAATTATGTAACATGTACATGTATTAGTTTTCAAAGACGTATAACGACAAGGAATTTTTGCATAATACTGAAGGTTTTTTTATCTTGATTTTTACACATGTGGTAGGTTTGAAGAGTGGAGTGGAGTAATGGTGTTACGCCCCAGTCAAGAATCTTTCACTTATTCCGAGCGGTCAGTTTTGGGATGGTGGAGGAAACCCGGAGTGCCCAGAGAAAACCACCGAGCTTCGGCAAGCGAACTGACAAACTTTCTCACACTAGAAAGAGAGTCCCGAGTGGGATTCGAACCTAGGCGGTGAGAGGCACTGTGATCCGTAAGCGCGCGCTTTAGACCACTCGGCCACCGAAGCCCGAGGTAGGTTTGAAGAGTAATGGTGTTTACGCATCAGTCTGGTTTCACAGTCGTCATGTCTAGGACGGTGAAATAATACTGAGTTCCTGGAGAAGACTACTGACCTTTGAAAAGCCAACTGACAAACTTCCTCTCGATTGAACTACTTGCGTAAAACAACATAATATCACTTCATAATTGTAACCTACTGTATGTTGCTTATAATATCCAAAAAACGCTTTTAAGTCACTGCAACCTGGCGAGTTACGCAAAAAACCGCTTCTGAAATCATTTTCTTTAGTAGAGAAATTTTTAATATATAAAAAGCTGATGAACTTAGCAATAGCTAATAAAGAAGATCTGGCCGCAGTCCAGTTTCACAATCATTTCTTTACTGAGGTTTTTTTCCCTAACTTGAAACTGCTAAATTTAAAATCTTTTGTTGTTATTATATAAGGTGTTATTTTGAAAATTATTTCAAGCTTATGACATCTGCATTTAATTTTATCGAAAAAATTGAAAAACAAAATTCCGAAAGATGTTGCTAAAATTTGCTAAATTTAAGTTAAGGAAAATATTAATCAAAGAACGATTGTGAAACTGGGCTAGGCCACACACAAAAAAGAACGTATAAATGAAGGAAACAAGATACAATAAACGAAACATTTCCAAGGTTACTCATTGTATCTAAATATTTTGACTGTACACACACTAGATACAATGACTAATTAATATCCGGGTGGTGAGGTTCACGTACTTTTGTAGGGCATATCAAATTTTATTGGTATACTAATCTATTAGTTAATTAACTTATTAATTTTAATTGTTTTACTGAGTAACTTCAAGTTTTATGGATAACAGTTTTTGTGTAATTATATATATTTTATCTATATTTTTTAATTATTCAAGTAAAAATATTGATTGAATCGTGAACTTAATGAGTAAATATGGTGCTATAGAATTATTGTATTGTTCTATTTCTGTAATAATGACAATGCTTTAGTAAATATAAGTATTTCTTTTGAGTCAGATTATCTTTTATCTGTGCTTTATAATTATTTTATGAACCTTCACAATCGGTAGACTACGGGTAATTTAGTTAAGCATAATAAAAGGTTGAAAAGAAAAAGAACGAATGTATAAAAAGACTTGGATATAATTACAATGTTTCAATGATTTACAGATGTTTTGTGTTTCAAAGAGTACAAAATCAATATTTATACATTTTTAATAAAAAATAACTGAGACAACATTTTTGCTAACGTTTTCATCCTTCTTGTTATAGTGTGCTTTAAAAGTCCCAGGAATGATGAAAACGATGGCAAAAATGTTGTTTGTAGATATTTTCTACTACGTTTAATACTTTATTTTAATATATATATATATTATCTATGTGGCTTGTTGATACCTTTGTCATCAAAAATTGCATAGACGTAACTTTACCCACGCACCAAAGATTGTAAGATTAGAAGAAATCAAGAAAGTTTTATCTTTTAAAGGAAACAGATAGAATTGTCCCTTTTTCTTTTATAAAATGTTCTCGTTGGATAAGAGTAAGCATCCAGCAACTATGCAGATGTACATTTTATTTTCTTGAAATGTGAAAAATAAAGTTACCACACATACAAACAAATATACAAACGCTAGCAACTTATTTCCATTAAGTATCATATACAGACTGCGACTGCCTACCTTTTTGTTATAGATTTGTAGGCTAGGAGAGTCTAGTAAATTTATATGGAACATGTTTACATGCATTCATAGAAAATTGATATTGATATTGAGTGATCGCTTAAATGAACATCTCCAATTAAACCGTTTTGACTTTCACATTCATATATATTTCTCTGCTTCTGGCCTAGCAAACATCTTCAAAACCTTTTCTTTATTTCAATTATAATTTGTACATTTTTTTGCCTAGCATTTTTCTTTTCTTCTTTTGTTTGACTGTCTGTTTCTGTCATTACCTTTTATTGTGTCATATTCTTGCTTGCGTTGGCTATTGCCTTATTTCTGTTTTTTGTGTTATTTTAATACAATTGATATCTTCTATGTATATTTTCAGTTAAACCTTATTCTAGAAGCTGGAGGTAATGTCAATGTTCAGAATGAACGCCTGGAAACTCCGCTCATGTTTACTCTTATCAATGTTAAAGACTTGGAAAAACGATCCGCCGTAATCAACGCATTGATTAAGTTTGGAGCGGACATCAACATCCAGAATGCACGTGGTCAGACAGCCTTTATGTACGCATGTATACTAAATCAAGTGCAATCATTGTCAATATTGCTTGGGCAGGTAATTAAAGTTTAATTCTTGTATTAGGGAGGATGAATAGGATAACAACCAGTGTAATATGAACAAATCAATATTAAACTTACATTTGGAACTGACGGAAGTGTGTATAGTAATGGTGTTTTACACCATAGTCAAGATTGATATTGATGCAGTTAGTTCTGGAATGGTCGAGAAAACCGGAATATCCGTGGAAATCCACCGACTTTTAGAAGAGCAAACTTTTTCACACTCGGATATGCCCGAGTTGGATATGAACCTAGACGATGAGAGATACTGTGGTTCTTAAACGCGCACTTATAAACACAAAGCCACTGATAAGCCGTTTAAATGACTGTTAAACTATACAGTAATATTTCGTTTCATTGTCACATATTTCCGGTCAGGATTCGTCGTTATAAAGAGGCTTGACGAGAAATGGAGAGAGACGTTTATTAAAAGGCATAAAAGGAATGGTTTTTTTGCGGCTAAAAGGAAGGGGATAATCAAAGCTTCATAAGTTTGCCTATGAATAATATATTTTTTTTTCTTGACTATGACTCTCATGAAAAATTAAATACTTGTTTCCATGATGAAACCTTAACTTAAGTTGAAATTGGTAGGAAAACTTACTGTTAGTTTGATCTAAAAAGATTTATTTTAGAACATTGATCACGTGATTCTTTATCGAAAACGAGGCAATGTCAACAAACACAGCAAAAGAGCATGTGTTCAAGAGCAATGCAGACACTTTGTCATGTGTATCAAAGCAAAACTGCTGTTTTATTTACAGTCATTTTTCCATCTGAGCCTGGTCGATTCGAATCCTTAGAGTCAGTGTGTCCCAGTTGGCCTTTGTTCTTTTCATTGCAGAATCTGTTTCCGTTCTCTTACGAACACGGTTTATTCTGCAGACGTCATTGTTTACATGCATGCATAACTTCCGCGCATGCTCAAAGCAGATAAATAACCTTTTGATCAAGTTACCCAAGCTTTTAAGATTTCTATTTACTATCGGCAAAAAAAAGTGAATTTAAGAAAATGAATCGCACAGATCGTAATTTTTCAGAATTTTTTTCAATAATGGGTAAACTTATTGCCTTAACAGACATTATAACAAGGTTTTCTTGTATTGCATTGAATTGCTGAGCTGTCGATAGTTTTGGAGTTGGTATAGAGACATAAACTATTTCGCACACACCTTGCAATGACCAAAGCAATTATTTATATGTAACAAAGGAACATTCGAAATGAAACATGAGACAATATGAACAAATTTCAACTATACATAAAACAACTTTAGTTCTTTACTTGCTTTCGTCGCGGTAATTGTAGAGTTGCTGACAATTGAAACAACCCTAAAACCGACCAATCTTTTTAAACAATTGTTCCAATACATATAAAAAATTAAGATGACGATATCTTTAGCGTGGTAAGCGCTTAGAAAAAGTGTCGACAGCTGTTATTTCAGCATATTAGTCTTTATTTTCCAATACATTCTTGAAAAAGATGTTCATTATGGAAACGGTTGAAATTCGACAATCGAGTTATTTAATTAAACATATCAAAAAATACGGTATACCATGGACAGAAAAAATGCTCTGCTACCATAAAATCACATAACGTTATTGTATTTGTTTCAAAATCAGTAAAAATAAGATACTTTTAATTCAACTGTTTTAAGTGTTTAATTATGGTATTTTGGGATATATGATTTCCATTCATAGCAAGTCGAAATTGATTTATCAATGTTGGCTCAACCTTTTAAATCAAGAATGTATACAGATGCCTAAACCAATCAAATGAAGTGTTATTGTGGTTATTTCATCACCATGGCAACTATCGAATTGTTCATTAAATACACTTTAAACTATAATTAACTTCTCCATTTTGTAGTAGTTGTTATGAATTTAAATATTTATTTAATGTCTGTATTAGAAAGACAATGTGTATTCTGTAAATCAAATCCAAAACACCGCTAGCATTGCCTTGTCAGGTAATTTGATAACATCTATTTGATAACGATGTTTTGTGTGACAATTGGAAGATGTTAAATCATATAAAAACAAGCAACTAAAATATGCCACTTTCAATCTTGAATTCATAATAGAATTGCAATCTTGATCGTAAATTCATGTAACTTAAAGGTAACTTCAGCAAATGGTGTTGTTTTCACAATACATTTATGGGCAACGCTCTCAGTGACTTTATCTGTTGCAAGGGTTTAATCTTTCTTGGTATTGTTTTCAAATTCGAGGGCAACTCCAGTTTTCTTGGTATTGTTTCGAGGGCAACTCCAGCTTTCTTGGTATTGTTTCGAGGGCAACGTCAGCTTTCTTGGTATTGTTTACAGGGCGATTCCAGATTTCTTGGTATCATTTTCAAATTCAAAGAGCAACTCATGCTTTCTTACTTGCTATTGTTTTAAAATTACCGGTTTCTCGGTTTGTTTCCAGATTCAAGGGAACATCACTTTTCTCGGTATCGATCATCACATTGTCCACGAAATGTCATTAAAAAAATCGATCAACAAATTGCATTCCAACAAATTTTCAACATTACCCCTTCGGTAAACCCAGTTTTTTCTACTGCTTGTTGCTAATATCAAAGTGTAATACGTCTCATCTTAAAATGCTATTTGATTTTAAGATAACCCTGAGTTACAGTGGACTATTTCATGAATGTTCCCGTATGTAATTTTTCATAAAATGTTTTTGATTAGTTTTTGCTGTCATTTCTTTTTTTTTTCATCAGGCATTTTTTTTTGTTGTTCTGAAGCATTACGTTGTATTCAATGCAACACATAACAATGAGAACTGATTCACACATCTTATTTGATTAAACATGCGTTCAGTCAGGTGCGTGAATACATGTTTACTTGTGTCTTATTTTTCACAATCTATCACTTTTGCTATTGCGCGTTCTTAATCACTTTTAATATACAACGCATCAAGGCATACAACATTCAGTTAACACGGTTCAATATTAAACCCATGCGATATGTTGAAAAATACTTTAAATCGGTGTTTTTCGTGTTAAGTAAGAGTTTTTGAAAAAGCAGTTTTTTTATATTAACATAACTTTGCTCTGTCATTGACAGTAAGTGCAAAACTATTAGGATTAAGTGAATTAGATCTTTTCAAAATTTCTTATCGTTTCCTGAATTTATGTCAATAATTTTTGATTAACAGTCCTAGAATTTGTTAGATAAAACTTTTGTATTTATTATCATATTTGTCCTTTATTTTCTATTAATGGACCTCCCCCTCCAAAAAAAGATTTTTTTGGGGGGTGGTGGTTTATGAATTGCGATGTAATGATCGATCTGGTTTTTGGATATTTTGTCGAAAATCTGATGATCGATCTGTTTTTGTCGACAACCTGATGATCGATCTGCTTTTGGACATTTAATCGACAATCTCATGATCGATCTGCTTTCAGACATTTCGTCGACAATCTTATGATCGATCTGTTTTTGTCCACAATTTGATGATTAAACTGATTTTGGACGTTTCATAGACAATCTGATGATCGATCTATATTTGGATATTTTGTCGACAATTTGATGATCAATCTGTTTTTTATCGACAATCTGATGATTAATCTGATTTTGGACATTTCGTCGATATTCTGATGATTGGTCTCTTTTTGGACATTTTATCGACAATCTGATGATTGATCTTTTTTTTGGACAATTTGTCGACAATCTGATAATTGATCTTTTTTTGGACATAATGTCGACAATCTGATGATTGATCTTTTTTGAACATTTTGTCGACAATCTGATAATGGATTTGTTTTCGGACATTTTGTCGACAATCTGATGACCGATCCGGTTTTTGTACATTTTTTTTCGACAATCTGATGATAGTTCTTTTTTTGACATTTCATCCAAAATCTGATGATCGATCTTGTTTTTGAACATAATGCGACAGTCAGATGATCGATCTGTTTTGGGACATATTGTCGACAATATGATAATCGACCTGTTTTGTTTTATTTTATGTTTATCTCAATATAGATCTCTCTTTGATAAAGATGGACTAGATACCAGGCTATCCAATAGCTGTTAATGGTTATCAATAATTAATACTAAGAAATAAACAACAAAGAACGGGAAGCATAAAATACGTCATTTCTGCAATACATTATTTTGTTTTATATTTGTATAATTTCAGAACAATTTGTTGTAATTAAATTCAATCTTTCTATCAATTTGCATAACGATATTACAGGTAAAACTCCCAAACAATTTTATATATTTAATTATCAGACAAAATTATAAATACAAGTTAATCTCCAAGAAAATTTTGTGTGCTTTAATTCAGTTATGAGACAAAATTGTGTATTATTTCAAATTTGTCTTTTTTTAAGAACTATATATTCTTACCTTTTTTTTTTGTTTCTATTTGCAGAAAAATATAAAAGTAAATCTACAAGACAGCGAAGGTAATACCGGCTTAATGTACGCTTGCGCATTGGGTAACACCAAAACTGTCCAGAAGCTTCTGGAAGAACATGTTTCCAGACGGCACACTTTCAAATTTTCTGTGGAAAACCATGAGGGATTGACTGCATTACAATACGCAGAAGATGGCTACTTCGTTGATATTGTTTCAATGTTATCGGAAATAATATCCTTGCCGAGTTATATTCGCCCTGTGAAATCTATAGAAACCCCAAATAAAGGGGATTCCCGAACAAAAACCAACTCCGCGTTTTAAACCAACAAAGACGACTTTAAACAAAACCAATAGCGTTTCAAACAAGCAGAAAGAACCAGAAACGAAAACGATGCTCAAAGTTCCCGAAAAGGAGAGATCTGTGTCAAGTGACTTGAAACAAAGAGAACTTGATGAGATCAATGATTTAGTTCGTTCTGTCCGTCAATGTGCCGCTGATATTAAACAGATATGTACCGATCATGATATTGATTATAAAGGAGAGAAGAAAAAACGAAATGGCGACAATACCGTTCAGTTCCAAGGCGATTCAAATGGATCAAACGAAAAACCCAGAAAAAGAAGTAAAATGGTGGTCGGCGAATCTGTAATGTCGCTAGGTGATGTGGGTAGAAATGACAATAAAACGGACATAAATAGCCAAGATAGTATGAGGAGTAGTACATATCCCAGAAAATATAAGCCGAGGCCGAGACAAATGGGCGTACCAAATATAACCTTCGGAGAATCTAGTGACGCCATGGCGTCAGATTCCTCCGTTTTACATAGAAACAAATACAAGCCGTCTTTTGTATCAAAATCACGTTTTCGATTGGATGATGTTTCCGACATGTCTGCTCCTTTTTTCAAGCCAGTGTCGAAAGAAAAGATACAAGCTCGAATACCGAATCGCTTGGAAGTCCCGACCGAACATAAACGGCCTGTATCCCAGAACGGCTTGACTAATCAACATGCAGTTGATCCTACACCAAGATCTATGTCCACTTCAATTGAAATGGAGAAGGGATGCTCAGTAGGTCCATTGGACCAACAATCGATGAGGTTCAACCTCTGCTTAACAAGATATGGTCTAGCTACAGAACCCCATTACCAAGCATTTCTAACGCCAACGGCCCCTCCAACGAACAACAAGAGCTTCGCCTTCCTCCTCTTCGTGAAAGTTTACAGAATAGTCCAAGAGGCGAAAGACAGACGCCGATTAAAATACAGAACATTCAAAAAGACTTTTTGTCACCAAAAGCTCGGTTACGTATTAATAAAAATAACTAGATAAGTCATGTCTGTCTGACGAGGTCTTCTTAAAGGGGGTACATTTGGCCCTTTATATACTTAAACGTTTAGGAAACGTTATATAGAGGAGTCTTCGAGACATATTTGACAATATACAAAATATTTGGCTACGTTATTATCATTTATTGTGTTTTTTCGAGTTGATGTTGCAGTGTTGTTTTTGTTATTCGTATGGTATAGCATTTTCAATCAGTCGTTTTGGTTAATATCAGTTTTAAAATTTTACTGAAATATCCTCGCTGTGATAATGATGAGTTATTGAATGAAATGATTTTAAGGAAGATGTTTTATTTTTGTTAAAAATATAAAAAATAGTTGTATATACATGTAGTCGTATAGTCTTGTTAAAAAAAATAGTGGGCTTTCATTATAAATATTAAATGTTGTTAAGTTTCTGTTACCTAGTGACGTAGATTGTAATGACTTTTTTTCCGGATTATTGCGCTCTCTCTCTCTCTCTCTCTCTCTCTCTCTCTCTCTCTCTCTCTCTCTCTCTCAATTTATTTTTTTTTACAAATGCAGATACATCCACAGAGTTTGTGGTACCAGTAACGATTCTGGCTGCTTCAAGATTAATGATTCAAGTTCTTCTTGTAGATAAGAGGTATATTGTCCCAGATAATGTCTCCGTATTCAAGTTATGGTCGTATAAATGCAAAGTAGAGTGATTGTAGAGTCCGTCTGTCAAGAATGAATTTGAATTTACGTAAGATATTTATTCTTAGTGATACTTTTGCTTTAATATAATCTATGTGTGATTTCAACGATCCGTTCGAGAAAAACATAATGCCAAGATGTTTGTGCGTTTCTGTATCCAGGATACTTACATTGTTCGTATATAGAGTAGGATGTACAGGTTTATTTTTTTGCGAGAGATTACCATGCTTTCTGTTTTTTGTGCATTGAAGGAAACAAGCCATTTATTGTACCAGGTGTGAATTGTGCGAAGAGAATTATTGAGAATTAGAGCAGAAGACGGGGGGGGGGGGGGGGGGGGGGGGTGTTCAACAATTAGATATAAAGTAGTGTCGTCTGCAAAAGACGAATATTAGCATTGATTTCGTCGGTAATATCGTTAATATATGAGAAATAGAAGAGGACCAAGTATAGAACCTTGTGGGACGCCAGCTCTAACCTCTTTGTATTCAGAAAAATTGAATAAACTACTCTTTGTCTTCGATCTTGGAGATAGTTTTGGAACCATTTTAAAGGGTGTCTCTGATACCAGTTTCTTTTAGTTTATGTACAAGTTCATTATGCCAAACCCTATCGAAAGCCTTGCTTATATCAAGAAAAATAACTCTGATTTCTTTACCGTCATCAAGAGCTTTGCCAAAAACATTTGTGATATCAAGTAGTTGATTGACTGTCGACTGTCGAATCACCTTTAGTAAAACCCGAATGAAACCTAGAAATTACGTTATTATTAAGTTAAATATATAACACAAATACCAGTTGAATTTAGATGTGCCAGATATGCACATTTCGGAATTGTGTACATATTTGTATATACATTTTTCCATAACTTTCCCAACAACACCGTTCTTGTTCTTTGTTGTACAACTTCAGAGAGTGGCACCTGATTGCTGTGTGTAGGGTGACCTCTGTAGTAAATTGCCTCCAACGATGTAAACTTGATGTTATTTAAGATTTTGTAGATTTCGACCAAATCTGATCTTAATCTTCTATATCCTAGTGTTGGTAGTCCTAATTTTCTTAATCTTTCTTCATAGTTTAAATTTTCTTACGTTGCTAATTTCTTAGTGGCCCTACGCTGAATGTACTGGGAGATGTTTTCCTATTAAACTGGAAATTTTCTTAGCAAGAATACCATGTTGAATCTGTAATGGTACACACACGCGCGCGCGCACGCTTGTTTGTTTGTCTTTTATTAAGTGGACTTATCTACATAGACGATTTAAAATTAACTGAATTGATATCTTTGTAGTCTAAAGCGCGCGATTTTGGATAAAAACGTCTCAAGTTTAAAAAAAAAAAAAAAAAAAAAAAAAAAAAAAAAAAAAAAACCTCCACTAGTTATTCTACAGTTTTCTAGAGCTGTCAAAATTAGTTGCCATTTAATTTGTTTCCCAGATGAGACCCAAAACAAAAACCTGTGAAACATAATATTAGAACCAATAGATCCACAACAAGTTGGAATCCTCCATTCCAAGAAAATAGGAGAATGTGACCTGAATCAAATAAATAAATAAATAAATAAATAAATAAATAAATAGTTTTTGCGACCATTTGTTTGGATCTTTTACTAGATGGCTTAGTATTGTAAAAGGAAAGAAAAAATGCAGACCTGGAGAAACCCGAGACCTCTCGAATTATAGACGAGTGCTCTACCCACTGAGCTAACCACACCGCTACACTTAAATCACGTTGATCGAGTGGATATTAATCTGCGATATGGTGAGGATAATTTTTTAAAATGTTCAAACCAGGAAACATTCTTAAAAAGTTACAAAGGAGCCGTAGTACATAACAACGGAGAAGTAGTAAAATAAACCAAAATTTGCTTATTGGGAAAAAGGCACTGTCATGTGCCAAATTTTCAGAATTTTGAAAGAACTTTTTGTAAAAATCCAAAATTCAACACATGAAAACACTATGAAAAGCATTGCATAATAAGGCCGATGTAAGTAAAGTGGTAAGATGACCATGGAAGTAAATATCTACTTTACGGAACTTTTCAGTTAAAACGAATAAACTCCATAGAGTAACCTTTATATATATATATATAAATATAATACATACATACATACATATATATATATCAGTTGATATAAAACTCTTTTCATACAATAAAAGGTTTTAACAAAAACTGTTGATTGACGACACAATGTCTATCGCCTTCCCCTGTCCGTATCACATATCGAGGAAGTCTTTTAGATAAATTCTAATTACAGCATTTTAATTTAAATTTAAATCTCATTTAAATTATATGAATGACGTAAAGATATATATCGATTTTTATCTGTGATTTAAATTTTTACGCTTTGTATTTCAGAATTATAAAGTCACGCCAATAACATTGTGTATAGCTTTAAGTTCAATGATAATTACCACCACAATACGAGAGATAATCTTAAAAGCAATAGATTAAGGATTAACAAAGGGGGCACACAGGAAAGTTTGAAACATGAAACCTACACGAGTTGAGTAATGGTGTTTTACGCCCCAGTCTACAGCATCTATCTTGCAACCGTGAGGCTGCGGTCAGATCAGAGATATTGAAGGTGTCATATTTACTAATAAAATACATTCAAAAATGGTATAAGACAGAGGCAACCCGATACTTTTTGCAAGCAAACTGACAAACTTTTCACATTATGGGATCTCCCAGAAAAAGCTCTGAATATGAGGTGCCGTTTTACTATTTATTCAGTATTTTGTGGTATCACTAATTCGAATTATTGATGTCATTAATTCGAATGAGTGATATTACTAATTCGAATTATTAATTTCACAAAATATAATTTGTGATATCACTACTTCAATTTGATTTCACTGATTCGAGTTAGTGATATCACAAAATACTGAATAAATATTAAAACGGCAGCCCGACATACTATCTGAGAGGCGCTATGATCCGTATACTAATAGGCCAAAGAGTGTATTAACACTTCATGAACACAAAGACATGCTAAGATGTTGTTGTAATGTTGTTTAACGTCGCATCAGTATTTTTTCATCTATTTACGACGAAAGCAAGGCAGTTATTAATCTCCGGATGAAACTAAGAACAACGGGATTGAGTATGTGTCAATTTTGTAGAGTGTAGTTGAGTAACGGTGTTTAACGCCCCAGTCAAGAATATTTCACTTATATCGGGACTTCGCAAGCTAAAGGCGAAAGTGCAGAAATTTTGCCTGTGCGTTGCGCTGATTGCATTATACAGCAGGGTTCTTTATCGTGCCACGCCGTGACACGGGACCTCGTTTGTTTTAAGTTCCCATCCGAAAGAACCGTGACTTTCATTTCTTAATGCCGAGTGTTTGGCGAAAGAACAGTCACTACCAACTTTCAAGTCTTGGGTCAGGAACGGCCAGGGTTCGAACCCACGACCTCCCACTTACGGAGCGAGCACTCTACCAACCGTTTAGTGAGCTACCGCAGTGGTCGATTGTGTAGAGACATCATATGGTTAAACAATGGTAGTATCTTATGTTTCCGAATGAAATTTTTATCAACAAATTTTAACATCTGTTTGAAATAACAGTATGTGTTTAAAAACCCGTTATTAATTTTTTTTAAAATACAGCACACATGTGTATACCTCGTTTGGAGCCTCGTTTTGAAATAGCCTTATCGATAGATAAAAAAAAGATCTACGGTAATCATTAAGTGTTGTATGGCTATCAAACATAAATATATCAACGCGAGTAGCTATTCTTCAAGATAATATATAAAACATTTCTTCCTTTTACATAATAGTACTTTGTTTAAATACGGTGGCGGGTTTTGGCCATGTGATTGTCTAAATTTCGCCTTTCACTATCTCGAATACCAGGATGTAGAAATCTGTCATATTGTAAAATTTTGGAAATTGAGTAAATGATTTCAATTGACAGTGTCGTAGCTTCTATGTCGATTTTTCTATTAACCAATTAGATCTCTCGAGCTACCAAGGCAAAAATTCGAGGTCTTAAGCGCTCGAGACCGTTTTTGGTCTAAATGCTTTGTCAAGCGACCGAGTTTACATTCGAGATATAAAACTGAGTGCCTATAGTTATGTTAAGGAAATAATAATAATAATAATAATAATAATAATAATAATAATAATAATAATAATAATAATAATAAACTTGAACCTCGGAATATCTGGATGCTTGATTTATCGTTCGAGATTGTCACAGCAATTCTATAAACATTTAGGTGCTGAACTTGCCGCGGGTCGAGATTTGAAGTTCAGTCTCAAGGATAGAACTTAAGCACCTAAGTGAGCCACCGTACTTGTTCGGTACCCGTTATAAATCGTTTAGATCGATATTCAAAGCCAAAAGTGTAAACTGTTACCAAGTTTCTAACAATCTGTTTGTTTTTTGGCTGTCGTCTGCACGCTATCGATCAAATATTAAGATTATCCGATTTAAAACTACGACTTAATCTCCCGTTAAGACATTTAAATTATTTCATTTTGTAACCGCTTTGGTGTGAAAAGAAAACAGTAAATGCTTAATAAAGTTATAGAGAGTTCCAAATTACCATTGATAAAAAAGGCGGGATATTAGCAGACGGAAGCTGGACTATAGAATGAAGCAATAAAGATCGTCTAGTAAGTGAAAATTAACTTTAATGTACTAGTGTATCAATCTCGCATCCCTACGGGTAAGTAAAAACTGTACGTAGTGTGTTACATTATATAATAATAATAAAAAATATAATGATAGTGATAATAATAATGACTGTTAATTCAATTTTTTCAGGTGTCATGTTCCATTTTTGAATGCATTACATTTTTATTTTATAAAAATTCAAAAGTTGTACTTGACACGGGCATTGTGCTTTGGAATCATGAAGATAGCATTAAAGAGCCACTTGAATTATATGTTAATGTAACTTTTTGAAACTTTAGAAAATCAGCACATGCTCCTTAAATTTTAAAACACTATTTCAGAAAATAAAAAATAAAAAAATTATTCGTTTTGATAACAAAAGTAGGAAACTGATCGTAAAACATCAATGAATTATGCCCGATATCAGTCTAAAATCCTGAGTTTGATAATCAATAGGTTCAAGGTTTATTTATTCATTTATTTTATTTATTTATTTATTTATCTATCTATTTAAATAAATAAATAAATAAATAAATAAATAAAAGAAACACGTATAAAAAATCCACCAAATATAAAATGTGTGTGTGTGTATGTGTGTGTGTTTACAAAATAACTTTACAAACACATACTATAATGATCTTCAAATTTCTGAGGAAGGCCTAACTTTTGGTGCTAAAAACATTTTCATTCCTGTTTATTTCAACTGCACTTATAATGAGATGATCTGTTTATGCATGGATCGTGGACCCGAAGAAGAACCACAAACCTAAGGCGAGTTGACACTTGTATCTGCACCAGTCGAAATAAACAACTTGTGTAACTAAAATGAGTAATTTCTCCGATGTAGCTAAAATTTAAAATTCATTAACCATTAGTTTAAGACAAGAGTTTAAAATAGTTTTAACTTCTCTTCCAATTTAAAAAAATAATCTTCTGGTAATATCACACGAGTTGCTGTTGTACCACCCCATTAAAATAGTAATGATATTATATAGGTGATTTTATATATATGTGCAGATACATGTCTCACACACACACGCGCGTGAGCGTGTATAATATTTTTAAACAAAAATTTTAAGATGATTTTTATTCTTTTTCTTTGTTGTTGTTTTTTTTTTTTTTTTTTTTTTTTTTTTTTTGATTTAAAAAAATAGAAATGGGGTAAAATAATGAACTCTTTCCCAACATATTCATATTTTGATCAGTAATGCAATAGAAGAATTGTCACTTTGACATAATATTATCATGAGGCTTTTTAAAGTCTTAAGAACCTTGGCACTTTTTATTCGTTTTTAAAAACTTGTTATCATTAATCTTTGTAATTCATATCCACTTCACATTCAGATCTTAATAGCTAAATAATAAAATATTCCACACCGAATGTTAATTCATAAACATAATACCTTGTAGTAAAAACAACATTATTGTTCAGATGAGTTTTAGTTAACCGAAGATTGAGCAGATTATCTTAATCCAATAAGATTACCTTAATTCGTTTGTTTATACACAGAAAATCGGTCATATGGATATATTTTTAAATAATCTTTAAACAAAAACAGCATTTAAACTCTTTTAGCAGTTAAAATCATGAAATAAAAAAGTATAGCCTGTGTTTTTTTGCCTTGTGCATGAATAAATAAAGTTATAACAATGTATGATGAACAAATAGCTTGGGTAGTTAAATTCTTCTCATTCAAGAGCATTTTAACATACCAACTAATTAGACACTCCATAGCCTTGTAAGTTAGACATAATTGTAAACATACAATAGTGTATGAATGTAGCTGTTCTTCGCATTTTAAGTGCATTTCAACCCACCAACTAGACTCTCCAAAGCCTTGCAAGTTAGGCATAATTGTATACATATAATAGTGTATGAATGTATCTGTTCTTCGCATTCAAGTGCTTTCATACCAACTAATTAGACACTCCATAGCCTTGTTAGTTAGGCATAATTGTAAACATATAATAGTGCATGAATGTAGCTGTTCTTTGCATTCAAGTGCTTTCATATCAACTAATTAGACACTCCATAGCCTTGCAAGTTAGGCATAATTGTAAACATATAATAGTGTATGAATGTAGCTGTTCTTCGCATTCAAGTGCTTTCATACCAACTAATTAGACACTCCATAGCCTTGTTAGTTAGGCATAATTGTAAACATATAATAGTGTATGAATGTAGCTGTTCTTCGCATTCCAGTACATTTCCTATCAACTAACAGGACTCTGGAATGACATAATTGTATACATATAATTGTATTTAAATGTAGCTGTTCTTCTCATTGAAGTGCATTTCTTACAAACTAACTAGACTCTCCATAGCCTTTTAAGCATTACAGTCAACATTTGACTAATTACATATCTGAAAGCTATGTAAATCAATCTTTCGCCAAGACAAGAGAAATAGTAAACTTATTACTATGTGGTTGCCCCATGGGGCGAATAAAGTGTTTATATGGACAACTAATTTGAGATAAATGAAAGCCTATCACTGAAGCAGACAGATCTTCATAATGATTTAAAAACAAACTTTAAAAACAAACTTTTCATGGAGACTAATTTTTCTTGTTCCATATATTACCCATGAGATATATTTTACACAGGTAGAAAATGTTATTTCTTACAATGGTTGTAATTAACCAAGAGTATGAAAAACATAAAATAGTTTAAATAGGCAAATCAATTCATAACTCTTTAACAAATACTTTAAAAAAGCCAACTTAAGGTTTTGCCCCCTGCATTCATAATTTGACATCGTGAGAAACGGAATAAATTATCACCTATCTCTACGTCACATCACAGACATATCTAATTTATTCACAAAGTAAGACCCGTACTTTTAAAACTATTGATATATGCATGTGTATATAAAATACAGCAGTACATAATGTTGTTTATGTTTACTGAACTCGTTGTAAATAGTATGTATATAAAAACGACTTAACAGTCTCATTGATAACTGATTAAATAATCGATATTGGTGTGATTGGTATCTTACATAAACCTTATATATATATATATATATATATATATATATATATATATATATATATATATATTGTGTACAAAACTTAAATGAAGTTCTATGTACATACATTATGTATATTGCTTAACGATTTTAAAAAGATTATTTTTTTTTAAATATATATATAGAGTAAACAAACAGTATGTAGATGTGCTTTTTGGAAATTGTGGGATTTAGTTGTTCGAATTTTTTTTATGAAAATGTTGTAGAGCTTATTTTTAAAGTACATAATTTGCCTTTAATTAGACAGAAATTTAATTAATTTAAACGGTAAGTTTTATAATATTCTTAAAAAAGAATTCTTTCACATTTAAATCACATATAGAATTTGTATTGTTCTGCTCAAAGGCAATATGGAAAATAAAAGCTAGCCACATATGGAATGTATATTGATTACCATGGTGATAGAAATAATCTTTTCTAGAAATGGAAAATTATGTCTCTGTCCAAAAACGTACTTTGTATTATTTATTACAATTATAATGTATTAGTGCCAGTGTGTGTGTGTGTGTGTGTGTGTGTGGTGTTTATACTGCATTTATTAATAGTTTTGATTATTTCATTTTAACAAAGTGTTTGAAATGTACATAAACATAAAATACGAAAAAATCATCTGTTTTTCTACTTCTCATTTCTTATATTATTTAGAAATATTTCCGAAAAAAATTGAATAAAAAAAAAGTTACATTATAATGAAGATTCATTTTTATCTTTTATTTTTCACCAAACTGCGGTACCATGGATTTTGCCCTTGTTCATTACACTTATTATTCCAAATATTTTATTTAATTTTCAGATTATAAAACTGCTAGCAAGTGAACATGGCCGCCACAGTTGAGACTGTTACCACACTCACTTTACCAAAGTCGCATACAACACTGCACGATTATGTCCAGACTGACCGCAGTGAAAACGTTCCTAATGTTCAAGGAAATGTAAATGTTCGACCAAGCACCGGTTACGTAGCAACCGTGGGTTATAACGGTCAACTTCAATTTTGTAAGAAACTTTCATTTACAAAACTGCCAAGTATAGTGTCAAGAATGCGGAGGGATACAAAATCAAGCAGTATGAAGAGATGGCGCTGGTACAAGGGAGATAACTACGTGGACTACAACAGCTGGACCTGGAGAAATATTCCTTTATTAAATGATTATCAAGCACATATGTGGACAAAAGATGGCGCAATTAAAAAGACATGCAGAAAATAATTTCAAAACAAACGTTTTAAATCTTGTTTGTAGACCCTGTTTTGGAAATGTATTCAAGAAAAAGACTAGTGCCAACCGTTTTTAAAAACACGGATTATATATAGTGTTATTTCAGTCATAATTTTTACGAGTATTGTAAATATTCATTTATTAATGTGGAACTAGTTTGGTTATATAAAAAACAACTATCAAGAAAACATTCAAAACTTTCGTCAATTCTTCTTCTTTTTTAAGCGTACTTGTATGAAGAAGAATATGACGAAAAAGCGCTTCTTATCACGTGTGTGACAATGCGTACAAAAATCTGGAAATCCCTGCACGCAGTGTTCTTAGATTTCGATCGAATTTCGATTTAAGAACATTTATTCTGGAGACACTTTTGGGTTTTATGTTTTACCTAAGTCCAATGAGATTCAATGGGTGTTGTATTTAAAATCCAATGAAAATAGCGCTGGTTTTCACGTGACAGTGAGCGGCAATTAGTGCCAATACCTGGAAAGCACCACTATCTCTCTTAACTTCCCAGACACTGTTTTCCGTACATTATTTTTTAACTTTTTTAAGATGAACCAAAGACCAATAATATTCATTTGTGTATTGAAATCCCGTATATAAAGACCACTCACGTGACTTACAAAATATGGATTAATAGACACGTGATCATTATGTAGTCGTTTCTTTTTGATTGAGATATGATTCAAAAGGGATCACGAGAAACTGGTCATAATAAACAAACAGTCTCTATAGAGATTATTTTTAAACCATCAATCAAATTGGTCTTAACTGGCGTGTGGTCTTTATAAAGAGGACGTAATTAAAACATGTTTGACTTACGTAACCTTTTTCGATAAACAATTACATTGGACAAAACCTGTTACATCATTTAGAAGATTAATCATGACTGGCTTTATTTTATCTTTCTACGAACTGTTTGTAGTTGCCTTTATTTGTTGCATTAATAATCAAACTCTGGTATTCGTTTTATTCGTTCGTGCAAAGAACAGGTAGTTTAATTATCTAGAGCGGTTCCAGATATGTAGCACATGATCAGATGCAGATTTTAATTATGTGGAACTTTTTGGTGTTCTAGGAATAAAATATTTTTAACAAATGTTCCGAAACTGTGATGTTTGATGGACCAGAAATACACGTATAGATAAAAGCGTTTACCAAATACTAACTATCTCTAGGTTAATTGGCTTGCACTGTTGTTCCGCGTCGCATCAGCAATATTACGGAATTCGTGTTTGTGTACGCGTAAAATGCGCAAGTAATTTTTGATTTGCCTTGTAATAAATCGTACTCGGATCGACTTAAATATGCTAGCAGAATAAAAGGTCTATTAAATCCACTGAGTTATGATACTGATCAAAGCAATAAAAACATGGAATATTTTGAGAAGATGTTCTCAAATTCTGTAGAAGAAGAATATAATAGAGAATTATAGGCCACTCCAACTATGTTGTGGAATTGTGGGTCATAAATAAATCAAGGTACATCTTTAGGAGTGAAATGGAGTGATGGTGTTTTGCTTCTAAGTCAAGGTTCTTTCGGTTAGTCTTTAGATTGCGGCGGAAACAAGAATAGTGAGTACCATGAGAAAACTAATTACCTCCAGCAAGTGAAATGACTAGCTTTTTCATGCGCTAATTTGTATCAAGTGGGGTTCGAACATAGGGAGTGATAGGCTCTGTAAGCCATTGGCATGTTCTTTATACCACTGGGCCAACAAGGCATGCTACACAATCTTGACAATGTGGGCAACTAATTTTGTTATGGACCAACAGACTCCAATATCTGCCATTCAAAAGTACCCTTGAGCCACCTCGTGAATAATTAAACGGCAAACTAAAGCTGGCGCAAGAAGAAGTAAGTGAAGTTATAACGTTTTACACCATAGTCAAAATTCTCATAGTGGTACCTCTTCTAAGATGATGGAAAAAAAACAGGAGTGCCAGTATTAAACCGTCAACCTTTGCCAAGCAAACTGACAAATTTTCACATAAGATCTTCCAGATTGTGATTTGAACCAAGATGGCTAAAGGTGTAGTACACATTCTACCTCT
The DNA here is from genome assembly GCA_029721355.1 of Tegillarca granosa. Classification (NCBI taxonomy): domain Eukaryota; kingdom Metazoa; phylum Mollusca; class Bivalvia; order Arcoida; family Arcidae; genus Tegillarca; species Tegillarca granosa. The sequence continues at coordinate 8,601,299 of CM056606.1, read as the reverse complement.
AACCTTATATAACAAAAATATTCTACCACAAAATACCCCAGTCAAATCCAACAGCAACAGACAGTAAACCGAGGAAAACGCAAAATACCCCAGTCAAATCCAACAGCAACAGACAGTAAAACGAGGACAACGCAAAATACCCCCAGCGAAATCCAACAGTAACAGACAGTAAAACGTGGACAACGGAAAATACCCCCAGCGAAATCCAACAGTAACAGACAGTAAAACGTGGACAACGGAAAATACCCCAGCCAAATCCAACAGTAACAGACAATAAAACGAGGACAACGCAAAATACCCCAGCCAAATCCAACAGTAACAGACAGTAAAACTAGGACAAGGAAAATACCCCAGGCAAATCCAACAGCAACAGACAGTAAAACGAGGACAACGGAAAATACCCCCAGCCAAATCCAACAGTAACAGACAGTAAAACTAGGACAAGGAAAATACCCCAGCCAAATCCAACAGTAACAGGCAGTGAAACGAGGACAACGCAAAATACCCCCAGCCAAATCCAACAGTAACAGTCAGTAAACGAGAACAATGGAAAATACCCCAGTCAAATCCAACAGTAACAGACAGTGAAACGAGAACAATGGAAAATACCCCAGTCAAATCCAACAGTAACAGACAGTAAAACGAGGACAAGGGAAAATACCCCAGGCAAATCCAACAGTAACAGACAGTAAAACGAGAACAATGGAAAATACCCCAGGCAAATCCAACAGCAACAGACAGTAAAACGAGGACAACAGAAAATACTCCAGGCAAAACCAACTGTAAGACGGTGACTTTGAAAACAGAAAATATCCGGTGGCCCAGCCAAATTCAACAGTAACAAATAGTAAACCGTGGACGACGGAAAATACCCCAGTCAAATCCAACAGCAACAGACAGTAAAACGAGGACAACGCAAAATACCCCAGCCAAAACCAACAGTTACAGACAGTAAAACGAGGACAACGCAAAATACCCCCAGCGAAATCCAACAGTAACAGACAGTAAAACGTGGACAACGGAAAATACCCCCAGCCAAATCCAAAAGTAACAGACAGTACAACGAGGACAACGCAAAATACCCCCAGCCAAATCCAACAGCAACAGACAGTAAAACGAGGACAACGCAAAATACTCCAGCCAAATCCAACAGTAACAGACAGTAAAACGAGGACAAGGGAAAATATCCCAGCCAAATCCAACAGCAACAGACAGTAAAACGTGGACAACGGAAAATACCCCAGCCAAAGCTAACAGTAACAGACAGTAAAACGTGGACAACAGAAAATACCCAGCCAAATCCAACAGTAACAAACAGTAAACGAGAACAACGGAAAATACCTCAGCCAAATCCAACAGTAACAGACAGTAAACGAGAACAACGGAAAGTATCCCAGCCAAATCCAACAGTAACAGACAGTAAACGAGAACAACGGAAAATACCCCAGCCAAATCGAACAGTAACAGACAGCAAAACGAGAACAACAGAAAATACCCCAGCCAAATCCAACAGTAACAGACAGTAAAACGAGGACAACGGAAAATACCCCCAGCGAAATCCAACAGTAACAGACAGTAAAACGAGAACAACGGAAAATACCCCAGCCAAATCCAACAGTAACAGACAGTAAAACGAGAACAACGGAAAATAACCCAGCCAAATCCAACAGTAACAGACAGTAAAACGAGGACAAAGGAAAATATCTCAGCCAAATACAACAGTAACAGACAGTAAAACGTGGACAACAGAAAATATCTCAGCCATATCCAACAGTAACAGACAGTAAAACGTCGACAACGGAAAATACCTCAGCCAAATCCAACAGTAACAGACAGTAAAACATGGACAACACAAAATACCCCAGCCAAATCCAACTGAACAGACATTAAAACAAGGACAAGGAAAATACCCCAGACAAATCCAACTGAACAGACATTAAAACAAGGACAAGGAAAATACCCCGGACAAATCCAACAGTAACAGACAGTAAAACGAGGACAACGGAAAATACCCAAGCCAAATCCAACAGTAACAGACAGTAAAACTAGGACAAGGAAAATACCCCCAGCCAAATCCAACAGTAACAGGCAGTAAAACGAGGACAACACAAAATACCCCAGCCAAATCCAACTGAACAGACATTAAAACAAGGACAAGGAAAATACTCCAGCAAAATCCAACAGTAACAGGCAGTAAAACGAGGACGACGAAAAATTCCCCAGCCATATCCAGCAGTAACAGACAGTAAAACTAGGACAAGGAAAATACCCCCAGCCAAATCCAACAGTAACAGGCAGTAAAACGAGGACAACGGAAAATACCCCCAGCCAAATTTAACAGTAACAGTCAGTAAACGAGAACAATGGAAAATACCCCAGTCAAATCCAACAGTAACAGACAGTGAAACGAGAACAATGGAAAATACCCCAGTCAAATCCAACAGTAACAGACAGTAAAACGAAGACAAGGGAAAATACCCCAGGCAAATCCAACAGTAACAGTCAGTAAAACTAGGACAAGGAAAATACCCCAGCCAAAACCAACAGTAACAGTCAGTAAAACTAGGACAACGGAAAATACCCCAGCCAAATCCAACAGTAACAGACAATGAAACCAGGACAAAGGAAAATACCCCCCAGCCAAATCCAACAGCAACAGACAGTGAAACGAGGACAAAGGAAAATACCCACAGCCAAATCCAACAGTAACAGACAGTGAAACGAGGACAACGCAAAATACCCCAGCCAAATCCAACAGCAACAGACAGTGAAACGAGGACAACGGAAAATATACCCCCAGCCAAATCCAACAGCAACAGACTATGAAACGAGGACAAATGAAAATACCCCCAACCAAATCCAACAGTAACAGACAATAAAACGAGGACAACGGAAAATACCCCAGCCAAATCCAACATCAAAAGACAATAAAACAAGGACGACGGAAAATACCCCAGCCAAATCCAAAAGTAACAGACAGTAAAACGAGGACAACAGAAAATACTCCAGGCAAAACCAACTGTAAGACGGTGACTTTGAAAACAGAAAATATCCGGTGGCCCAGCCAAATTCAACAGTAACAAATAGTAAACCGTGGACGATGGAAAATACCCCAGTCAAATTCAACAGCAACAGACAGTAAAACGAGGACAATGGAAAATACCCCAGCCAAATCCAACAGTAACAGACAGTAAAACGAGGACAACGGAAAATACCCCCAGTGAAATCCAACAGTAACAGTCAGTAAAACTAGGACAAGGAAAATACCCCAGCAAAATCCAACAGTAACAGACAGTAAAACTAGGACAAGGAAAATACCCCAGCCAAATCCAACAGTAACAGACAGTGAAACGAGGACAAAGGAAAATACCCACAGCCAAATCCAACAGTAACAGACGGTGAAACGAGGACAACGCAAAATACCCCAGCCAAATCCAACAGCAACAGACAGTGAAACGAGGACAATGGAAAATACTCCAGCCAAATCCAACAGTAACAGACAATGAAACCAGGACAAAGGAAAATACCCCCCAGCCAAATCCAACAGCAACAGACAGTAAAACGAGGACAAGGGAAAATACCCCAGCCAAATCGAACAGTGGTAGACAGCAAAACGTGGACAAGTCACAAGGGAAAATACCTCAGCCAAGTAACAGACAGTAAAATGGCAGGCATTTAAATTGTTTATATCTGATATTGCAACATCATAACTTTATGGATGATGCATGTATCAGTATATTGATTATGTTATTTGAAATAACAAATGTGTTCATGGATACTGAATCACTTGATTTTATTTCTTACCAATTGATTTTATGATACCAGTTTATAAAAAGTTTTTTTTTTTAATTTTCACCTATATTATCTTGTTTTCTTTTTTCTTTTCCTCTAAGAATAGCTTCCTTAAAAAGTCCACAATAAAGCATAAGTGAGTCTATTGTATCATCATTGCCTGGTACTAGATAGTCGATTCCAAAAGGGTTACAATTTGAGTCCACTATGCCCACAGATGGTATCAGCATTTTACTACATTCAGCAATGGCCTCATGTCTTTCAAACTGATTAAGTAAAGTGTTGATGAATATACACAAATCTGGATGTCTGATCGCCATGTTAAACAATTTTCCAGAATTGGTGAATGTACCATTCATCCAGGGTCTACAGTGAGCATACTCTCCACATTCCCTCGCTGTAGACTCCACCAAGGGCATTATTTCTTTATTTGCACTAACAAACATAATCAATCCATCTCTATAAGCGACATGTGCTGTTATGTTTAGAGCATTATGAAGCATCAGAAGTGTATTATCAAGATTGAAAATATCTATTCCTAATCTGTTCCCATATATGTATCTTTTCATTCTCCTGTTGCGACATCCATATTTATGGCCCAAATGAACCCTCGCCTCGAACAGATCATAAATATTCACAAGTTGCTTCACACCAAAATAATCATCATGATCTAAGGCAGCATCTTCTTCTGAAGGAGGTCCAACTATAAAAAAAAATAATAAGTCATTTTTGTCAATGTAAAATATGTTCCAGAAACCAAACCAAACGTAGAACTAGTGTGTTGCTAATGTGATTTATATATAACCACCAAATCAACACCTCATAATAGACAGGTTGCCAATCAAATGCTAAAAACCTTAAAAGAGTCATAACTTTGTTGATAGTCTCCACCCAGGCATCATGAGCCTGTGGTTATTTTTGTGATGTAAGGTGTGCATAGATAGGTGCAAGTGCAAGCAAAAATACCAAATAAAAAATAATTTTTGAAAGTTTTATTTTTTCATTTTTTGAGCATAAATTTCTTGATTTACAGTAAATAACTAGAGACTAACAGAAATACTGGAAATCCATCTTACAGTTTACTGGCACTTTTATCATGTAGAAATTTTGTCTTAAACAAACATTTATAAGAAGTGTCTGAAGTCTTCTTAAAGATTTTTTTGTTAAAAAAGAAAACTGAGACTCATGCCAATGAATGTGTTGTTGTCATTTACTCGAAGTCATTTTTAATTTTATTAATTTAGGATAAAGTTAACCATTAATTCCTTTATCAGTGAAAGTAAAACTGAAATTTGTAATACGACTGAGCATCCATTTTCATTAATGAAATATGAAAATCATCTAGATCTTATAACTCAGACTTTCAATTTCATTATTCTGACAAAATATGTAACTTTGAGTATAACTGGTACTAATAAAAAAGTTTAATGCCCTAGTCAAAATTCCTTACTAATATCCAGATGGTCAGTTCTCAGATGGTAGAGGAAACTAGAGTTACCAGAGAAAACCAACATTCTTTGACCAGAGAAATGACAAACTTTCTTACACCAGGCATGGGGTCACTGTAATCATTTATCGTAAGTTACTGTAATTGATTACTTTTTCTAAGTAAATGATTACTTTTAGCAAAGTAATAGAATGCAATTGATTACTTTAAATTTTTGGTGTAATTGTAATGTAATCAATTTCTTTAAAATTTGAAAAACAACTGTAATTTAATTGATTACATTTTAAAGTAATTGGACCCATGTCTGTCTTACACTGGATCTGCCAGAGCTCGATTCAAACCAAGACAGTGATAGGCACGGTGATCTATAAGTGTGGAGTGCTTTAAGCCACCTGGCCAATCAGACCTCTGGTTTTAATAGAGAATTTAACATTTAAGTTGAAAACACATGTTAATTTGCAACAGTTTAAGGTAAGTTTTTATTTTTACAAAATTTGTGGAATTTACAACTTAAGTGATCATGAATGACATTGCTGTAACAATTTTAATATCCAAAACTAGAGTGCCACTATATATAAATAAAAGTATTAGAAATCAAATAATAATCTCTCAAAAAATATGTAATTGATCGAAATTTCTAACATTCATACAAAACACAGTAATCAATATATGACTAAAAAACAAAACATGCATGCATTTCAGTTCATATTTGTAGTTACTCTAGCGGTCTGTGTAGCTCAGTTGGTAGAGCACTCCCCTATAGTGTGAGAGGTCCCAGGTTTGATCCACGTCTGACCCTGCAATTTTCTGCTTCCTGTTAGTTTGGTGGCCAACCCTCAGAAATGGTGGACTGGCACTTGCAGACCATATAAAGCCTATCCAAGGGAATTTAGAGTGAGATTTCCCATAGAACCATGGGAACCATGGGAAATTTAAGAATAGCAGGAGAGGAATGTAGCATCTTCGTAAGCTCAGTTGGTGGAGCACTCGCCTATACTGCAGTCCGACCCTGCATTTTTCTCCTTCAGTGCTTCAGATTGTTTTGAATAACCAGTGGCCCAAGGGGTCCAATCTGTGCAGAAATGAGGGGCCCTTTTTGAAATTTAGGGGCAAATAATTTTTTCAATACCAAAAATACAGAATTTAATTTTGATGCCATGTTAAATGTTGTTCCTTTAGTCTATGAATAGACTTCAAATTACAGCATCACTATGCATGGGTAAATATCCTAGTATTCATGTCACTATGATCAATCACGCCTTTCAAGTTTCAGTTAGGTCCACATTTTGATTAATTTTGATTAAACAAAGAATTAAAAACATTAACTATATTTTCCATTAATACAGAAGGCAATTTGACTAATAGTAATAATAATAATAAAATGTTGTCAAAACATTGCCCATCATCAATGTAATGTTATGTTACATTCCCTAGCAGACGGCTTGAAGATGTCTGAAGCTGAGTGACCATGTTACAGCTTTAACAAATGTTTACAATAAATAAACAATGGCCCTAGTGGGTGTTTAATTCTTTTTACTATGTCTTGACTTAAATGTTGTTTAATATTTACTGCTTTCTTCATCAACTTGGGCCTTTTTGGGCAAAAATGAGAGGATGCAATTTCACTACTTTTTGACATTTTCATTTTCGTTTTACGACTACTGACTACTGTAAATAAGAGGTATTCAGAGTTACGATCATTTTTATAGACATTTTCTGTTTCCGCCATCTAATTATTTGAGGATGATCAGAAGAATGTGTGCTTTAGATCTAATATCAATCTTATTTTAGTGCGCCCAGAGGCCCGCACTGTGTGCATTTTTCATTCGACATTTTTAAAAATTATGTGGGATAAACTTTGGGACACCCACAATCTGATGCACTGCTCCTTCATGTTACATTACAAAGATTCAGACTAAAACTCTGGTACAAAAAAAATCTAATATGGTATATTATACCTGGCTCTGGGCTGTAATCTACATAATTTGACTTATTTTCTTCACTTTGTACAGAATTAGGCAATATTGTTGACAGGTAACATTTCTGTTCTTTAAGACCTAAAAAATCAAAAGAATGCAAAAAAAGTCAGTATGAAAATTTTACAATCTTTAAAAGAATATTAACTGAAGAATTAAAATATTCAAACCATTTTTATCTACAGTACTATAAAAAAGCAGATAAATTGCTTTGTTAAAGCATGCACAAAACTGTAAAAACAGACTTTTTTCCAGTCAAGTGAGAATGAAATGTCAATATGCACATACTTGAAAATAAAAGTCATGTGATTTTTTTATGTTGTCATGGTGAACTTCAGTAGGTTATGGTGTCTATTGAAAGTGTATCTTAATATTTAAATAGTCTTTTCTACTATGATTTCCACTCTGGTAACTCAGTTGGTAAAGTGCTCACTCCGTATGTGGGAGGTTGAGGGTTTGAACCCCGGCTAGGTCTAGCTAAGAGTTGAAAATTGGAAGTGACAAGTGTCAATCTTGTTGACAAAAATCTTGGTAAATAACCAATTTGACGTCATGGATGATGAAGGTCAAAGGTTAACAATGAGACCATCCTAAATTCAACAGAACAGTGAGGAGCAGTGGACAAAAAATCAGCTAATGGTTGCTTTTTGAAACTCTTCACTGATAGATGATAAAAAAATTAGAAACCCAAATGAACGCTTAAAACATATAATCTTCCACATCAGCAATAATTTTCACAAGATATTTTCTGATTTTGTATAAAAATGACAGACATAATAAGCAGATCGACATCAATCACTCATATAGAGATAAATCAATGTTTCTGATCCTTAAAGCTACCATATCTAAGATAATGCCGAAAATTTAACGTGTCAAATGAGACAGAGATAACAGACTTACCTGAACAAATCGTTTTTGGGGTAAAAAAGTACATGTACTTCCAAAGAATCAATAGAAACTGTATGTAGGTCTAGATCCAGTAAGATTGTTTTGTTTATGGTGGGAATGTGATGTCATCATTACATCATAGTGTCACATGGCACAAATTCACTGAATAATGTTTTCCATGTGGTTTGGGGTTTTTTAAATGAATATTTTTAAATTATTTTGTTTTAACTTAAGTATTATGAAATGAAATATCATAATCATTAACAGAAAGAGAATTTAGCATAGCCATGATATAGTATAATAGCAGTATGCCTCACATTCTCATGCATCTTGGTGTACATGTAACTGTCATCATAATAGAAAAAAATTCAAATTAGCAACATGACTTGCTGCAATTAACATGGAATAAAATCTTTTCCCCTCCTTATTCGGAAAATTCAAAAATGCCTTAATTTCAAAGTATACTATATTTCTCTGATGTTCAAGGTTTGAACTAAATTTCAAAAACAATATGGTTTCAAAAATAGACTTATTTCCTTGCACAAGACATGATGTATTAAAAAAATCGCATAGTGATTGGATGATATTGTAACTCCCTCCAGTGGTACTAAGATAATTAAATCAAAGACTGTCTAAGCTTCTGTAACCTATATCCTAAGCATGTTATTTATCTGTTCTGTGTTTTCTACAATTTTAACTAAATGAATCAGGTGAATTATGTTATTTCAATTTTTTATTAAAATATCTGACAAGGTAGCAGAGTTTGTAAGTTTTTGAAGGAAACACAGAATACCATGTGGTTCTTTATCTGTTTGAGCTAAAAAATACAGTGTTTAATGACAATCATCTAGCTAATACTACAGAATGCCTGTTCTGTATGACATCCTTTACATCACAAAATCACATCTTCGGGACTTTTAACAGATCAAGTTATTTGCTTAAGACGACACATTAGACAGTGTCACAAACATTAAATAAAATCTGGGGTGGAAAACATTTCAACATTGAGGTCAAAGCACCACCTATCAGTAAGCAGATATAGTTTGCCTCTCCAGCTAACACCTACCGCATAGTTTGAGACAAATGTACAGAAATGTCCATGATAGAATAAAACCATCAAAGTACAATTTTTCCCCAAGGACCTTTCCCAAGTGAAACGATTTATCACCAGATATTGCTACTTCAGCTATTCATAACACCTAAGGACCATGCTGAACATGCTTCCAATAGTCATAAACAGTCTCAATATGATACAGTCATTTTTTTTTTTATTATAATGGAATTTATTCCATTTTATTTCTCAGCTAGATTTTCTATTTTTTTAAAAAAAAAATTAGTTGCTGAGTATGGAAAATGAAGGATTTCAGTGCCTCTCGTGAACACGCTAGGTTTGAATCTTACAAGTGCACATCCTGGAGTGAGAGAGTTCTAGTCTTCAGAAAATTGACATTCAAATCCATTTGATTGGGAATTTCAATAAAATTATGTTAATTTTTTTTTACATTTCAACATTGTCTTTTATTAGCAATTGACATCTTTACGAAGTCTAATTAAATTAGTAAAATGAAACATTTATTAGAATCTTAAATCATAAACAAAATAATCATTAGTGGCAAAAATGTGCATAAAACAATTTGCATCTCTCTCTCTACATAGGCCGTGCCTACAATCATATTAGATCATGTCATGTATAATGTCAGTGCACTTAGGTAGATTAAAATACTTTACAAATCAATCACGTAAAAAGGTAAATTCTGATACCTGTTAAAGAAACCTGATTAATTCTCCTGTGTAAAATTCGGATAGCACCTTGCAACAACTTTGACGCCATGATTCGTATTGTTCTATGGTAGCTCCTTCCGTATAAGGTTAACTCCTTCTCAAGCGACATTTAAAATGTGCTGTCTTAACCAAGATTGTGCGTCAGAAAAAGACAAAAAGATAGTAAATGTTTTTAAATCGAATATTTAATATGTAGGTATTACTTATTCCTTATATATTTAAATCTCAAGTAAATATAAAAGTTGATAAAATTCATCAACTTCTGATAAAATATTGTTTCCTCCATTTCCTGGAGCACCGCCATACTGAAGTGTACGCATAGATCTATGGTATGTGGTACATCATGGGCTGTTGCACCAGCGATATTTTGAAATGTCGATTGGTGTTCTTTCAAAATTATAATTAAGCAAAGATAAGTTATTCATTCCCAAATGGAATTATAATCCGCTCTTTCTGATAAGAAATACGTTTATAAAATGAATTATTATCGTTCACACGGATTAATAATTCGTTTAAGATGGACTTATTATTTGTACCCGTGGATAATTATCCGTTTCAACTGATCACATCTTGTTCACACTAATTTCTTTATTTTAATTTTAATTAATTAATTTTGTTTTTTTCTATTTATTTATTTATTGGAAGTCCCGGTCAAGTTAGAAATCATCGCTGTTTCCACCTAATGTGGGACAAAAGTTGATCTGGTGATAATAATCTGTGAGAACGAATTATTTTAATTTTAATATTAATCTTTATTTATTTATTTATTTATTTTCTTAAGTTAGAAATGTGGGGCAATTGTAGATCTGGTGTACTAAAGAATGATTATTGAGCTTCATAAAAATAGGCTGATGAAAATTTTTAATTCATTTGACCATTAAGTCATTCAGTGATATCTATTTTAACACAAAGGCCAATGCCTTTTATAAATAACGCTCAAGTTTTAAATAAAAAATCGCGTTGTGTTTGATTTCACAAAGATGCCTTAAGGAGGTAGGACCGTTACTATGGTGATTATAGGAGGTAGGACTGTTACCATGGTGATTACAGGAGGTAGGACTGTTACCATGGTGATTATAGGAGGTAGAACTGTTACTATGGTGATTATATCTTGAATGACATTAATCAACCGTAATTTCTAATATCTTATTTTATCCAATATACTATATTTATGGCGATTTTGAAGCGTGTGACATTTAGATTTTTCAAGACATTCTATTTTTTGTTCTTTCTTTTATCTAAAAATAGTGTTATTTATTTTGAAATTATGTATTTCCTTGTTTAAATCATTCTAAAATTCTTTTATAACCGGACACTGGATTCAGTTCTTTAAACAACTTTGAAAATATATAAATCTATCATTATTTTAGTGTTTTAATATTACAACATATTATTCTGTCTTCAAACTTTGTGGTGGGGTTACACTAATCCTCCTTAAAATCGCATATTTTCCGCCATTTTCAAAGGAGTCCGAAACCTTAACAGTTTGTTCTACAAAATATGTAAAATTAATCATGATGATATTTACTTAATGCCAGCTTTGGAATAGTCCGAATATGTCTATCCCGTAAACGATTCCGTACTGTTCTGGGGCTGATTGGGCGTAGTCCAGGAATGCTCCGGGCAGTAGTACTGGCAGTTTGGAAACGGTTCCGGAGGTGTACAAGCCGGATATGGTTGTCTTGCTGACGTGTCGTTACGCGTGGACGTCCTGAACGAGGGCGGTCTCTGGTGGTGCCAAACTGTTGGTATCGTCTCCATAAAGCATAAACAGTGTTTCTGGGGACACCAAAATGTCTAGCGACAAAGCTTTGGGTCATACCAGCTTCAAGCATACCAATTGCGCGGAGGCGATCATTTTCATTTAGCCTCGGCATTACACTATGGAAGCTTTCAACCGAATAAACTTGCTTTTCTGGTTTTCTGGTGTCCAAACAAACAAACAAACAAACAACAGTAAATTATTCCTAAAATAATGTCACACTGAAATGCTGGGCGACAATTGCTTGAAAACCGACTCGTACGCATGAAGCGTAAAAATCACGGGCAATTTGATGCAATGACCGAGCGATATGATAGAGGTATATACACTTACCATTTGTGCAAATTTTAAGATTTATGCATTCAGTTATAATAGCGAAATTATAAATTTTATTGATGCACAGTTACTTTTTTCCGCTAGTATATTTGAATTTTAGAGTTTTCTTAGGTCATGAAGTCTTGCTTTGAAAATGGAAGAAGAAATCGGCCAACACTAACCCCGAAGAAATTGATCCGAATTCTCCAAACAGCGACGATATCATTTTGAAATATTTCAATATTTTGGAAGACGAATTATTCACCTATCGATCACGGATGGTAATTTTCTACAGTTCTAATTATCTTTCAGTCTTAAGCGAGAAGTCACGGCGTCCTTTTCGACACCAGTTGGTTTCTGAAAATTACGGGTTATTGATATAAATCAGTGTTATGACACTTGTACACACAGTCGTCAGACATAAAGTGTTTATCAGGGTCAGAGGAAATTCGGTCTATCTTAAGACCTGAAACCTAAGGGCAAACTCGATAGCCTTTAATACAGTGACTCTGCATATAAAAATTTTCATAAATGGCTCTTGACACTGGAGATGAAGTTGTCCCATGTTTATCCAAAATGCTCATATTACAGAATAACCCAAGATAAACCCGAGAGATGTATAGATGCCTAGCAATATCAAGAAGATGTACTTGAAAATTATACCAAGATACAATTGCAATTGTCTATAATTAAACATAAGAAATGCAGTTGTTTAGAAATACCAAGGGGATGTAATTTGAACGTTATTTTAAAAAAGTTTGGGAGCTAAAATCTAATTTTGCTTGTAATTCAAGATTATTTCACTATAATTGAGATGTCAAGCGAATTTGCTAAATTTTTTATTCAGTGTGCTGTCACTAGACTTGTAAAAAATTCTTTTAAGCGCACTGCTGACCGACAGCGGACAATCGGGACAATCAGTTTCTAGTGTCGCATCAGAAAGTCTGAAATGTGGACAGGTGATGAAAATAATCAGGGAGAAATCCCAAGCCTTTTTAAGGTTAGAATCCAAAGTACACTGATGGCCAAGAATGAGATATAAAGTCTCTTGAGAAAGCCAAACTGTGGTAGGATTTGAACCATATTCTTTGGTTTGGAAAACCAGTGACAGTACCAACTGGAGGCTGCATACTAATGTTGTGTTTTATATTTACAAGAAAATATAATTTGTTCCATCAGCCCTTCGACTGTCTTGGATTTGCTAATACCTCCGGGATTCTGACAGAAAACCACATCAGATATGGTTGGGTGAGCCGGGCAATTTATTACTACTACTACTGCTACTACTACTACTACTACCGCTACTACTACTTTTATTATACTGTCACACAAATAGTAAACATGATAGTACAATACTTAAAATACACTTAAAAACTTAAATGTCTAACCACATAGGCCTATGAGAGAGTTAAAATTATGAAAATTAAAAGTTATATACACAATAAAAGTATTATACATTATTAAAAAATTATATATCCCACTTTTAAAACACAGCTTAATATTGAAAGATATATTAACCAATCTGAATAAAATATTATCTACGATTAAACATGTTAAAAGACTTTTGCTGAGTGTAGACGGTATAAAAGAATTATTCATCATAAAAAAGGAAATTATCATTTGTAGAATAAAAGTTCTTGTCGAGGTCGACAGCACTTCAAGTAAAACAAATTTTAAATCAAAATTAAAAGTCGCACTTAATTTTAAAATGTTGTTCCTCTTCAATATCCCCACTCCAATATATAAAACATTTACGATCCTCGATAGCAATTCCATTAAAACGCACATTTTCTATATGAATAGATAAAGACCCACATCTTGATTTTTTTCGTACGAATATTAAAAAATAAGAAATTACAATTCAGTAAAAATTATTGACAATTTGACAATGTTTGCAGTGTTACCTCAGTACTTAGAACACACATAAGTAAAGGATGTCTAACACATCAAGCAAAAGTTGAAAAGTTATTAGGAAAACAATGGACGAAAATTGCATGTTCTATACAGGGATAAAACCACATGATGCCATAATTATACGAAATATTTACAATTGCTGTTTTTTTCTTACATAAACTGTTTGACACGAATAATGTTTACATTTCAATAAACTAGCATCACCTGTCAACCTCTCGTCAAGTCGCGCAAGAATACATATAAAGTGAAAAGTCAATTCGGGAGTTCCCCTTTCATTTTCCATAACAAATTTATTTTAGCAACGTTAATAAAAATAAACAAAATCCCGAATTTTCACGTTGAAAATCCGATATATTAAAAAATATGTAATTAATAAAAAACAATCTTAAGTTTGAATAAAACCTTGTTTTTGAAGTTTCAGCACTGCTTTGTGGTTTGTTTGTGTGACGTCAGCTTTGTGGTTTGTTTATGTGTGACGTCAAAGTGGGCGGAGCTAAACGCTCTGAATGAATGAATGGTGCTGTTCCGTTCACTGACAAAAACCAGCGGATAAAAACTGAAAAACAATATTTTGTAATACTAAAATAATTAACCTTGTGCAAATTCTAAGCAGAAATATCAAACATTAATATTGTAAATATAAGAAATAACTTTCAATTTGTTGTAGTTTACTGGGTATAAACAAGGTTTTGGAAGTGGCAATTTTTTCATAAATTGCTTCGCAATTTATGAGAATTGCCACTTCCAAAATCTTGTTTATACCCAGTAAACCACAACAAATTGAAAATTATTTCTAAATCATATTGCTGCTCATACTTTCTATGACAATCCATACCTATAGTACACAACCAAAACTTAAAAACTTTACTACATAAAATGTAAAACTCTCTCTCTCTCTGTGTGTGTGTGTGTGTGTGTGTGTGTGTGTGTGTGTTATAAAAACTCTATATACAATATATACAACAAAATCCTTGAGCTTAAATATATATATATATATATATATATATATATATATATATATATATATATATATATATATATATATATATATATATATATATATATATATATTGATCTTGAATTAACGTTACCTGACACTAGATGATGTACAATGATGCAAAATATCAAAAAAAAAAAATTATTTCATTATCAAGATAATATTTTCTAAAAATATATCGCATCATTTGATATATAAATTTTTCAACAACCAGTGAACAGAAAAATCAAAAGTTAAACCAATTATAATCTCCTTCATTAAAACCTTGTTTCCATAGAAACAGACACTTCATTCTTGATTATTTAATAAAATATATAGAAATAACAGAAATCAAGTGAGGCCAGTTTTTTCAATTATTGCTTAAATAATTCTTTCCTTAACTTTTAAAATTCATAGCGATCTTTTATAGTACTACAAACAAATGTTTTAGCAAAATAAAAACGCAGATGTCATCAGCTTAAAATAAATTTAAAAAATGACACTTTAAATTCACAAATATCTTGAAAACTAAAAAGCTTATTTAGATTTTTATTTTAAGATTAAAGGTGAAGATAACAAAAATCTTAGTTAAGGAACGATCGTGAAACTGAGCGGATAAACAAATTAATTGAATGTTTATCCCACTTGGGTAAATCCCAATTGTCAGCCTACGAAAAGTTTGTTGTTTTCTAATGGAACTTCAGTGTCCGTCCCTCATCAGCAAACAACTGAAAAACCCAATATTTTAAAATAAGATTCACAGTTGGAAGTCCCGAGAGAAAAAAAACAAAATTTTAATATTTTTAATTAAAAAGTATTATTTTAAAGTTTGAAACATAGCAACTCAAGAAAAATATAAGAGAAAGAACAACGAATTTCTATATTAAGTTTTCAGGAGATGAAATGTTTATCAAAGTTTGAACCTAAGCAAATCGAAAATAAAAGTCTTGATAATAAAGATAGAGATGACAAAGTAATACGTTCTTTTATTGATGTGATTTAACGTGGTGCCAGTCGCGTGATAATAATCCGTGAGAAAAAATTATTTTAATTTTAACATTAATATTTATTAATTAATTAATTAATTTATTTATTTTCTTAAGTTAGAAATGTGGGGCAATTGTAGATCTGGTGTACTAAAGAGTGAAAATTGAGCTTTATAAAAATAGGCTGATGAAGATTTTTAATTGCAATGTTTCTTCAGTAGAACACACATAAGTAAAGGATGTCTAACACATCAAGCAAAAGTTGAAAAGTTTTGAGGAGATAATGAACGAAAATTGCATGTTTTCTACAGGGAAAAAATCACATGTTGCCATAATTATACCGAATTATATTTCTGCTCATACTTTCTATGATAATCCACATCTATAATACACGACCGAAACTTAAAAAACTTTAGTAGATAAAATGTAAAACGGTGTGTGTGTGTGTGTGTGTGTGTGTGTGTGTGTGTGTGTGTGTGTGTTATAAAAACTATATATACAATATATACAACAAAATCATTGAGCTTATATATATATATATATATATATATATATATATATATATATATATATATATATATATATATATATTGATCTTGAATTAACGTTACCTGACACTAGCTGATGTACAATTATTTCATTATCAAAATAATATTTTCTAAAAATGAATTGTATCATTTGATATATAAATGTTTCAACAACCAGTGAGCAGAAAAATCTAAAGTTAAACCAATTCTAGTCTGATTCATTAAAACCTCGTTTCCATAGAAACAGACAAGTCATTCTTGATTATTTAATAGAAATAACAGAAATCAAATGAGGCCAGTTTTTTCAATTATTCCTTAAATAATTCTTTCCTTAACTTTTACAATTCATAGCGATCTTTTATGGCACTACAAACAAACGTTTTTAGCAAAATAAAAACCCAGATGTCATCAGCTTAAAATAGAATACAAAATGGCACTTTAAATTCATAAATATTTTGAAAACTTAAAAGACTATTTAAATTTTTATTTTCAGATTAAAGTTGAAGATAACAAAAATCTTAGTTAAGTAACGATCGTGAAATTGAGCGGATAAACAAATTTAATGTTTATCCCACTTGGATAAATCCCAATTGTCAGCCTGCGAAAGGTTTATGTTTTCTCCTAGTACTTCAGTGTCCGTCCCTCATCATCCAGCATCTTACCAGCCCAATATTTTAAAATAAGATTCACAGTTGGAAGTCCCGAGGAAAAAAGATTTTTAAATTTAATTTTTTTTTATCATTTTAAAGTTTGAAACATAGCAACTCCAGAAAAAACAGAAAGAACAACGAATTTCTAGATTAAGTTTCCAGGATTTTATTAAAGTTTGAAACATAGCAAATCCAGGAGAAAAATTTTGATCAAGAACATAGATATGACAAAACCAAAAGTATCTAGTTCTTTTATCGATGTGATTAAAAAACGGATGCCAGTCGTGTTTACAGCGTGAATCACCCAAATAATTATAATCTTATATATGATCTTCTTCACTATATGTCCCTAACATTATTAAAACAACAATTCTAAATTCCATCATGAATATTGATAAAAAAGTATTCTAATTATTAAATAAACGTCTTATCACAATGAACTCAAAAGCTGAAAACTCTTTTATAGCCGATATAAGAAATTTAAACTTTTATTGTTATGAAGAAAAAGAATTTTGCTTCGAAAATATTATGTTGCATGTATCATATAGTTCACTAGTGATGATTGACTAGCCTCCTCGTAGTGGTTCAATTCCCTTACTTTGACAGAATATATATATATAGTTGCCATTGAAGATACAAGCAAGACGATTACTTTATTCCTTGAACAGAAGAGTCTGCTGACATTGTTGCTATTTTGTATGTTCAGTTTAAGAATATTTCTATAATCAAGAGTAATTATACAGATACCAGTTAAATTTTGATGTGCCAGATGTGCACATTTCGGAAATTCATTCCTCATTATTCATTTTTGTTATTTTGTTATTCTTGCACGATTTTAAATACTGACAATATTCGGACTCTAAAATTTTAAGATTTTACAATAAAAAATAAATAGCGAGGTACAAATTATCTTCCTTGAGGAAAGTGTATAACTAAATTTGCCCGTTTTCAAAGTTTTTACTCATAGTTAAAATTGATTAGATGACAAATAAAGCAATAATCGGAATTCGACTAAAGAAACTATACACATGTATATTCAAATTATAATAAACTCTAAAAATGATTTTAAAAAAAGTAAATGAAGTATCAAAGGGATCAGACTCATCTTATTTTTTTTGCAAAAATATCCATAAATTAATTTCAACATAAATATATACAATCTGATATCTAGACAAATTCTAGATGCGGTAAATTACTAAAACAATTTGAAATTTAAAATATATACATGGAAAATTGAGTTAAGAAATCTTCGACAAATTTGGTGAAAAAAATTGAATCTATATAAAACTGGTTTATTTAAAACATATTGACTGTCATTCTAGCTTATGCAGATGTATTATAGGTTTCAAAAATGATACAGAAATTTTAAAACAACGTAAGTAATCAAAGCTATGTGTGATTTGTTTCATAGCGAAAGCTCAGCACACAGTCACACACAAGTCACATGATAATAAACAACATCTGAAAGGCATAGCAATTTATCTGTAATTAAAGTAATTATAAATTCCATAAATATTAAGTGTTGCTGCTTGCCTTTGTTTCTTCTTTTCAACCCAAAAATTATCTTCTGACAAGATAAACTAACAGATTCAAGAATCATGTTGTTGTTTTTGGTTTTGTTCTCTTCTTTTTCTTCTACCATAACGCTAACGATAAAATCAACAATGGCTTTGAAGAAGTTGTTAACCTAAAAACAGGGAAATATCAATACAGTTATGTTAGTTATAATAATAATAAAACAAACATACCAGTCCTTGTCCATATCACAATCCAAAAACAAAGTAAAACTTTGCAAACTGGCAAAATATGTTATACACGTGAACTTCCATAAAGGAAGTGAGGCCGGGTGCTCCGGAATGGTAAGCACCTCCTGTCTAGCTAGCTACACCCGTCACGTACAAGTCAATTTTGAGAATGAAAGGAACAAAGAACTATGGTAAGTCAAATATATCCAGTATAAGTTGGAATATAGTGCATCTAAACGTGTCTTACTCATTATTTGTGTTTTATTTATTCTCTGATTTCTTTCACAAAAACTTGAGAGAGAGAGAGAGAGAGAGAGAGAGAGAGAGAGAGAGAGAGAGAGAGAGAGAGAGAGAGAGAGAGAGAGATTGTCCTTATATCCCTGTTTTAATCAAACACACGCATACCTGCCCCTTGTAATTTTTTTTTTAGATAAAGGCCATTAAACTTTTTGAGGTCTTGCTAAGCCTAGGCTTTTAATATTCCTGAGTCAATATCTAACAAAATACCTCTTTATTTTTGATGTACCATATGCGCTTATTTTGGAAAGTTTTAAAAAACAATGAATCAAAAGTTAAAAAAATATGAATCTAAATCAAGCTAAAGATTCTTTACATGATGGGACCAAACTTTTGTTTTAAACATGTTTCAAAAATTAAGACGACTGAAAATTTTGTACAATTTTTGTCAGCACAATGTACTGACTACTGAGTTAAGGATACCTTCGGACTTTTTACTTCACCAGCAGTGGTACCCACTATAAACAGCTTGCTTTATTGTATTAGGTACCGTAGTGGAAGCTCTGCCATATCTTAAACATGTAAAAACAGATTTACACCAGAAAAGCAATATATGTGCATAAAAAAGGAAAATTTCGTGTGACAAAAAAATTTAATCATTATGTTTGTCACAGAGTTTCAAATTAAGCCTTTTTGTTATTATATTTGAGGTATAAATCCAAGTATAAACAAAACTTGTAGAAAAGTCGTATCTTTAAAATGCAATATCCATGATGATAGCGATGAGTTGTTTTTAAATCTAGTTTTATATATGCATTTTTGTTACAGAAAAGTGGTATATAGTAGATTTTTTGTTCGGTGTAATCCGAGAAATTTCTGCACGAATGGTAAAATATTAGAAACTCTAACATCATAGATATTGTTTTTATTTTAACGTCCATGTCATTGACGTCTTTTCTCACTTGTAGTTTTGATGTAAGGGTAAAAAAAAGCTATATTTTTTCAAAATGGGCTTAAAAGGTTCACTACTTTTTAATTGCGTTAATGGAAAAAAACATCACTTTTATATTTCTTTTTATATAAAAGTTATAAAGCAGAAATTTAACGGACATGGTACGTACTAGCCCTACTCAAAGCAGGCATAATAAGAGTACCACCAAAGATAAAGTATATAAAGTATATAAAGTTTAACCGAGTCATGTTTGTAACCTCAATTCAAAAAATATTTTAAATTCTGAAATTCCATGTCATAATCTACTTAATGTAAAATAATGCATTTTGAAGCTATTTTAAGTTTTTAAAAAAAATGTTACATAACCACAAAAAACTTACAGCAAACAAAATTTCACTAAGTTAAATGATTTAGAATATATTTTACGACAAAACTCAGCGTTCAAATAAGAAAATAGTTGTAAATCTTACATGATATTTGGTGAAGCGATATAGGTTTACAAATACCTGATCAGACCACTTTCTACCATATCTACAAAGCACAGCAAAATGTTCACAATTATTTTGCACTATATTGTATTCTTCATTACCAATCATGGATAACGCATTTTGTACAATCTGCTTTTGGTGGAGAGGTCTGAAAAATTAAAATCAATTTAGTAATCATATTTCAAGTGTTCTGGATAAGTATCTGAATAAATGATTTTGCAACTTTGTTTGCTACCCATGCTGAAAAATATGTTTATCCTCATTATTCTTTAAATCTTCATAAAGAATGTTTCTGCTATTAAGTTAAATATGTTGAAAATAAAAATAAAATAACACTTTCAGTTTGAACATAGCTGGCTTCAATATACAGTTACATGTACATTGTTCTGTCTTTCATTTCTCCCAAAATTGTTGTAACAAACAACGTTGAAGAGAAATAGTATTGGTTCAGTCAATCAAACACTTTTCAGGCTTATCTACTTATTTATGTAATCAAAATATCATTTTGCATAACAATTATCTCATTTATTTTTTTATTTAAACCATGATTTTAAAGATTTAAGTTAACTTCAAGCAGATTTTAAGGGTCGGCTTTGTAAGCTATGTGACATATGCAGACAATGCATTATAAACTGGATGTATTCCATGATAAAATGGCATAGTTCGTGGATCTTATTTGATTGAAATATTGTTTTGGCCTCTGGTCCGGAAAATAAGATTGAATCTTATAGATACTGGAATATTTTCAAAGCTGGATCACCACTTCATATATTCACTAGTGATTATAAAAACATTTGCTTTGGATGAGTAGTTCTTCAACGTTTTACAATGGTAAAGGTTCAAAAGTAAATTTTTTAACACTATGTAACAAATACCCAATGTAGATGACACCAAATTATTTTTGATTTTAAAGATAACAATATAACTGTTATCAGAATTAATTTTACACAACAAATATACGTACGTGAATTTTCCGTCTTTCTCATTATTTTTCATGGCTTTAGAATTACCAGTCACTACCCAGAAGTTCTCTCTTAATACTTGTCCTAATCCATTGTTTTCAGAGGGTATTAAATGTACTACTTCCTCATTTCCTACAAAAAAATCTACACTGTAACATATAAAACTAAATAAGCAGTTGATTCTAGACATCAAGACAAAAACCATTACCTCAACCATTGGTTGTAAGTGTAAACTCCAAAGAGACTCTCGATATTCACATAAGGTTAAGATCTTTGTAAGCCTGATACTTTAATGTTCATTACCAGTAAAAATCCTTTTAAATGAAGTGAAGTGAATGCCCTTACTTGGTTAATTATGTTGTAAGTTGAAAAACAAGCGATAGGTGTCATCTAGGTATTATGGTCTCATTCTAAATCTATACACTATTTTTTACATAAATTAAACCTTTTTTGCAATCATCTGTTAAGTCAGATTGTTAGCTAGCCTATTAGAACACTCGGCCACCAAAACCCAGACTCTTTCAGTGTACATAAATTTTACAATTTTTCTTTTTAAGTAAAATAAAACAAACATACCAGTCCTTGTCCATATCACAATCCAAAAAACAAAGTAAAAACTTTGCAAACTGGCAAAATAGGTGATACACGTGAACTTCCATCAAGGAAGTGAGACCGGGTGCTCCGGAAGGGTAAGCACCTCCTGTTTAGCTAGCTACACCCGTCACGTGTAAGTCAATTTTGAGAATGAAAGGAACAAAGACCTATGGTAAGTCAAATATATCCAGTATAAGTTGGGATACAGTGACTACATACTTATCAACAATATTGTGATGACGGCCATAAAACTTTTAAGAGCCCTGATTAGCCTAGGCTTACAATATCCTTGTGTCAACAATTTAATTGTAAGTAATTTGCTTCGTTGCAGAAAGTTCCCATAGTGGGAACAAGCTCTACCGTACCGTATTAACTGTGAAACATATACACCATACGCAGGAGAAGCAGGGATATTACTGCAAAGAAACGGAAAGTTTACAATAGAAAAATTGAAGTCATCACGTTTGTCGTATAGCTTCAGATGTAACTTTTCTTGGGTGTCATAATTGAGGTTTAAGTCCAAATATGAAGCAGAACATGGAGAATCTGTCGTGTCTTTTATTTCAAGCTCACTTGGATAGATGACATTCACATATTCTCCAAATTTGTGATTATTTAGAGAAAGAACGTCATCTATATATCTGTATGTGTAGTTGAATGATTTAGCGACAGTCTTTTTTCCAGATTTGACAAGGTTCTGTAAAAATTCTGATTCATATGAATAAAGAAACAAATCAGCAAGTAAAGGTGCACAGTTTGTGCCCATTGGAATACCGATTGTTTGTTAAAAGATAATATTGCCAAACACAACAAATATGTTGCTTATTAACTTAATTTCGCAATGTTCAATAACGTTAAAAATTCCTATTCATTCACAACCCCTTCTCTCTCATATAGATATATAGAAAACGTTCTATCTCTAAATAATCCAAAATTTGGAGAATATATGAATGTCATCTATCCAAGAGAGCCACGACAGGTTCTCCATGTACCTCAATATGGCACCCATGAAAATGAGCATCTGAAGTATACGACAAATGTGATGACTTCAATTTTTCTATTGTCAACTTTCTGTTTGCAGTAAAATCCCTGCTTCTCCTGAGTATAGTGTATATGTTTCACAGTTAATACGTTATGGTAGAGCTTGTTCCCGCTATGGGGACTTTCTACAACGAAGCAAACTGCTTACAATTAAAATGTTCACTCAAGAATATTGGAAGCCGAGGCTAATCAAGGCCCTTAAAATGTTTAATGGCATTCATCACAATATTGTTGATAAGTATGTAGTCACTGTATCCAAAGTTATACTGGATATATTTTACGTACCATAGTTCCTTGTTCTTTCATTTTCAAAATTGACTTGCATGTGACGGGTGTAGTTAGTTAGACAGGAGGTGCTTACATTTCCGGAGCACCTTGCCTCACTTCCTTGATGGAAGTTCATGTGTGTAATAGTCTAGTCAATCTACAGTCTGACCTGAAACTAATTGCAACAGAACAAATTTTGTTAATAATATGCTCTCAAATACATGAAATGTTTATAGTAAAAAGTCTACCAAAATCCGACAAGTGGAAACAATTTTTTGAGAAGTTTCAATTTCTTATGTGGATTTCTATAGACAAGGGAGATAACTCCTGTCAAACAGGTGGAGTTTTAGTCCAATTATCATATGTTTTTTGCTATTTTAACAAAAAGTAAAAGAAAGACCCTGGAATAAATCAATCATAATTAATTCCATATGTATATTTAACATTTCTGATTTCATTTAAAGTGAAATCAGTGGCCCATTTTCATTCAATCTAATATTTCTATAGTGATGAGGAATTAATAACAGAATGCTCAAAGTAATGAAGAAGAAGTATAAAAAGTTATGATTTTAACCTGAGATATACTTATTTTATCATTTTCGTGTATAACAAAATATATTTGAGGTAAATAAATCTTTTTTTCCATCTCATCAACATGCCCTTAATCAGCGTTTTGCATAAATTCTTTCAACAAAGTTATTTAATTTTTTTACATTCCATTTACATATAACATTCTAAATTGTCTTAAATTATCTGTTTTAGGTCTATGTATAAATTTCCATCTAATTTCTAGGTTGCTCTTCATATAGTATCAGAGAAAACTTGAAGTGCATGAAAACTTTTGTGTAAAATTTAGGATCACAATACAGTTATCTCCATTTTCTATAGAAAATGCAATTGGTAACTTCAATTGGCAAAAAACCCAAATTCCACTGGATTGAAATTAGTATATTTCTAATGGTTAATAAAAACACAATGCCTAAGAACAATCACATAAAAATATTTTCTGTTGCAATTACTTTGAGGTTTGACCCTATTTTTTCATAGATTGACTAGACTATAACTAATTCTGCCAGCTTTCAAAGTTTATTCTTTGTTTTCGGGTTTGTGATTTGGACTAGGACTGGGATGTTTGTTTTATTGATCTATGTTACTTTTGGTTATGATAAAAACATTATTTTTGATGTTTTGTGATCTGTTCATTAAAGAGATATACTTTATTTAGTATCTTTAACTGAAAATTGGTTGTTTTTGCGATTGCAAACATTAAGAACAAGAGTGTCAATACCAGTAAACTGAAACAAAATCTCCTTTATAAATATATTGAGTAATTACTTGATTTTGAGCGTGACTTTTTTTGAAATAGCAATGTAGCAAAAATTGCACTTTTTAACAATATTTCTTGAAAAACAAACATGTTAAATTTTTGTTTTCTTTGTTACCATGGCAACAGTAACAATTTTCAAAATTTGCACACTAAAACAATATTACACAACAGCCGCTTACTTTTGTAACAACAAACAGTTTCTAGAATAAATCAATGGCATTTGTTGCAAATAATAATCATGTGAAGCTTCATGAAAATCTGCTGAGCCAGTATTGAGAATAATATAGTTAAAGTTTTCCATACTCTTTGTTTCTATGTCAACTGTAGCAATTATAAAAAAAATTGAAAAAACAATTTAACCTAAATTCATATTTGGTAAATTTTTTAATGAAGCATTATATTTGGATCATTCATCTCTGAGAAAACATATGATTAAAGCAAAAGTTTCAATGTTAATGTTTTTGTTTCCAAGACAACGATAGCTTTTTTAAAAAATTACACTTAACAAAATACTACACATGGTGGGTAATAATGCTATAAAGTTTTTAGCAAAAAAAAAAAAAAAAAAAAATTAAAAAAAGATTAATCCTTGAATTTTTTTCATAACCAACGGTAGTCATTATGAAAATTTCAAAACGCAAATGCAATCAACTCATGGCGGATGAGAATTCTGTGAAGTGCATAACATTTCGGTCACTCGTTTCTGAGACAACACAATATTTAAGCAATGATTTCAATTTTTTTTGTTACTATGGCAACGGTGGCCATTTTTTAAAATTTTTCACTTCATTAGAATTATACACAGGCTGAGTGCTGTTCCTGAACAGTTTAGAGCAAGTAACTTATTTTTTGTGTTTCATGGCAACGGCAACCATATATGTAAAACCACAACCATTTCTGTTAGACAAATTCATAACACTTAATGCAAAGAATGATCCTATAAAGTTGCATGAAAATCTGATTAACCAGTAATAAGAAATATTTAGTTAATTTTTTAATACTTTATTTGTACCATGGCAATGGTTGTCATTAAAAATATGAAACTCGAATGCACTTTAATTCATGGTGAGTGTGATTCTGTAAAGTCGCATTTATAATAATAATAATAATAATTTCAATAATAATAATAATAATAATAATAACAAGAAGAAGAAGAAGACGAAGAAAAAGAAAAAAAAGAAGAAGACGAAGAAAAATAAAAAGAAGTAGGAAAAGATAAAGAACAAGAAGAAACGGGCAAAATTAAATCTTCCAAACATATTAACCGATGTATACAGCCCAATGTTTGAATACCCCTCTGTCAATTTCCACCAAATCTCCCTCCTTTAACTCTTCTAAGAGCTTTAAATTATGACTTCGTTTGTCTCTGCCAAAGAAAATTAAATTAAAAAGTCATTATTGCCACCTTCTTGTTACTTTTATAAGAAAATACTTAAAAAAGACTAAATGCCTCTACATCTTCCACAAAGTTTTAGACAAATGGAAAAAGTAACAGATTTTATATGGCACCATGCGACAAAATGGATCTATTTCTGTAACTTTATTGAGATAAACATATTTATCTATCTATTTGCATTCTAAGTTTATATCTATTTTTAAATCTAAATATAATTGGGTGACACCTTAAGGAGTTTCGCGGGAAAGAATGGAACAATCTAGAGGATTTCCACTTCAAGTTTTGCAGACGTTTAGTAGAACCTATTTATTGTATGTAAACTGTAGATGTATTTTTCTGAATCACAAGTTAATAAAGGGAAGAACTAGTTGCACTGCAGTTGAACTTTTGTGTTTAAATGTAACTGTTAACTATCACTAATATTCAAGTGATGTGTGCTTAATTTTTCCTGAAAATTAGGTTTACCAAAAATCAAAATTAAGGTGAACTAGTGAATGTTATATAATTGCAAGTCAAAACAAATTCCTTTTATGCTAATTGCAACCTTATATCTTTCAATTAATGCATCTGATAAAACATCAATCAACGTAGGGTCAACGTAACAAATCGAAACTTTGATAATTTTGTATTGTTTTTGTAGACATGATTTGACTTCCTCGACGGGTTTATTTGTCGCTTTGTCAAGTGGAGAATTTAGCACACGCCATCCTTTATACGGTTGTAGAAAATAAGTGCTAAATTTTTGATTTACAGTCGGCAGTCCGGAAAGTTTGATAGATAAAAAACATAGGCCAAACAGTTGAAAAATAATGAATCAAAAGTTTCAAATTTGTATAAATCAAAATCCAGCTAAGGAATGCTTTGCATGAGGGAACAGACCTTAGTTTTAAATAATTTCAAAAATTACAACGGCTGAAAATTTTACTAAATGGTATATTATCTGTTTATTTTGTGTGAACTGAAATAGTTAACGCCGCTTTCAAGATTATTCATTTCGTATTGAGGCAGGCAGTTCACTTAAACGAACTGTTAAATGCAGAAATTTGGTATGGAAAAATTCCATTCAGGCTGCACGCGCTAAAAATAGGGTCCACTTAAAACACTTATTGTGGTTTTTGAAAACTAACATAGAAAAAAACTAAAAATACCGTTTTTACACAAACATCTTAAAGAATTTTTCGTCTGATGACATAAAATTGATAGCTAGAACGGTTATAGAACTAGAGTGGTTGAAACAGAACTTTGGTTTGACAAACTTGTCATAATTGCGATTTTAGCACCTTTGGCCCCAAAATTAAAAATGATCTGGATTTTTTACGTTTTTTCATAGACTCAGAAAATTTCGAAAAAAATTATAACCTGCTTCATGTCTTTCTCAAGCGCGGTTATACGCGGCAGATTCGCTCAATTTAGCAAGCTTTATAATTACACTCTCGAATTAAAATTCGTAACTCCTCTTGATCGTTCCATTTTTTATTTTACAGACATACAGATTATGATGTTCCACCTGTGCATATCTAAGTAGTACTTCGTGCTTCTTGTAATGCAGTTTAAACAGATTTTGAACTGCAAATGTAAACTGTTCATTAAAAAAAACTTCTATATTGTTAATTTTTTAAAAAAATTTTAAACATCCATCTATAATACATTTCGTAATATTACGAAAATTATACAAAAAAAAAAGATGCTGTTTTAAGTTATAACTTTCGGCCTATTTTTTTTAATACAATCAAAATACATTTATGTACAATCTAAAAATCACATTATTGTACAATATGGGGTTACTGACATAAAATAAAACGAAAACAACATGTAAAATATAAATTACAAAACAAATCATGGATATAAATACCTTAAAAACCCTATAAAATCAAAAAGTTTATATCATGTTTCCAAGATATATTCAAAACTGATTCTATATTTCCAATTTCCATTGATCTTAAAGTATAAACTCGATTTTATTAGCAGTAATTTGAGTAATTCCAGTAATTTATAAAAATTACCCGTAGTTTATTATCATATAAACAATGTTGAATAACAAACATGGCAAAAATAATCTATTGATTTTGTAAAGAAATAGATGGATTGATGTTTCCGTTGAAATTTAGGATAACAACATTTCTGTACACTATATATTAATATAGGCAAATAAATTTTTAACAGTAAAAAAAATTTAAGCAGTATGTATGAATTCCAGAAAAAAATAAAAACTGAAAAATAAAATTGTAATTATCACATAATACCTCGTATCCTGAATCGACCCCAATCTATGTGATGATGAGGTATGTGATGAAGAGCTAACTGAACCCATAACCTGAAATTAGATTGAAAAATTAGTACACCAATAGAAATGTATTTTTGTTGTTTTTCAAGAACTATACCGTAAATTACTTGTAACTATCATTTGAGTATTTTTGCATTAAAAATCTTTTAGGTTTTATCGTTTTTTTTTCTTCTTCCTCCTCACCATTATACATAAGTTAAACAACTGTAAATATGTTTAACTTTGATTCATGAGTATATGTATATGTATTTAGTTATTTAGGTAAACATATATTAAGACATACACATTTAATGTCTGTTTCTAATCCGGAAGAATAGTACAAAAGCACGGATTGAACTTAAAATCTAAAACAATAGTAAAGTTTCATCGAAGGTACCCAGAAAAATTCAATTTAAAAAATAACGTTCAAAATAATTTATTATTAAACATTTTGACTACTGCAAAAAATTAAATACTGACCAAATTTTAATTCTAAATAATTAAATACTTTTAAATTTTAATTAACACAAATGATCGTTAATACAACAAATTTTTGTTAAAATAAAACAATAAATAAACACACACTCCGTGCCTTTGTTAATTTCTAAACTACCAAGTTATTGCTATGATTCTTTCTCTTGCAGTACAGAAATTCTTCCTAATGTTAACTTTCATCAAGTAAGCGAGGTCGGATGCTTCGAAATGGTAAGCGCCCCCTGTCTAGCTAGCTACACCCGTCAAGTACAAAATTAAACTTGAGAATAGATGGAACATCGAACTTGTGGGACGTCAAAAATATCCAGTATGAATTTATATTTATCAACAGTATTGTGACGGCCATAAAACTTTTATAGGTCTTTGATAAGCCTAGGAATCCAATATTTTTGAGTCAACAATTTAATTGTAAGTAGCTTACTTCTTTTTAGAATGTCCAACAGGAGAAAACAAAGTCTGCTATACATAATCAAAAATATTACTCTTATCTCATTCTTTCATCTGGAAAAAGCAAGCTTTTTATTGTGTTACATGCTAGAAGTGAAAGGCATGTCTTTATACGGCGTTTCTCGGGTACAATGTTCCGAACGAAGTGTCACGTGACTTTCATCACCACGTGACTGAATTAAGGGTATTTTTTTACTGCCTTGTTAATAAACACAAATACAATGAATCGCTAGGTCTCGTTTTTTTATGATAAATTGAAAAGTTTTCGACCAAAAATGTCTTTTTACATTCCTTTAGGGTTTTCAATCATATAGATGATTAAAAAACATTATGAATTTATTCTAATCAATTTAAAAAATCACCAGAAACATCGCAGTTGTGAAAACTGCACCGTGAGGAATTCAAGATTTTCATCATTTATAAGATTTATTTTTGTATATCTTGTTTAATATAAGATAAAATTATTCAAATAAAATTAAAATCACACAGTCTAAAGATAGTTAAAGACGTATATTCTTTTTTACCTTTCCCCTAGTAAAGAAGCTTCTCGTTATTGCTCCCGACTAAAATATCAAGAAAATCTGTATAAACTCTTATTTAAATCTTGTGATGTCATTTAATCTATTCTTTTAAAACAATTAAATTATTTTATACAGGTATAAACTCGAAAATATATGTAAAATAGTTAAAATAACGACCCTTTCCAATCACCTTGCAGTCAATCATTGTTGATATTTTTGTTGTGCCCTAAATTCGGCGCTGGTCACATGGTTCAGGTCGATACTTAAATCCGACTTAGCAAAGAATTATTACATCTACGAAACGAGGTATTCCTGATTATAATTTGGTTTTCAAAGTCTGCGAAGTTGGATTATCACCACAAAATGAACGAAGATTACTATCTAAACTGGTTTGAACATCAGCTTTAACCTGCTGTAAATATTGCATTTGTTATTGTACATAACTCTCCACAAAATTAAAACACCTTGCAGCATATCGCCAAATTCAAATACAACAATACGGTATGTGACACGAAAAAAATTGTTAAATCAGAACAAATTTTTTACCCTACAAATACACTTAAATACGATATCTATTTTTATCATAAACTTAATAAATCCAAACTTATATAAGACATATATGTTATAACTGAAGAAGAAGGCTATGTTATTATAAGGTTATTAGGTCCGTCATTGCGAACTCAATCCCGTAGAACTGTGTTGCGCTTACTGTATAAATCATATAGCAAAAAATAACAAATTTAGCAAAAAATGTGGACATTAAAAAACTTATATATGACTCTCTAAACCTTGTTCCTGTTGACTTGTGGAAACGTTTTGAAAATCGTGTTCGAAACGATCTCAGATGGGCTCTATCACAGTTTTTTATATAGTTTGATAATTAACTTTAAATCTGACTAAGGTAAAGTTTCCTCCCTACTTTTGATTTCCCGTTTACTCTATTGCCATCTGTCTATGTTGCTTGTTTCTTCTTTAAATTATATATATTTATATTATGGGACTTTTCAAGAATGATGTAGTTTCTATAGAGAGTCACGTGTTTTTCATTGTGACGTCATGTTATTATCTTCCTGTCAGATAATTTCGATTATGACTTCAATGTTTTGGATTCTAATTTACAGTTAGCGTTCATTTAACTTGGTTTTAAAAATCCGAATAAAATTTGATTCTATTTGTTTTCTTAATTCTGAATTTTCTTTTGTACATTTTAAAAAGGGCATTATTGTGAATTTATTTTGTCCACAAAGTTCCAGAAAGATTTTGTCATATTTGACGCAACGCAATATAAAGACGCTGGAAAAGTATTTACTGACTAGATTAAAATACTGTATTGCAATAATTGTGTGTGCAATAGCCAAAGTAACCTTTTATAGCTTTATATTTCTATTCCAACTCTTTAGCATATACTTCTGTGAAACCATATCACTGGTTGATATTAGAGCACTATTTGCGCAAATTAAGATTTTAACCGATATGAAAAATGCCAATGTTTAATAAACCATTTTCTTTGTTTTTGTTTATAATCGATTTATATCATTAAGATCAACTAAACCTCTCACTTTGTAAATAAACCGCGAAATGCTTATATTTACATTCCGTTTTTTACAAGTTAAAATGATTTTTATATTTAGGGCATGTGCTGATTTTTAATTTCTATTAAAGTTATGCATTCAAAATCAGCATATATATATATATATATATATATATATATATATATATATATATATATATATATATATATGATTATGTAATATTTAATATTTCAACTGAAATTAGAGATTAAAACCGAATTTTGTAATTACTGGTAATTTTCTTAATCAAAAGTACCTGTATTATATTGAAAACTCAGCATTTTGAAAAACAATCTTTGCAAAATCAATTCAATTGATTCATTACATAATTTTCTATTTTTACGCAAAATGGCTGACTGGAAGCTGAAAGATAGCGACCAAAATTAATCCTTTATTATGAAATACCTTTCATTTAAATTTATTAGTAAAACAAAGTAAAATCATGCAAACACTTAAACAAACCCTTATACCTTTTCAAATTCTAATACAAACCTTCTAGTTTCTGTTATGTTTTTGCCTTGAGTAAATTGAAGTGCTAATAAAAAATCCTTCTAGAAACAAAAACACCCGGATTATAACCTTCAACTTCTAAACTGGAACATTCTAGAATTACAGAAATACAAGACGAGACTTATAAAAGTTTATATCAAGAAAACAATGCGAAATCAATTTTAATTTCAAACCAAGAATAAGTGAAATGTAGCCTCTGCAAAACAACCTGGGTGGCGGTTTTTCTATAGTATCTGTTAATCCTTAATTGATTCGCATGTTAAAGCGGGTCGTTTCGTTTCTTCTTTAAAGATTTCTTTGATCCTTAGCTGGATTTTGATTTATATAATTTTGGAACTTTAGATTTATTTTTCAACTATTTGGCTAATTTTTTTATCTATCAAATTTTCGGCCCGTAGTGTCACTAAAGAGGAATTGTTTTCAAAAATGTGCAGAAATGGCACATCAAAATTTAACAGGTATTTGTGTTATATATTGACAAGGACTGGTATGTTTGTTTTATTGAAACGATCGACTCATACACGGGAAAAGTTGTAAATAATTTAAAAACTTATTTTTGTCAGTATTCTTTGCACTTAAACGAGGAAAGAAATAAGAATCAAAATGAATATCATATCTTATGTTTTGTTATTACATCCGGTATATTAACAAATAAAGAAATCTAACAATAGTACACAGGTAAGTTTAATCTAATAACCAAAAGTTTCCTTTGAAAGCCAACTTCTCTAACTGAGTGATAATGAATACATTGTGACCTTAGTTAGTGTGAAGGGAAGAAAATCATCAAATTGAATTTAAAAATTTATAAAATAAAAATTTAAGAAAAGTTGCCTGTTCAATAGTATTATACTTTTTTATTTAAAAAACGGTTAAATTTAAAGACACCAGATAAAGTTACATCGATATCAGTATTTATTATCTAAAAGTTATTTATAGCAGTTAATATTCTGTTTAAACGTTTTGTTTTACCTGCGTTGATTTTGAACTGAACACTAAAGTTACTTTATATGGAGTAAGACAGACTGGTTTAAGAAGGTTTACGTCTCAGTCAAGGAAATTTCACTTATATCCAGCCGGGAGTTAGAAAAAAAGCCTGCATGAAAAGAAAGAAAAGAAATTACAAAAGTAATATTGAACAGAATTATAAGTGCATTAAAACAGACCTAGAAGTAATGTTATTATATGGTGGGAAATTGAAGAAAAATTGTATTAAAGTGATCATTGAGACGAATCGAGTCATTAAAGAAAAAAACACAAATTATTAAATCTTAGAGATTCTACTATCGGTTTGCTGTTGTAGTTCTAAATGTTGACATTCTATTCTTTTTTATTTGAATAAGTTAACGATGTAATTTTGTGTTTGCCTGTAATTTTCTGAGAGGAACTGTCTATTTTGGTGTAGTTTGTAATGTCGCTACTTGTTTGTGACAGTAGTTGTGGTTTTGAGGTTGTCGTTCTAAGGACTAAGAATTCTCCTAAAATATCTTTTTCGCCTGTAATTACTTTGCACAGAACCTGATCTAAAATATTTTTTAAATAAATTAATTTTTGTTTATCCGACGTAATGATGATAGATATGGTTGATAGAGTAATAATAGTGATTTTTATGGTCTTGACGGTAATGGTTATGGCGATACTGGTGGGTGCTATCAAAGATGTCAGTGATTGGTGAAAAGTTATATTGTAAGTGATATAATGGTTGAAGGAAGAGTTAGTGAAGTGATTGTTAATGCTATGGTCGGCAGATGTGAACCGGATATAGATGGTAGTGTATTTGCAGGTAAATTATCTTTAATAACTAGATTGTATTTTTTCTTTTGTTCGTCCATTGTCGGATAGGATTTGATTCTACATCTGAAAAATTTATATTCAATAAAACACAACAAACATACCAGTCCATGTCCAAATCACAATCCCCCCCAAAGAAAAAAGTGATGCCGGGTGCTCCAGAAGGGTAAGCACCTCCTGTCCTTTGGACAAGCTAGCTACACCCGTCACCTGCAAAGTCAATTTAAGAATATAAGAGATAATGAACTATGGTTAGTCAAATATATTTAATCTAAGTTCGGATACAGAGTTCATACTTATCAACAATATTATGATGAAGGCCCTTAAACTTTTAAAGGGCATTGATCAGCTTAAGCTTGCAATATCCTTGAATCAACAATTTAATTGTAAGCAGTTTGCTTCGTTGTAGAAAGTCCCCTAGTATACCTTATTAATTGTGAAAAATATACACCATACACAAGAGAAGAGAGAATATTACTGCAAAGAAACGGAAAGTTGACAATAGAAAAATTGAAGTCATCACGTTTTTCGTATAGCTTCATAGGTAACTTTTCGAGTGTGTAATAATTGAGGTATAATCTAAATATGAAGCCGATCATGAAAATCCGTCGTGTCATTTATTCAAGCTGACTTGGATAAATGACATTCACATATTTTCCAAATTTGGGATTATTTAGAGATTCAGCGTCATCTATATATCTGCATGTGGAGGGAGTTTAATGATTTAGCGACAGTCTTCCCTTTTATGTTTTTTGTTTCAATTTTCTGTTTCTATTTCATTCAAATATAGTTGTCTCGTGGAAGAGGTTTTATTTGTATCTTTGTAGTTCGAGACGCCGTACCTCTTTAAAAAATCAACCAATATGTAAAAGGTAATAAGAATATACATTTGGTATTTAAGCAGAATTTTAGAGTAAAAAAGATATTCCGTTTTTAAAGCTGCATTAAGTTTACCAAATTTCTGATTTTTTTTTTTTTTTTTTTTTTTTTTTTTTTGATTTTCTAAAAATATATTTTTTTTAAAAGTAGATATCTTCTAACCACGATCCGTGACATTCATTTCCTAAAATTTCATTTCTTTTAGCTGTAAATAAACGGAATCCTCTGACCGATTGGTCAGAGTTCTACGATGGTAATTATGAGCTTGGAGCATGCGCACGGATGTACGGAAAAGCCTAGAATCGAAAGTGAAACATGACAGATTGCATTAATTGTCCTTCATTAATATCCAGATGTATTTGAAATGGTGTTATTTTTCCCTTACTAAGTCACAAATGACAAATTCAACGAAGTTCTGTGTTTAATTTATCGTATTTCAACATTTTGAAAGTTGTGTTTAAATGACCCGGGTTTTTATGACGTAACCATGCTCTAATATTAGATCCCAAATGCTGCATCTCGCTGGGTAAATACTGTTATTTCTGTATTTATTCGAGCTTTTATCGTTGAGCCAAATGTAACATTGTTCATTAGGAACATCATTTATAAGATTAGCACCCTTTTATTATTTTTCTTTGGAAAACTTAATGCAGCTTTAAAAGCGCTTAAAAATGTTTCTTGTTTTAGAAAAGAGAAAAATCACTGAGACCTTCATAGAAAAACAACACACACACACACACACACACACACACACACACACACACACACACACACACACTATATCAAACACATTTCTATGTTCCAGGAAGCAAGTTCTATTTAATTCAACAAATCAATACATTATGAGAGTTGAAAAAAGATTGATGTAACAACCTAAAAATCAATCATATACATAATACTGTTTAAATAAAAATCAATTATGAACTCAAAACAATGTAATTACAATACGTTAAAACACGTGTAAAGTCATGTTTTGTTGCTGCATTTGTATTTTGCAGATTTGATTACTCATCAAAAATTGTATACCATTACAGGTAAGAAGAAAGATATATTTTCATATTTTTCATACAATTTTTAGTAAGATAGATCATCTCCCTTTGACCAAACATTAATTTATTATTATCATTGTTATTATTATTATCTGCTTATCATTATTATTTTCTGTATAACTCTATATTTCTCATACAAAATAGCGTCATTCCAAGAAATTGGGAAAATTCAGCAGGTATTTGTTATATATTCTATCTATGGTAAGTATTTAATTTCAACACTGTTGCTGTTTTTCTTAATATTCAGCATGAATCCTTTTTTTCAATTCTATTTAGAGATTTACGAGTTGTTTATGCTCAGACCTAACACAATCACATAGTCAATTTAAACAAAATATACGAGCAACTGTAATCCATTAAGAGCAACTTTTGAAATGTAAAAAATTTCATTTGTATTCTTGAATGTCTCATCTAATCTTAAAATCTTTAAATATTTGTTGATATTTGTTAAAAATTGTTTTCGCAATGTGTATTTTTTGAATGAGGTGGAAAGTAACCGGTTGCTAAGACAAGAGTTAAAAACAATTAGACTCATGGGACAGGATGAAAACAAGAATTTATTTGTGGTATTTGAAAGGCAAACACACCGAAACACAAACACAAACATACTGGTTTATACCTGAATCAGGATCCAAAGAGCAAAGTGAACATTACAAACTGGCAAATTAGCTGAAACACGTAAACTTCTTCTTCGCCGAATGCCCCAAAACATGAAAAGATAATATGACAATCTCAAGATTTGTGTCTCTTTTTTACAGAGATTGACAGTGTTAACTAATGTTACATTTACATTGTTGTAAACTATTTTTCAATCTGCCTGTCAAAGTTTTTCCTTTTTGTTTGCTATGTTATTATCGTGATCATCTTGATTGTAAATTCAACTTTTATGTTATTCTTTTTCATATGTTTTACAGGAGATTTTTTTTGTTTGTTTTGTTTTGTTTTTTTTTAAATCATTTCTTTTTTAAGCTTTTAAAGTGAACTCCACATTGCAATATTCAAGATACCATCTTTTGTTCTTCAATTTTTTATTATTGTTTTCTTTTTGGTTTCTCATAAATAACCAAAAAGTATATAACACAATATTTATCTTTTTATTTTTGTAATTTTCAATTTCAAATCTTTCCTAAGGGTTTAAAGCACCAAAATATATCTTTCACATCGGTTGTAGTGCGTTTGCTGCATAGTTTTAAACTGAATCACCAGATTTGATTTCTTTTACCAAATTTAGCTACATATATTTAAATGCTCTCAACATATCTGTTGTTAAGCTCTACAAATTAGAATCTGATTTTTTTCTCTTACATTTTCAGATTAATGACAAAACTTTTCCTAGCATGACTCTGTAACCATTGCATTATTTGGCCATGTTTCATGTTTGTATTCCATGTACACGTATTTCAAAATTTGATAGTTAAGGGTGTATAGGCAAGTCCTCTCTAAATCCAAACATTGTTCTTATTCACTATGATCGGTGATTCTGCATTGCTATCTGCATCGGGATAATATGTGACCTGTCTTGTCTTTTTTCCGTTTTGTCTGATTTTGATCATATAACAATCATTTTTAAATTATAGTAATAAAACAAACATACCAGTCCTTGTCCATATCACAATCCAAAAAAACAAAGTAAAAACTTTGCAAACTGGCAAATTATGTTATACACGTGAACTTCCATCAAGGAAGTAAGGCTGCGTGCTCCGGAATGGTAAGCACCTCCTGTCTAGCTAGCTACACCCGTCACTTGCAAGTCACTTTTGAGAATGAAAGGAACAAAGAACTATGGTCAGTCAAATATATCCAGTATAAGTTGGGATAAAGTGACTACATACTTATCAACAATATTGTGATGACGGCCATAAAACTTTTTAAGGGCCTGATTAGCCTAGGCTTTCAATATCCTTGTGTCAACTTAATTGTAAGTAATTTGCTTCGTTGCAGAAAGTCCCAATAGTGGGAACAAGCTTTATCGTACCGTATTAACTGTGAAACATATACACCATACGCATGTGAAGCAGGGATATTACTGCAAGAAACGGAAAGTTTCCAATAGAAAAATAGAAGTCATCACGTTTGTCGTATAGTTTAAGATGTAACCTTTCATGGGTGTCATAATTGAGGTATAAGTCCAAATATGAAGCAGCACATGGAGAATCTGTCGTGTCTTTTATTTCAAGCTCACTTGGATAAATGACATTCACATATTCTCCAAATTTGTGATTATTTAGAGATCGAACGTCATCTATATATCTGTATGTGTAGTTGAATGA
This sequence comes from Tegillarca granosa, assembly GCA_029721355.1. NCBI lineage: Eukaryota > Metazoa > Mollusca > Bivalvia > Arcoida > Arcidae > Tegillarca > Tegillarca granosa. The sequence continues at coordinate 8,563,482 of CM056606.1, read as the reverse complement.
TTTAGCGACACTCTTTTCTCCAGATTTGACAAGGTTCTGTAAAAGTTCTGATTCATATGAATAAAGAAACAAATCAGCAAGCAAAGGTGCAAAGTTTGTACCCATTGGTATACCGATTGTTTGTTGAAAGATAATATTGCCAAACACAACAAATATGTTGTCTATCGAAAACTCTAACATTTGATGGTATCTTCAGTATATTTTTGTTTGCAGTCTGTATGGTGTTTAACAAAATAACCAGAATCCCTGTTGAGCACTAGTTCATAATATATTTTAATTTGAGTTTTAGACTGTCTGTGAATGTTGGTCGAACCATCACGTCCAATGTTACCTTTTTATGTTAATATTTCTATTAACCAGGAAAAACATGGTAGAATACAGACGGCCAAAGTTTAACAAGGTTTCATTACGGCTAAAACAACCATTAAGTAATGTCCTTTTTTTGGCAACGCCCGATGTTCTTAATATAAAACAAAAAACAAAGAGTTATGCAAAACCAATTAACATGTTTATACCTTAAACAATTAAATATGTACAGATATAAAAAAATTCTTGGATATTAACCTTGCAAAAATTTTCAAAATCCGTTTTACAAGGTTGTAAGAAACATTAGAAACTTAACAGCAGAAAAAATCATAAGTAAAAAAATATTTCAAATTCAGTTTTTAAAATTACCATAAAAAGCTAAAATTCGTGATTTCGATATTAACTCAGGAATTGTAGTTGCTAAGCAACAAATTTTTAACTTTTTGCATGGCAATATAAAAAATATCCAGGAAATAGTACCTTCACTTGGAAAAAATATAGACTTCCTCGACATAAATGCCGCTCAACAAAAAATCAATCGGAGCTAAACCTTGGATCCCTATTGCCTTAACTTGAAAAAGCCAGTACCACTTCTACCCGTCTAGTGATTATAAATATATATATGCGTATATACAATGAATATCCTAACCCATCAATGTATTAAAATCAAAACATTATTAATGTGCTGCCAAAAACATATACAACAGATTGACATATCAAGAAAAACAAATATTAATTTTATTTTTTTTAATTATTGAAAAAAAGAAGCAAAAAATTAAAAATGTTTACGTCATAGATTAATCGAAATTGAATTTTTCTCTATTATATTTTAATGAAATGTTTTTTTTACATATTTCAACATTTCGATGAACATAACAGAAATAAAATCACATACTTTAAACTAGAACAGTTTCAAACGATCTTTACTGGTACTACAAAGATTTCAGCAAAACTATATCTACGCTTTAAGCAATCTTGAAAATATCAGATTTTCCACATGAATATATCGAAAACTAAAACACAATTAAATAGATTTTTTACATGATTTAAGATGAGTATTGGAAATTCTAGTCAAAAAATTATTATGAATATAGAGCAGAAAAAATATAACCACCCATTTATTCCTGATGTGAATATCATAAAAACACGTACAGCTGCATTATCAAATTGTAACATATGCGTTTTATGGATTACAGAAACAATGCACTGTCCATATGGTTTTTCTGAAAAAAAATTTGACATGTTTCGAAAGCAATTATTTGTCCAAAAAATCATTAAATGTCACCAAAAGAAAAAAGGTACCCATCACTGATATGTGCAAAACTGGGTCAAATTCTTTTAATTGGGAAAAAATTTAAAGGGGTTGTGGAATAGACAATCTATCATGCACCGTTTATACTTGTCGTTGAAACTCCCCTACATTTAATTTTAGTTTGAAGTTCTCTCTGTTGGAATGTCCTATTACCCTTTTGCGACTTTTTGCGCTGTGATAAAAATTTTTCCGAGAGTGATTTTATTTCATATGCAGTTATATTATAGCGAAGTAGAGGTAACCTCAGTCTATCAGAATAAAGAAGCGTTATAAAATTAAATGTATAAATGTGCCTTGAAATATAGATGAAAACGTTAACCAACCACTAGATACAAATAGAGTGGTCTAACAACAAGATATATTATTCTATTTAGTTAACGCATGCTAACTAGTAGAAAACTTTACAAAATATATTCACTGTTGAGGCGCTAAAGTAAATAAACTCTTTTTTTCAACAATAGAGTATGTTAAAATTGTTATTTGTTTTTTGTTTTAAAAACTATATATTAACAAGAAAATTGAAATTGTACATTTTTATATATTTTAAACTTGGCAAAGATTTGAATTTTTCCAAATTTTAAACAATCAAATTCAAAGCGTGAGATGTATTTAGCCAGGTAAGATCCCTTACAAACAGCAGTTGTCTAAGTTCACCATTTTCAATACTTTCTACTGGGAGTCAGAGCTAAAGTTTGCATACAAATGAAGTCAATATTAAATGTACATGTATTTATTTTCCATTTTCAGTAATCCACGACGGCTTCCAAAAAACGAAACTAACAATAAAGATTTGCGAATACTTGTTATGTCAGTAAAATAATCTTAAATTATACAAAAGAAAAATAATATTTTAATGTTTTATTATTTGCTACATAATTGTAAATTTACTTTTTTGCCAGAACATCAATTTTTTTCATAAGAATGCAATTTTAACATAAATATATACATGTACATATATAATCTGACTTCAAAGCGAATTCAAATTTTCTTAAGATAGATTAAACAACTAAATTTACAGAAGTCTTAAATTTGAGTGTTTAGAATATTTTGTAAATATATTATTTGAATACAGAGTTGTGGGTAAATTCCATACAAGAGGTTAGTACATCGATACGTAGAAAAGAAGAAATTTTTAATGTCCATGCAGTTTTTTGTTGAAGTCAGAAAAAACTATCTTCGTCTTGATCAGATAAGAACACAGGACAAAGCTTTTTTTTCTCTGTCTTTGTGGGTCGTGTTGATCCATATGCAAGTCCCATAGCAGCAACACCAGTAATAATCCCAGCTACTGCAGCCAAAAAGTCATCTGCCTTTAAAACATAGAGATAGTAATAAATATAAAATATTTACATTACTGAATAAAAGAGAATTCAAATCATGACATATTAAGTGATAAATCATGACGGCCAATTGTATTAGTTATTCAAAACAAATAACAATATCCTAATAACATATATGCCCAAAGTTCACTTATAGCTCTTTTATTATAAGAGAACGGCCAGTGTTTTCTAAACAGCAGTATTCAAATCAGCATATGAAAAGGGCAAATAACGAAAATGTAAAAAATATGCTATGACCTTGACCCTTTGAATTGATTTGAATATTATCATTTACTTTACAAAATGCTCAGATAAGATTTAAAATAAAAATCATTTTAAATACATTTTAAACGTCACAACACATAACCATTTTTTATCATTAGATTTCACTGAATTGCACGCAAAAATATCGCGGGGTGTCACTTAACAGCCAACTTTTACAGGGACCCAATTTCATGAACAGTTTAGTCGGTATTTTAATCAAGTTCAGACAAGAACATGTTGCTATGACGGCAGATATTGAAGCCATATTTCACCATGTGAGCGTTCTTCACAAGGACTGTAATGCCCTTTTATGGTGGCCTAATTGTGATATAACCAAAAACTAATAGCAATACTGTATGCAAGTGTATTTATTTGGCGCCACTTCGTCCCTAAATAAGTTGCGCAGCGTATGCGCTTGAACGAATGGCCAGGGTCAATGCATGAAAGTTCGAATCGGAAGTTATAAAAACTGTTGCAAGGAATTTCTAAGTCGAGGACTGCCTTAAGTCAGTTTCCTCGGGAAAAAAGCGATTAATTTGGCTACAGATCTCCAAAAACTGATGTCTTTGGGAGGTTTTTGGTTGACTAAATGGTTGAGTAATAGTAAGAATGTGTAAGAGGCTATACCGAAATCTGAAGTCCATTGTAAATCTAGACACTGCTGAAGAGTTAACTAGTGAAAAAGTACTCGGTGTTTTTTGGACGTTAACGATGACAAAATTAAATTCAATGTTGAACTGGAAGATAAGCCAATGACTAGGCGCAGAATACTTTCAACTGTTGTTCGATTTTCGATCCCTTTGGACTTGTATCGCCAATCTTGTTGCAAGCAAAGAACATTATTCAAAATTTCTGCAAGACAAACCTTGGATGGGATGACCGAATTCCACAACACTATCATAGGTTATAGCGGAATTGGTTGAACAACCTTTCAAACTTAGAAGAAATATCTATTAATCGATTTTACCAACTATTAAGTTTTCTTCTGTTAAAACGCACAATTACACATCTTTAGTGATGGAGTTGAAATTAGGTACGCAGCCTGCGAATACCTACGGCTAGTGGATGAACGAGATTATATCGCCTATTTACTTGTGATGGGGAAATCACGATTGGCACCTATGAAGAATATTAAGATTCCTAGAATAGAATGGGTTGGAGCAGTAGTGACATGTCGTTTGTACAACATATTGACGGAAGAACTTGATATCAGGATTTATCAAATCCACTTTTGGACAGACTCAATCGTATTACATACTCAGATACATTGGATGCATAAAGAATACCTCGAAGCGGTTTAAAGCTTTGTAGCTAACGGGTTAAGTATTATTCATGAAACAACTATACAAGATCAATGGCATCATGTAGATTCTAATCCAATCCCTCAAATATAGCAACAAGAGGTATTAGTTCCTGCGACACAAAGAAGTTGAACATGTGATTAAATGGACCAGAATTGGTATGGAAAACGCAAATAAATTGCCCAAATGACAAACTTGGTAAAATACAGGAAATCGAGAAATGTGACATAGAGGTTAAAAGGTTGCGGCGATTTAGGATATATCTTGCGACACAATAGAAAGTCTGAAGAATTTAAATTCGGATTGGAGTTAAAAGTTTAAAAAAGCTTTGGCATGGTTAATGCGTTTTAATGATTACTGCGTTACCTACATTTTTCATCACAATGCAAAACAGGTAATCTCACCTCTCAGATTTGGAAAAAGCTTATGCAGCCGTTCTGGGTTAATGTTCAAATGGAATCATTTCCCAATAAAATATACGACCTTACAAAAGGAAATTCTGTTAAAATCGAAAAATCCTTTAGCTTCATTAGATCCAGTTTTGTACGACGGATTAATTTGTGTAAACGTACGATGGAATTAAAAGGATACAAGCAATTATCCGATTGTGTTACCTTGTAAGCCTTACATAAGGACTCTCTTAATTCAAAATTTCCACGAGACAAATGCTCACACTGAAATTCAGCAAGTCCTTTGCCCACACGTAGGAAATTTTTTATTTTAAGTGGTCATAGTTTAGCATAGAAGGTAGTCAGAAATTGCAACCGCCAAAACGGTCTGTTAAGTAAGCAACAGTTGGCTACATTACGCGATGAACAGTTGACACCGGATTAAGCGCCGTTAACGTTTATTGGAATCGATTATTTTGGTCCGATGATGGTGAATTTGGGCCGTCTGCAAGTTATGTAGTATGGATGTATTTTTTCATGTCTTACCTCTAGAGCTGTACATTTGGAATCCGCATAGACCTTAGACACAGACTCATTTATCGCTGTATTTTAACGTTTTATTTGCAGAAGAGGAGTTCCGGGAAAGGTGTTCAGCGAAAAAGGAACTGATCTTTTCGGAGGAGACAAAGAACTGCGGGCGTCGATACAGGAACGGAATCAATCAAAAATCGGTCAATTAATGTTGATAAACGAAATGGAATGGAATTTTAAACCACAATCAGTCGGTCACATGGGAGGAACTTGGAACGTATGATTCGATCTACACCTAAAATTTTTGAATCATTGGTGAATGAATAACTGCTAAGGGGGAACTATTGACAACTTTATGGTTGAAGTAGAGAAAATATTAAATAATTGACCATTAACAAGCGTAAGTGATTACCCCAAATGACCCCCAGCACTAACACCTAATATGTTCGTTTTATTGAAATTTTACTCATGCATCCCTCAAGGTGCCTTTCAAAGAAAGATTCATACGCCAGGAGACGCTGGAAACAAGTCCAGTATCTTGCTAACATCTTTTGTAAACGATGGTGGTTCCGAGAGTATCTCCCTACAATACAAACATGTCAAAAGTGGCAGGGATCAACCAGAAACATTCATGTGTAAGATATTGTGCTTGTAGCTTAGGAAAATTTACCAAGAGGACAATGGCAGTTAGGCAGAGTTATCGTAAGTAAACGTAGGTCTGGACGGGTATACTCACATCTGTTTGGTTAAAACTTCAATATTAGAATTACATTGTACTTGGACCAATTACTAAATTATTTTTACTTGAAAGCTTAGACTAATTTGTTTTTGTACATTGTGTATATATGTACATATGTATTAAACCCTTATTCTTTTAATGAAATTAAAAAATTAAATCAATACTGTTTTATACCACGACAGTCATTATTTTTTACCTTATGTTGCTGCAGTCAGTTTTGGAATGCTGGTTGAAACTGGAGTTTACAGAGAAAACCATAGACTTTTCTTAAGCAAACTTACAATCTTTTATACACTAGGATCTTCCAAAAAGGACTTTAGACCAATTAATACAAGGATTTTGAAGTTTAACTGATAATTTGTGATACAGTTTAAACTGTTTTTCTGTTATATAATTTCTTAAACACCTCATTTTTTCAAGTGAATAAGACTAAACATTCATTGATGGTTGTTACTGTCTTGGGAGCTTAGTGGTACAGTTAAAAAAAGCAAGTGCTTACATATGTATACATCCTGATTCGTTATCGATGTTGTCAAGGCAACATGTCATAAAAGATCTGCTAATTGTATACTCGCAACTATTTATAAGTGAGAATAATACGAGTTCTTATAAAAATTACCTTCAGTAAGTTTAAGAATTGTAGTAATCAAAATTCTAGGTATTGCAAATAAGAAAGGTCTTATACACAAGTTGAAACACGATATGTGCCGACAATAATGAACCCCAATTGAGATATAGGTTACAATGTATAGCCGAGTGATATCATAAAATCCATTGCCATTGTTAACATCATTTTGAAACTTTGGATTCATTATTTTCAACTGTTTGGCTTATATTTTTTATGTATCAAACTTTTCGGTCTTAGTGTCACTGATGAGGAATGAATTTCCGAAATGTGCACATCTGGCACATCAAAATTTAACTGGTATTTGTATTATTTATTTACTACCCCTGAGCGGGTACCGCTGCTGGTGGAGTAAAACTCCCCAAGGGTATTCATAACTCTGTAGGCAGTACTTTGTGCTGTCAGAAAATGTACCATTTAACAATATTTTCAGTCGGCTAAAACTTGGAATTAATTTAAAACTAAGGTTTGTTCCCTCATGCACAGCATTCCTTCGCTGGATTTGGATTTATATCATTTTGAAACTTTAGATTCATTATTTTCAACTGTTTGGCTTATATATTTTTTATGTATCGGTCTTAGTGTCACTAATGAGGAATGAATTTCCGAAATGTGCACATCTGGCACATCAAAATTTAACTGGTATTTGTATTATATATTTACATCAAATTGAAAAAACTTATTTTCATAATAATTGTCGATTAACTCATTAGGAATGGGAAGCAGATGAATCTTTTTCCGATTTATACATATCATTCAGGATAAGGAGTTGTGGGTGTTTCCGTATGTATTCAAACAATTAATCTAGAAAGATTGTATATCTTATTCAAAGATTCAATGGAGATTAAAAAACTGCGAAAACAACAGTACCAAATTTTATTTGGAAAGATTAATCTGTTACTGTTACAAGGGTTACTTTGATTATCTTTAAACCAGATTATCTCGCTTTCTTCACCTGTATGTTGATCACGTACCTTTCAAACTGTAAGGAGTAGTTTTTGCAACGTTTTAAAATGATTGTTTGCATTGTATTTATATGTATTTCGGGTAAGAAGTGGTTTTCCTTAATTGTATACTACAAGATTTAAAAACGACTGCCAACATATGATTAAAAATAAATCTATAAAAATAATTTAGACTTTAACTCTTTTTTCGATGCTTCATCTGACATTACTACCTTTCAATATTTGCTATCTTTACACAAAAGTTTAGTTTTATAAACCCCGTACACGAACCTATTTGAATCACGTAGTTGAACATATATAACCAGACACAAAACACTGTCATGTAAGCAATGTGTGTGTGTGTGTGTGTGTGTGTGTGTGTGTGTGTGTGTGATATTACCTATAGATTTCTTCTTTATTTCTTCCATCGGTAACTAGAAAAATAATAATTATAACCCTTCGAAATAACATTTACCTGCTAATTACCAGATATGGATTAGTGGTTTTGCAGGCGGTACATACAGAAAGATGCTGTCCAACCCTTTTATATTCCGGATTATTTCGATCAAATAAAATTTGATTTGGAGTAATTTTACAAGTACAAGTGCTTCAGTGAAAGTGCCTTTTGCTTTGTAGAAAGTCTTATTTTTTACCCACTATATTTTTATGCTCGAAAGTAAAACTACATAAGATATAATAATGGTTTATCATCGAATATACATGCCACGCGAATAGTCTTTTTGGAATTCAGTAAGTGCCATGTACACAATTTTCTAAAGTCTGTTGATGAAATGTCACGGATTTGTAAACAGACAATCAACATAAATTAAAATTAAATAGCCTCACATTTCTTATCATTGTGAAAATTACCGAAATATCAAATTACGTTAAGCAATCAAAGTTTTGCACACCAAATAACCAGACCTTGATCTGCACTAACCCATGAAAGTTCTAATTTACAGTTTGCTATTTCTTCTTTGCTATTTCACATCAAATGCATAACTATAAAATCAACTTTGAAAATTATAAACATCAATCTTAATTACATTTTTTCATATTAAACGAGATATTAAGCAAATGTAAAGCAAAAAGAAAGACATGTTAGTGATTAAACGGCTCATGTAACTAAAGAAATGGGTTATTTAACTTGTACCATAAAAAGGTAGATGTCTCACATAAAATTTTCAGCCGTCTTAAATTTTGAAATTTATTTAAGGTTTGTTCTCTGATGCAAAGCATTCCTTAGTTGGATTTGGATTCATATAATTTTGAAACTTTGTATTCATACAAACCATTCAAATTTTAGATTATCTTTTTATCTGTCAACTTTTTCGGCCCCTAGTGTCACCGATAAGGAATAAATTTCCGAAATGGGCCCATATTGCACATCAAAATTAAACATGTATTTCTGTTATTTATTACACTGTTTTCCTAAAAGGGAAAATACTTTAAGAAATGATTCAACTTTGCCTGTGAGTTATTACTTAGGTAAGCTATTTTAGTCGTTTATCTAGAAATGAAATTAATGTCTGTCTGAGGGTTAGATTGATTTTGTATTCTGACAAAAAAAGTTATTATGAATTTTTCTGTCTACGTTATTTTAAAAATAATCATGCATTTATGTGCAATCTTATGCTTGTCGAAAGGCTAAATTAGAAGCCGTAGAGATTTAAAACTATTCAACTGGAAAATGACAGTTCAGTTATTTTTAAAAAAGGGTAAGGATTACAAAAGTGAAGTTTCTGTGAATACCTAACTTCCTTTAGTGATAGATACTCTGAAATTTCTGAAATCCTAACAGATGTATTACAAATATGTCGTTGTCCAATCTGATAAAGCTTTCAATAACATTTTGCTCATTTGTGGTAGATTCTACTTTAAAGTCTTAAGGATCTTGGTTTGGTTGGTACATTGAGTAATCTTGCAAAAACCAGACCTTATTTAAGCGAGGATGATTTTTTTTCCAATCAGAAGAGAGTTCTTGATTTTTTCAAACTAATTTAAAACATGAACTTTACTTTCTAAACTTGCTTCCAACTTTCACAAAAATACATTCAAGGAAAAATATATATAGGTTAATCTAAGTGTAATTGTCAATCATGTATCAGTAATTCTAACAAACGTTTGACAGTAGCCAGGATAGTATACAGTCTTATTTAGAAAAATCTAATGCACATCTGTGGTCTTGAAAATACTAAAGATTAACATAAAAATTCTGTTTCTTTTTTTTTCTTTTCTTTTTTTCTTTTTTTTTTTTTTTTTTTTTTGAAAAAAGTATTAAAAAACATTTATTTGATTTCACTCTTTACGCAGTTTCTAAACAAAGCATTCACTTCTTATTCTTTTTTACAAGACTGGTAAGCAAAGATATAAATATGAAGTGTTGAACAAGGATTCTAGTTGCTCTGTAAAACACAATACAGACTACAACAAAATGTTTAATTTTTTGATAAACACATATTTGTGGCGTTTGGAGATAAAATTAACCATCAAACAATCGGTATATCTTTAAAGGGTACCTGTAACGATTTTCAGTTTTGACATATTTTATTCGTCGTACTTAAATATGACTGTAGCGAAAATTCCATAAAATTCCATTCCATAATAAGGTAGATATCGGTGATTTTCTAATACATCTCTAGAAATCCAAATCGATAAAGGTCAATATCTAGGCTCCCGTGTTGTGACGTCATAGCAGTAACATACCTCCACAGAACATTATTTACCAACTACTAAAATAAGGCAAATACGAACTCGTAGTTTAACTTTCTATGATTATTTTACGGGAAAATTATTTAACGAAGTGGAATTAACATTCGTTTGACATGTACCGATAATTTAGGTTATTATTAATCCTTTTGTTTATTAGACACATTCCTTAGACTCAGACCTACACCTATAATTAACAGGATGTCACTTATAATTTGCAAAATTGATTTGCAGGTTGATAAGGTTATCTTACGACCGGTAATTACAGTTCGAGTAAAGTAAAATAATTTTATTTGGTAAACGTTATTTGTCATATACAGTATAAAGATTTCACTCCGGAAAAAATGGATATTTCATTTGTACATTTTTAAAAGTAAGAAAAAAAATTCTTTCTTAGTTTTCATGTCAATAATAATAATAATAATAATCATAATAATAATAATAATAATAATATTATTATTATTATTATTATTATTATTATACATGTAATTATTATTATTATTATTATTATTATTATTATAAAAAACAACTTTTAGGCAAAATCAAAATTAAAAATTGACGACCAGAAGAGTCTATTTAAAACATGTTTATTGATCTACTTACAGCATTTGATCAGTTTTCAAATTTCCTTGGGCATACATTTAGCTGTGATATTCTTAAAATTCTTTATTCTATGTATACAAATTTATTAAATTATTATTATTATTATTATCATCTCGTTTTTTTAAATGTGGTCTCATTCTAAAATTCGTGTCATATCATTTTAAACAATTATAATATATTTCGCGTAAAATAATTTGAGATGGAGTATTTTTAACAGCTATGCAATCAAATGCAGGTCGGGACTCGACTCAATATGTTCATCAGATTCGTCCTTTTCTGGTTCGAATAAATAACGGTTTTACTCCAAATTCATCACTGATAAGATTGTTTACTGCTTCCCGAAATAATGATGAACTAATTGACATAAATAGGTACATGTCAGAGTCGTTACTTTCTTCTACATACATCAATATGTCAACATTGTTACTACTGTCTATTATGTTATACACTACTTCTAATACTGCAATGACGTCACACGTTTATAACTTAAAACGAGGCGTTTCACTTTTTGATAAAGAGAAAGTTATAAAATGTGGATTTCAAATCGCTTTAACTTTTCTATTTTGTCACCAATTTTGATGCGGTTTTCAATATTGTTATATTTAAATAATATATAAAACAATTGTGATAAAAAAAATTTGGTTACAGGTACCCTTTAAGCACAAATTATACACCATTGCTCGCTAATTCGGTTCTTTAATAACAGGAAGCAGAATGTATGCAACTTTGTCAAACATGTCTTACATCCATTCAACTTCAAATTCAGATTTATAAATTACGTTATATCACTTATTTATCCCAGATTTGAAGAATATGAGGATGTCATCTATCTTAGTAGGCTACGATGACTTATTCCCCATGTTCCGTTTCACATTTTATCTAAAACCTTAATTATTGCACCCATGAAAGACTATATTTGAAACTATATGACAAGCGTAATGACTTCATATTTTTCTAGTTTCAACTTAATATATCGTTTCTATGCAATATTACTGTTTTTGCTTTTCAAACTTATAATATATTTGTTTTAAAGTTAATGCGGTTTCCAATTACAAGCACTTCCTACAACAAAGCAACTGCTTATAAATTAAATTATGGCTCAGGGATCTTGTAGGTCTAGGTTTATCAAGGTGGTTAAAACTTGTATGACCATCACTTTATTGAATAATAAATTTGATGTTGCGGTATTTAATCTTAAACTGTATATATTTGACGTCCATGTTCAGGAACTGCTTTCACATACGGAGAACCCAGCGTTGATACCCTAGTGATAGTTTTCGTGTTAAAAAGATTAAGGTCCTTTTTAAGTTTTATTTTACTTTTGTGATTGTGATTTGAACAACCATTGGTAGTTTGTCTTTAATGTTTACTTATACCAAAAACATTTAAAATAACATGCACAATTTCAAAAATGACAATATTTCAATTTCACTTTGCTTACTCTTCAAAAAACAACATAGTTTTATATCCTGTATTCAATATCTATTCTAAATTTACGATTTATTTTAAAGAATAAAGTATAAGAAACTGTCCCCATCAGTTTGCATGTATATTATATATTATCACTTTAACATTCTAGCATAGCAATAATTACAAACTAAATAAAATCAATAAATTCTTTAAAAGATGTAAAACCCTGTTAACAACATATATCTATAATGAGTCAAAGAATTTTTAAAGATTAATCTGGTATTTCGACACTCACTCTTTTATAAGTACACAGGGAATTTATTTAAAGTAATTCTTTTGTGCAAAGAAAAAGTTTAAAGCTGAAAAATACCGACCATAATTTATCCTTATATTGATAATTAAAGTAAATTCATGCAAAACATACCCTTATTTTTTGTAAACGTCTACTATAACCTTGTTTTTTTGTTTTTGTTTTTTTTTTTTTTTTTTTTTTTTTTTTTTTTTTTTTTTTTTTTTTTTTTTTTTTTTTTGTATCTCTAGCAAATAAAATGTCTGATACAAAAATGTTTCATAGCAATAAAACCACACTGATTATAACACTTTACTTCTTAAATGGAAAACGAATCATTCCGGAAATACAATTTAAGATTTATAAAAGTTTTAAAAAGTTTTAGGCTACAACAATTTCGTTAAATTACTTAAACATAAAAATAACAAAATCGGATGAAGTAAAATTTAGCATCAGCAATAATTTTTTTATAATTTAAACTTGATAAAAGACGTTCAAAGTCCACTTTTATATCCATATATTACACGGCACGTAAGCAGATTTTAAAATAGAACGTGCATGTAAAGTCTTGCATTATTGAAACTACAAATACCTTGTTAACAAAAAGAAATTTCCACTAAACCTGTTAGTATTAAATAATTGTACATTACACAGTTACCGATAAAAACAACTGTATAAAGTAATGCGCAAAAAGGCTGAAAGCTGTATAATACCGACTAAAATTTTACCTTTATGATCAAATATTTTTCTTTTGAATATTCTAATTAAAAAGGTAAAATCGTGAAAACATTTAAACATACCCTTTTGCCTTTTAAAAAAAAATTCTAATTCAAACTCCTAGTTTCTGTTATGTTCTAACCTCCAGTAAATCAAACTTCTAATAAACAATCATCCTAGCAACAAACACGCCCAGATTATAAACTTCAACTTTGTAAATTGCATCATACCGGAAGTACACAAATTCAAGACAAGGCTTATAAAAGTTTATATAAAGACATAGTTCACTTTATAAATATATCGCACTCGCCAATTTTCAAAGTAGAAGGGTGCATGTAGTGTTCTGTATTGTTGAAATTACAAATAAATTGTTACCAAACGAAATTCCCTCTAAACATGTTTGTTTAAAATAATTATACATTACACAGTAACCGATGTAAACAACTGTTTAAGGTCATGCGCATAAAGGCCGAAGCAGTAAGAAATAGACCCAAAATAAATCCTTAATTAAAAAATACCTTTCATTTAAGTCTATTATTACTACAAAATAAAATAACCCAAGAATAAATTGAACAAACCCTTATGTCTTTCTAAAATTCTAATTCAAACTCCTAGTTTCTGTTATGTTTCTACCTCGAGGACAATCGTCCTAGCAACAAACACGCCCAGATTATAAACTTCAACTTGTAAATTGCATCCGGAAATACACAAATTCAATACGAGGCTAATAAAAGTTTATATTACCTTTAACTTCTAAACTAGAAAATTCCAAAATCACAAAATTACCAGGAGACTACTTAGAAAAGTTAAAATATACGCATGTAGTTCAAATAAATATTTAGTAATAATACAAAGTAACATCACGCAAAAAAACTCAATCATACCCTTATGTCTTTGTCAAATTCTAATGCAACTTCCTACTTTCTTCCTTGCAACAAATGGTCGTCTACTGGAAGAGGTTTAATTTGGATGTTTTTAGGTTCTAGACGCCATGCCTCTTCAAAAAATTAACCAATACGTAAAAGGTTACAAACATTTTAATTTGGTCATAAAAAAATCCTTTTTAAAAGATTCGGCTTTTAAAGCTTACGCCTCACCCGGTATCTTTTTTACTGACCCTGTATCATGCCGTACCGGACACTTACAAACCATGTAACTTTTTTACCTTCCGATGACCCAATGCTAGATCTATTTTTAAAAATAGAAAGATTGCTGATGAAAGAAATTAAAAATAGAAAAAAAATATCCGACTGCAATAAAATATTACAACAAGGAATATCACTTAATAAGGTTTAATGCATGTTATTTAATAATATGACATTTCAACTTCAAAATAAATAAATAAGCAATAATAAAAATTGAGCTGTCCTTTAAGTGTTTTGAACAGCCCCTACACAGTAGAAATTTGTAAAATGACGTACTTGTGACGTATGTGAGTTAAAACTAGGTCATTTGTGTTGACTTTTACGTTAGTGACAGGGGACGTAACTCTAACCCACCCGGTATCAGCCTTGCTGACCCAGTATTTTTGCGCGTGCGGCTATGTACGGAATGATACTGGGTTGGTAATGTGATTCAATTTAGCCAATCATTCATTGTCATAGAATTTAGTCAGAGGTAGGGTAAAATATATATTTTAGTTGAAAAGAAAGGCATATAGTGAGAATATCGTGATTTCTTGCCAATATATACCCAGATTAAAATAAAGAGAGTTCATAGCCATATACACAACCCACCGGTCACCGAAAATGATTCAATTCAATTCAATAACTTTATTGGAATACCGTATATACATATAATAATACTATTTAGTATATCATGTAAACAGTGTTTCCAGAATATTTACATATATAAATACACACATACCCACTCAACAATATAAAACTGTTCCACAAGTTCAAAATAAAAATAATATTATTGTTTTATGTTGTCTAGTCTGACTCCTCTGCGAGACATGAAGGCTGATAAAAATAAACTAATATCATACAATTTCATGATATGATTTTGGATCTAGTAGGTTTACCACTAGTTTGCAATTGTTGTCTACTGACAAAGTACATGTATTTTTGATATATTATTGTCTCAAATCTTGGTAGGGTGGACATTTAAAAATAAAATGAAACTCATTTTCAACCTTGTCTTTACAAAAATTGCAAAATCTATTATTTTTTCGATCTTTTTGTATCCTCCAATTTCTATCATTAATGAATGACAACAGAGTCTAAATTTTGTTATTACTGAATCTTTGTATTTTTGAAATAGATTTTGAAAGGTTATATGCTAAGCCATATGGATAAGGATTGTTTTCATAAATATAACTATATAATAATAATTTCCCATTTCCAGTTTCCTTAATATGTTTAAAAGTTACATCAATTTTCTCTATATAATGCTCTTTTAATTTGTTTCTAAACGAATGCTTGTCAATATGATTAAAGTCATTAATCTTAAAAGTTTTACAAATCTCCATCATATAACCATACCAAGACTTGTGACCAGACTGATATAGTCCTTATCAGCAGCAAAATTTTACTTAAAAATCTTTCCTTGAGGTAACTGTTGTAGTCTCCTGTAAAACTTAAACAAAGATGTCAAAATATTTATTACTAATGGGAATCTACCAAGTTCACATCTACTTGCTATATTTGATGATGTATTATGAATTCAAGAATAAATTTGCACAATTTGAGATAAATCTTTCAAAGGGTAATTATCATGTGTCAGAAGGGATTTTATGTTATAATCTGATATCCAAATTTCACCACTATAACTTTATATAGGATTTATAAGACTATCAAAAAGTTTCAACTGAATTTTAACTGGTAAATCTGGAAGTTCTTTCAATTTTTGTTTCAAAGAATACCATGCTTTGATGCCTTTATCAGATAATCTGATGCCTCATGTTTTAAAATTACCATTATATGTTAATATCACACCTAAGAATTTATAATTTTAACAATTTGTAATCTTTTGTGTTGTAGAAAAAGTTATATTTATCATTATTAAGTTTTCCTTTATTAAATATAATATTTTAGTTTTATCAATATTAACAGAATGTTTCCACTTTTCACAATAGTGATAAAGAGATTGTAAAGAGTTTTGTAGTCCTCCTTTACTCTCAATAACAAGAGTAAATCATCGGTATAAAGCATATAATTAAGTTTTACATCATTAATTTGAATGGGGTCACTCTTAACATCATCGAATAGTGTATCAATATCGATAAATAATTAAACAGTAATGGACTCAAACTATCTCCTTGTTTACGCCTTTTGATGTATCAATAGTTTTACCAATATTATTATCTTTCAAAACAGAATTTAGTCTTGGAATACATATTGTGAATAATTTCATAAAACTTTCCTCCAATTCCAGCTTGTCTAAGTTTAACATTAAACCTTCTCTCCACACTGAATCAAATGC
The DNA here is from genome assembly GCA_029721355.1 of Tegillarca granosa. Taxonomy (NCBI): domain Eukaryota; kingdom Metazoa; phylum Mollusca; class Bivalvia; order Arcoida; family Arcidae; genus Tegillarca; species Tegillarca granosa. The sequence continues at coordinate 8,546,601 of CM056606.1, read as the reverse complement.
CTTGCAAAAATCTACAAAACAACAATAAAGGGGTTTTTTGGTTTTATTTATGTATTTATTTATGATTGTTTTAATTGTGTATATATGATCTGTACTTCTATAATCTGGTCTAAACCCTGCTTGATAATCACTGAAATAATTTTTGTCATTAAGATATTTATATAAACGATCTTTTAACAAAGAGCAGAATAATTTTCCAAGTGAACTACCCATACTTATTCCCCTGTAATTATCAGAATTAGATTATCACCTTTCTTATGTATAACAGATGATAATGATAAATTCCAACTTCTGGAAATTCGCCCTTAACGAGTATGAAATTAAATAGTTTTGTTAATGGAAGTAAAAGAACTGTCTTCCCATATTTCAGCATATCATTTGATATTTGATCTAACTCAGGCCGTTTATTATTTTTCAATTTCTTTACAAGTAAATGTTAATGTTTATATTACAATCTTCTACATTGTTAACTTCCCCAGATTTCATAACACTTGTTTGATTTGACTTTTGAACATTTGTTTCATTTCAGTTTCTTCAAAACCACTTTCAATGTCATCACCTTCAGGACCTGTTAAGATTCATTCTGTTCAGAGGAAGTTCAGTTCTGTACTGACCCTTTATCCCATCGATATCATCTGGGATTTTGTCACATATTTCTCTCAAAATCATGAATTCTTCATTGGCACATTCTTTATTAAACATACCTTGAATGTTATCAGTCCTGTAGTTAAAATACATGAATTGTGACAATTTTAAAGTTTTCTGAGTCATCTTTCACGTTTAGCGTTATTTGAATTTCGTCCACGTAGTATGGAGGGTTGGGCGCTTCCCTATCATTCCATTCAACCATTTATCGTTACTACCAAATTTCAGTTCATACCTGATAGCAAGGGCCCAGATCCATTTGAGATAACGTTCTTGTTTTATTTATATGCAATCATTTTTGCACTTGGTTGATATAAATTAATATTGATGTGTTCTTCTTCAGCTTTCGATCCTTTGCCATGGGGCCTTTGAAAAACTTTTTGGATTAAATAACTGCTGAAAA